>JAQFVV010006388.1:1187952-1559378 GCA_028023455.1 Epiperipatus broadwayi | reverse complement strand
TTTACATGGTGATTAATGATATGAAGATTTACAACTTGTATAAGAAAGTATTGAAATGCATTTTTCATATATATATAAAGGATTTGAACTCAAACTTTCAAGCTCCCTAAATCTATCCAATCTATCTTATTCAA
The DNA here is from genome assembly GCA_028023455.1 of Epiperipatus broadwayi. NCBI lineage: Eukaryota > Metazoa > Onychophora > Udeonychophora > Euonychophora > Peripatidae > Epiperipatus > Epiperipatus broadwayi. The sequence goes on along the minus strand of JAQFVV010006388.1, from coordinate 1,559,244 downwards.
TGATGTCAAATTAATTCAGTGTCTAAGAAATCCCAATTAGCTTAATCAAAAGAATAATATAATAAATTACTGCTTTAATTATTGGTAAAAGAATTGACTGACAAAATATTAAGTTTTAAAGATAATTTATTTTGTAACAAAATGTTTATTATTATAATTTGGAAACTACTATTACAAACTCTTATTAACTTAAACAATGATTTTTTATATAACTACACACACTCTTAATAAATCACACAAATAGAATAGAATATAACAAAGAGCATTAAATAAACACTACATTTAAGACACACACTTCAATAGTTCATTTTATGCATGCTATAGAGTTCATTTGTTATACTGACTCTGGAGGCTTCAAATTATTGCTATGGCTACATTAATATTATAAATGAAATAAGAAAATGTTATTCATTACCTATAGAATTTTGGAAGATGTTGACTTCTTGCTGTTTGCTGCTTCATGTGAGTTTTTACAAACCAGTTGGATTTTAGGTTTCTATGGAGGTTCCAATGATTGCAATTTCATAATACTTTTATTCAAGACAATTAGATATCTCCAGAAGCTTCAAATTATATGGCAGGCATTACTTTGATCAGGCAGGTTGCTGATGTTTCATTGGAATGAGGCTGGAGTCTGGCCATATGCTTCTGACAACTGCTAACACTGCATTGTTATGAAAAAACACTGACTCTGGATATGTGACAAGACTGACTGAAGACTGATTGTAAGAACTGCTTGAATGATGAAAAACTCACTATTTAAGTGAATACCTGTTGTCATTTTTTATTGGTTTCTATACCCACCACCTATATCCATTGTTGAAAATTTGTCCACTGCTTTTGATTAATTTTTTGATAAGATTTTAATTAATTAGTTAATCCTGTTTTTAATTAGTAGCCATTGCTAATTCTGTTGTTTATGGATTTTTACTTAGTAGCCATTGCTAATTCATTTCTTTTATGTAGCTTCTGAGTATTTGCAATATTTAAGGGAATTTCTTTTAACTTATACACTTTCATTGTTTTTGAATATTTAACTTTCATATTCCATTTTATTAACACACACACATTTTACTATTCCTTAATGTTTACAATCTCATTTATTTTAAATAAATGGGAAGATTTTTTTTAGTTTTAGTTTTAATATTTCTTTCCTTTTTTTCTTTAATAGTTTAAACAAAAAGTGAGAGTACTTTTAATTTTATAGAAAAGATTTATTTTTAAACTGCTATAGCTTTAACTTTTAATTACTTGAAATTCAACTACTTTTAACTTTTTTACATTAAATCCTTTTTGCCTTCCAATTACCCTTTAATATGTAAAACTAAACTGTATTTTCTTTTAAACTAATAAAAAACTCTTTAGACTTCTATCAATTTATTTATTTTCAAATGAGATATTTTTTTATTTTTTTTCGAATGAGATATTTTAATTCAGTTATTTATGGACAGCTTAGTGATTCTATTATTTATTGATCATTCTTAAAATTTTAGTGTTACTTAAGAAAATTTTACTTTTAATGATTGTGACCAACAATTTTACATGGAACCTTCTTCATGAGCAGTACAATACATTTATGGCAATATAAATGAAGATCTGTCTATTAATTCCAAAGAGTAATAAACTTTCTTGAAATTCACAGCTTTTTGCTTGGTATTATGATTTAATAAACCACTAAACATCATAAAATAATCATTTATTATGCTTGCTCATAACTGATATTAAAAAAGACAAAAATCTCCATACAGTAGTGCCAAAGCTCCTCACTAATGAAAGCCACAAGCTAGAAACTAGTCTGGGTTTATTGGATGCATAGGCACTAGATAAGGATTTTATGCACAAGCTTTCTGGCATCAATTAATTACTCTGGCTTGCATGGATTGTCACTATTGTATGGAGTGTTATGTCTGTTTTTATTATGATTTATAATAAAATTTATAGTAGAATTGAGGGGGGAAAATCACATAATAGATCATGTCAAATATCCATTTGTTTATCTATCTTCTCTCATGTATTGATATAGATGTCGCTGTATGTGCTTTAAATCGTGGAGACATATTGAAAAGGGCAAAAAAACATAATTTGCCGAAAAAGGCTTTTATATAATAATTTTATAATTTGTAATCTTTGTTGCTTGTATATATGTATTTTTAAACATATTTGACTATTGTATGATTTATATAAAGCTTCAACAAAACTAATTATAGCATCTCATGTTCAACAATCATGGTAAAAGTATGATTATAATAAGATAAAATAATAGAAAGTATCATTTCATATAATACTATTATAAAGTCTAAAATTCAGTATCTTAGCAGAGAATTAGTTGATATTTATGTAATTTATCAATTAAAAGTGTGTTTTTTGATTTTTTTAACAGTTAGGATTTTATTAGAAAAAGCTTTCCACCATAAAATGTAAAAGTATTAAAAGACATAGCTTATTTATAAATTTTTACTAGTTTTCATGAATATATTTTTTTAAACTGTGTTTTTATAATCAGAAAAGTAGTTTGGATCAAGAATGAGTAGAGAAATATAAAATGTAATTGGAGGGTAAAAAAAAAATTCAAAATAAAATAACATGTTATTAATCATGAATAATAGAATTTGATAATTTGAATTGAGTTATATTATGCTTTTTTAAAAATATATATAAATTGAAAAGAGGATGTTTGAAAATATTTAAAAGGCCTGAAATATAGGCAAAATTAAATGGCATTTTTATATAAAAACAATATAGACAAAAATATTGTTTACCTGCTTTGTTAACATTTACATAGATGAATAAATAATATTTACTAAGGCAATAAACCTTTAAGTGTGAGTGCTTGAAAATGCGAAGGTAGGGACCTCTATAGGTCTTAACCACAAGCTTATTCTTTGGAAGAAAAGATGAGAATTAAATTATAGTAAAGAAATGTTTAGTGCTTCAGAGTTGTATATAAGAAAACATGCTTAATAAATTTTAAGTAAAATTGTAGAAAAAATAAATATGGCAAAAAGTACATCGAGGAATGTTGGTAGAAAAACAAAAGACATTAAAGAATAACAGTGGTAGCTATAAAGACAGAGAAAGCTAATATATCTAATCAGGTTTTTATAGAAAGATTATGTTTTGTTTTACTCATTTAAGATATAAAAGAGATGCTTTTGAAATGTTTGTAATCAGTATATTTTAAATAAAGTGGAGATTTGAAAAAGTAAGATAAAAAAAGGAGAATAGATTGGATGCTTTAAAGTAGCTGATGTATAAGAAAAAGGAAAGTATAAACTGCTAAGTTAATGGTATAAATAAAAAAATGTTAAAAGCAATATTTATTTAATAAATTAAATAATGAAAGAATATTAGTTGGATATGTTTTTGCGATATAAAAATTATAATGATTTATGATGAGAAAAAATACTGAAAATTAAAGGAAAAAGAAGTGACAAAAATGTTGATATTGGATTTTAATAGAGTAATGAAAAATAATTAACAAAGTCAAAATGAGGAACAGAAAGCTTGATTAATGTGTTTCACCATATAGTTTATAAATGATGGTGAGGAGCTGAAACACTCGTTATTAGCAAAAAACGCATATTTCTGATTACTATATATACATAGAATTATTTATACGCAAATATTTATTTATTTATATATTAATCTTATATCATAATTATTTTTTTTATTATCATTCCACTGCAGGATAAACATCTCTCCAAGTTTAATCTAGTTTCTCTGACTCACAGCCTCTATTTTCCTTATCACATTTTCAAACTTTTTTATTTCATTCTTTCACTTCAATTATCTCTTTTTTAAGTCTTTTGCAATATTTTTGGATTTAGTCAAGAACTTCATCTGTTCATATATTACCATCTTTTCTAAACCACTTAACATCACATGATCACCACTTCTTATGCTTGCTCATAACTGTTACTAAAACAGGCCAAACTCTCCATAGGGTAGTACCACTCAGTGCAATCCAGAGTAATCAATGGATACCAGAAGACTTGTGCATAAAATTCCTATCTAGTGCCTACAGTTCCAATATCCCCAGACTAGTTTCTAGCTTGTGGCTTTCATCAATGAGGAGCCTTGAATCTGAGAGTACTGCACCTACATTTTAAAATCTAATACAACCATCCAGCAGCAATTTTTTATCTCTACTTAAGTACAAAACTATGAGAATAAAATTGAAAAACACAATATTTTCAATCCAAGCTCATTAGCCTATATAGGCATACAGGTCTGAACTCAGTTCAGTACTCATACATTTTGGTGTCTTTGGTTCTTTAATAACCATAGGCTCCACTATCCTATTAGGTAGGATTAGTATTAAACCACTAACCATCACATGATCACCATTTCTTATGCTTTCTCACAAGCTAGAAACTAGTTTGGGGATATTGGATGATCAGGGGCACTAGATAAGGATTTTATGCACAAACCTTCTGGCATCCATTGATTAGTCTGGCTTGCACTGAGTATCACAACAGTGTTAAGAGTTTTGCCTATTTTAATAAGAGTCATGAGCAAGCATAAAAAAGGGTAATCAAGTGATGTTTAGTGGTTTTAATACCAATCCTGCCAATAGGTTAATCGTGGCTATGGTTATTAAACAACCAAAGACACCAAAATGTATGGGTACTAAAATGAATTTAGACCTATAAGACTATTTAGGCTAATGAGCTTGGATTGAAAATATAATGTTTTCAATTTTATTTTCATAGTTCTTTAGTTAAGTGGAGATAAAAAGTGGCTGCTGGAGGGTTACGTTATATCCTATGATCTAGGTGCATTGCTCTCAGATCCAAAGCTTTTCACTGACGAAGGCCACAAGCCAGAAACTAGTCTGTGGATACTGGATCAGTAGAAATAGATGGGGATTTTATGCACAAGCCTTCTAGCATCCATTTATTACTCTGGCATGCACTGAGTGGCACTACTGTGTGGAGAGTTTTGCCCATTTTAATCATACTTTTCTAGTAGTAGATTTGTTCCAGTTTAACTATAATATTTTAATTCCTCCAATGATTTCAGTTATACATATAGGCAAAACTCACCATATACTAGACTTCTCAGTGCAATCCAGAGTACCATCTTTCATCCATTCATTACTCTGCTTGCATTGAGTGGCACTACTATATGGAAAGTTTTGCCTGTGTGTAAACAGCTTGTATAATCATAAAGAAAGGTGATTATGTAATGTTTGATAGTTTGATATTAGTGATGCCTGTATATCTGTCACTCAAATGTTTTATTTATGATTCTTTGTTGTTAGACCCAATATTCATCTTTTCATACTTTATTGGGTAGTTTAAAATATCTATAGTGGGGTTTTTTTTTCTGTTTAGTGTCTAATTTTCAGACTTATAAGTAAGAACTGATAAAAACATATTTACTATAAAAAAAAATTCAAGCATAATTTTCTACTAAAAACACTCAGTTTAAGTGTAATTTTAGCCATTATCTTTCTGTCTGTATTAATATTATGACTAAGGCTTTTATAACGTTAACTTTTTTTTACTTTAGGATTTATATGAGAAAATCCATTTAACACTATTTTAGTTGTTTATTATTTATTTTTCTTGCTTTTATCTGGTAACCTTTGCAATTTTTCCTAATGTTCCAATATATTATTCCACAAAAAACAACTGCATCATCTGCAATTAATTATTTCAATAAAAAGAACATAATTTTTTACAGAGCTAATACTTTTGGCTGATTTTCCTTTGAAATATTGAGAAATTGTGAAATAAATAATGTGTCTAATATAAAATAACCTGAATACCAAACTCTTCATACAGTAGTGCCACCAAGTGCAAGCCTTTGTAATCAGTGGATGCAGGAAGATTTGTGCATAAAATCCCTATCTAGTGCCTACTCATTAACATATCCAGACTAGTTTTTCACTTTTGGATTTCATCAGTGAGGAACCTTGAATTTGAGAGCATCACACCTAGACCTTAGTATACAATTGCAAATCTCCATTAGCCATATTTTACCTAGATAGGGATCTATGCACAAACCTTTATGCATCCATTGATTACAAAGGCTTACACTTGGTGGCACTACTGTACAGAGAATTTGGTACTCTTATTAACACATGTGTATGCATAGGAAATGGTGATCATGTGATGTTTTTGATGGTTTTATAAAATAATCTGCTGATAATTTAAAAATCTTGATTATTCATGATTTTGCATGCAATCAAATACAATTAAAATTCCTATGAAACATGCAGTTTGTAAAATATATAATTTTTAGATATTTGAGTGCTTTGTGGTAAGTTGTTTAAAGTATGAAGTAAAAATCATTCCCTTCAATATACTTTATTGGATTTACCTGATTTAAACACTCATGCTCAAAAGTTAATTGATGAATAAACAACATTAGTGGTTGGTTTCAGCTTTCCATAAAAGGATTTTTAGTAGAGATATTAACTTTATATGTAAGATATTGCAGTTCATCTTTATGCTGTTCTTCATCAACATGGGTGTATTGTTACATTAAAACCAAGATCTTAAAATTGTTTTAATAGATTTATATAAATACAATGGAGTATTATCTGTCTTTTTAAAATTATTTTACAATGTCTAGTATTACAGGCCACACTTTCACTCCTACCAATGTGAGAGTAATCTGTGCTGAAAGAGATAAAAGAAAAAGAAAATATAAAGAGGTTTGGGAAATTGCAATGGATCCACATTCTATCAACAGACAGGATTCATGTGTTCCATTGTTAAACAAATGGAAAATTTAAAATCTGCATTTACATATTAAGTCTCATTTGCATATCAAACTATGTTTATATATCGTATAGTTCTAACTGCTAAACTTTAAACAGTACTATGATTCTAGTAGTAATCTGCTGAAAACATGCTTAATGCATTATAAAACTTTTGAACTGCAATCTTTATTTTTTCCTAACAGTTGATTACAATGATTTTATAAGAATTACATTATTTGATGAAAAAACAAATAAACATTTAGAAAAAGATAGAAAGTAAACAAAAGTTAGAGAAGCCTAATAAACTTAAAATCTCAGTGGTTTATTATATAATTACTTAAACATTTATATCAATAGATTTACTTTTATAAAAATATAAACACCAGAAAATTATTAAATTATTTTAAATATAAATCAATAGCAATTCAATATTAATATGTAATTTATAGGGTATATGAGCATAGACTTTCATACGACCCATCACATCTCCACTCTATCTAATAATATTGATACACCCAAACACATATATGCCGAAAAGATAAATAATCACCAATATATGTATTTCATGCTAAACCAGCAATCATCAGTTGGTCCAGATTATCATCTCACACACATATATACTATAAGTTCTCAGATATATATTAAGATCGACAATCTAAGAAAGGAATTTTATAATTGTCTTTCTACATAGATTTCTCAACATTATACCACAAAAGAAAAATTGTATAAAGAAGACAAAATTTATCCATCATATATAAATCATGTTAATAATATATCATTTAGTTTTCAAAAGTCACTGTTTACTTATATAAATAGAGGAGATTGAATTATGTTATAGCAAACACTGCAGCAATAGAATGAAGAAATGAATGTTCCAATATCCCTGAACTTTCAAAAAGTACTTATATATAAGAGAGGGAATTTTATGTAACCATAAATAATGTGTAATGTCTTCAATAAATTTTACGTTAATTAGTATGGGCAGGTATGTGTATGTTTTTCAAGCAGTATTTATATTTTTTATAAAATTATCATATGACAGTTGATTGCACATATCTGAATAACTGAATTTTCTGAAATGATTCTGTACTTTACTATCTCTATCTCACAGTCGTTACTTGTTTGTAGAAAATGTGAAAATAAGTGTGTAATGGGATTACCCGTTTTCGCAGTATAGGTTTCCAATTGGCATCTGGGCATTTAAATATTCCGTATGCTAACTGCAAACTGATTGCTTTTGGTAATTAATTTACTAATTAATCATTTATGATTAAGACTTTGTTGCCTTGTCACAAAAACTTTATCTAGAAATTCTTTGTTAGTAAATCTTTTTCATGCAGAAATTAGCATGTAAGAAAAATAAAAAAAATCAATAAAAGTGTTTATATATAACGTTCCACTTAACTGTTAATTATTTATACAATTTTTAAATAATAACTTTAAAAAAAGTATATTTAAATGTTAATTTTGTTATCTGCGTAAGTATAGTATCAAATTCCAAAAGCTAAACTAGTCCCCAACTCACAATTAAGTCACCAACAGAAAATTAAATTACAAATCCATTAACAATACTGTTCCTGTTAATGTGGACTTTTCAAATACAAAGTAGGCAAAACAATGTGTGTTAGAATAGTGTGTGGTGAAATTATAAGAAGGCAGTTATATTAGTACATTGGTGTTTTTATTATTTTGCACTCAAGAAAACAGCTGGAAAACCAGTGGAAATGGATTTGTAATTTAATTTTGGTTTGTTGTTTATTTAAACACCAATTAAATATGTAACCATAATGAATAGAAATTTTTACCATTATTATGCAGCAATATTTGATGAAAAATAAATCAACCAATCACTGTAGGACATATCATCACTAGTATAAAAACCAACTGAGGATTCAACATAGGTACATAAGTAAATAAAAAATGGGTGATTTTTTTCCCATCAAACATTGCCACTTGAAATATCTTAAAACTATTTTTAGAAAGCCTAAATCAAATTAACGTTATTCTTTGTAATATAATTCTAATGCCAATTACATGTGACAGATAAGCGCTACACTTTTTTCCACTGACAAAATAAACAATTGATCTGCCCTATAGCTGTCAGTGCCATCAAATTTTATGTAAGTATATGCTGCTATTTACTGCTTTTCTAGAATTTTATATAATTTTCTTTTTCAACTGCACATGGAGCTTGAGTACATCATTTCATCTTATATTAAAGCCAAATCACATATTGATACCTGTTCTATCTTCTTCAATCACTTCTCTACAATTGGTCATGCCTTCAAGCCCACTCACTTCAATGTCATCTGCACAGAGCACAATGATGCTAAATGCAAAATCAAAAAAGCATGGCACATTTCAAGAGATAAACACACCATTAACAAGAAGTCTTGCATCCTTTTTCCAAGAAATGGCCTATATAAACTACATAATCTTAGGTGCAATTATTATGTAAATTAGCCTGCACACAATATATATAATATGCCTACACCCCCATCACAATTTAACATTTATGACTTTTATTAAGATGAAAGCATGCTAAGCACACCATGCTTAATTAACATTATTAAAGCTTTGCATTATACATTCTGCATATTTGTTTATTACATTTTTTTAGAGATAAAGCACTGAAATTTATAATTACAAGTTCATGTAATTATTTATATTTGGCATTGTATTTATCTATTACCATATTTTTTGATGTTTTACCATTTACTCAAAAAATAGTATAATGAATAAAAATATCTCTGCTCTGTAAATTTAACTTTTCCACTATAAATTTCATTGATTTCAGTTGATTGATAGATCTGCTTCTTTAAATTGTTCTTCTACCATTATCTTAATTGATATTAATATAGTTTTTAATATAATATTAAAAGTTATTCTTTTACTGATTTATTATTTTTTTTAAAAAAATTTAAAGAGTTCAGCATCTTCCAGTCAGTTGGCAATCTTTAAAAACCTTTATTCCATTTGTAATGAAAGAAAAGAACATCTCCAAATTGTTGATAATTGTGTTCCTTTGTAATCCGATTTTCACACCATTTGTGAGAATATTTTTAAAAAAATTTTGGAATAAAAAAAAACTTTTTTTGCTAGTTTATTATATATTGCTTATTATTATTACACAATAATTGTTTAATAATTATTTAAAATAAAAACAATACACATATGTACTTTAATTTTATTTATATGTGTTTTACTTTTAAAAATAGAAGTTAATAAATTTGATTGCAACATTAATAAAGAAAACTACAGTTGTAGAGAAGACAATTATAATACTGATTGTGTAAAATTATTATATTTCAAAATTGACATTGTTTTAGAACCTTTTGAAGATATTCTAAAAATTATAAATCAATTTTAAGGTTTTAAATCACAATTTGAGATTTGTCAAAACATATTTATTTATTTATTTGCATTTTAAAAATAAATTGAAAATAAAAAAGATTTTGTTTTTTTCTAAAGAGTGCTTATCTTCTCACTGTTTTTTTTTTTTTGTATTTGTCACTCATTTTTTCAATTTTTACAAAGTTTAGATATTATTTTTTTAATATTTATTTGTAAATTACATTAAATAAGAAGCCAAGTCCAGTTTATAGAGTTTTAGTAGAAAATAATTGCACACATAAATGAAACTAGAAATAGATGTAAGCTAGATTACTATATAAACCAATACCAACAAGAGGTTTTATTTCATATAAATCAAGAGTACTGTGCCAGTCAAAATCGTGTATTCATTCAATAAGACCAATAATCCAAGCAAAAGTACCTTGAATCCAACCACGCAACAAGATACATATGTCAGGACAAGGATGAATCCTAACCTATTTGCCTAAACTATTGCCTCTCTGACTAATGGATAATGTTTGTTATGACACTAGCAGTGCTTGGTTTTATTCTATTCCAGCTGGAGGTCATGGTTCACATAGAGACTCAAAATAATAAAGGGTTTATATGAAAATTTAATGATTTAATTGCAGAATGGTACAGATATGATTTGATTGATTACTAATGGTTTGAACCATAATAATGATAATTCTTTATGGCAACACTACAAAGAATTGAATTTAAATCAAAGAAATATTTAAATAAATAGAGTAATTAACCTTAGAGATTGGGAGTGATGACAAACTAAGCTTATTTAAAATAACAATACTATAAGAATTTATTAAGGAATTTAGTACAAAATAAGTTATCTTTGTTTATACAACTTGGTTATTTTCTTTAATTCGTTTTGATGCGGTTTTGACAAACAATGTAAAAGTTTGTTAATTGGTCGGCGAAAAATGAATCAGCAATAAAATATTATTAGCCCTCTTCAAGATATTACAAATAAATTTGTTATATATATTACAAGACAAGAAAGATGGGCATTTAAAACACTATTACATTTAAAATAATTTGTATCTACTGAGTGTGGGAAGCAAAATAGTTCTTAAATAAATAATTGACAATTATACAGTCAGATTTAATTAATTACGAAATTTGTTTGTGAAGGACATGCCATCATGGCAGAGGGCATTTCAGGTTTGCTAAATAAAGTTATAAAATGATGAAGAAGGCAGTATGCTATTATGGATTACAACAAAAATAAATGAGGTCTGTTATGAACCTCTGGGTGGCTTTACTTAAAGAAATTCCTGATATGTACAGGTAGATAAGAGAAATGTTGGCCCTCCAGCCAAAGCATGTCTCTGAATAATAATAAAATATTTTTGATGTGCTGGACTTCCCATACACATGGCAATGCCTGAAAAGAATCCCTTGGTATGAACTATGTCTACTTTAAGGGAGTGTGAAAGATTTGACTGGTCATAGTTAAATTTCCAAAGGTCCTGATGAATAAGTAGCAAAGCAAAATAATAATAAATGAATGGTTGTAGCTATAAATACATAATGCCTTAGACATATAGGTAGATAATGTATCACTAACAAAATTATAACTTAAATCCTGATTAAAATAATCAGCTCCCTGACATATGGAAAGTCCCAAAGGCCTGAGGCATTACTGAACGGATCATAAAACATAATATAAAAAAAAGGAAGGCAAGAATTAAAATTGAAAATATAAGTTGTTTTCCACACTTTCTAAATTCATTTATTCATAAGTTATTAAATAGTTTATCAGAGATTACGAATAAGATGTCTTTAATTAACATAGCCGGGGCATTGAATATCAAACTCACTTCTGATGAAGTTTGACAATATAAAGCATAATAAATTATACATCAATTTTTTTTACTATTTTGACAAATAAAAATATATATGTATGAAACATATACTGACAAAATGCTATAATAGATTTTACTTAATTAATTCACTAAAATTCTTTATTCTTTCAGAAATAATTACAGGGCTATTTTAAATGGGAGGCAATAGTAAGATACTTTTAAAATAAATCATTCAAAATAAATTTATATATGATATACAAAACTAAACGAACTTTCTATTAATTAATTTACGGGAAGTAAGTCTCCCGTAATGATTTTGACTGGAAAAATAAGAGGGAGAGAATTTAAAGTTAATAGCTCATTGAATTTTGTACTTGGAAATTTCAGTAAATAAAATATTCTAAATAAACCAACAAAAATTAATTTAATTTGCCGCATCAAAATAATGTAAGATTTTATAAGAATTGATATTTTAAAATGAATAAATTAAAAGACACATTTTCAACCAAGCCATATAAACATCACACAGATATATAAAATATAAATTAATATTGATTTGGAAAACAAGTAAATAGAATCAATGACTTGTGGCGAATTGGATGTTACCTCAGAATCAATCGGTAGGTATTCCATGGCTTAAAACAGCAGTTACAATCAGATTGTTCAGCAGGCTTCCTTGACACAGTATCGTCTTGGGCTAGGTCTTGAGAGCACCGGAAAGGCATGGTGTTGAGGTGGTGGAACAGACCTCTGAGACAAATGACCAATCTTTTCACCCCGTCATTTCTTTAGGCACGATGTATATATAGATTAATCACTTCTCTCCAGTAAACTCAATAATAATCCCTCTTATCAAAGATCCACTGGCTTTATCTAAAGGATTAAATCTACACTGACCTCCACCAATTGTAATCGCTCTAAGCAGTTCTGTGAGGTTGGTGCCTGCTTTGGAGGGAAAATCTATAACTCTGCATGAACATGCCCCAAGGGTTGATTTGCTAATTAAAAAAAACAACAACAAGCATATTAAGTTTATCAGTCATTGTACTAACAAAATCTATTTAATTAAGGTTTAGATTAACAAAAATGTAGATTTTATTCAGAAAAATTTTAGGAATTTTGCACAATGACTTTCAAACATATTTGACATAAACTTAAGCAGAAATGTACAAAATATTTCTTAAAATATTACATTGTTTAAATAATTGATTCTCAAGTGTACATTGATTAAAAGATAAATATAAAATGTTACCCACTAATTAATTGAAGAAAATGAACTTTAATAAAGAATTTGAAGTATTTGTAACATTTTATAGATATCTAGGATTCAATTCAATTTAATAAAATAAACACAATATACATTTTTACAAATATAAAATAAATAAACTAATATAAACAGGTTAGTTTTAATTATAAAATACGATTAATGAAATATAAAAGATTATAATATTGCTTAAAATATACTACCACCTAATATGAGATGGGTGTCAGTTAATAAGGGTGGGGTTCAAATCCAGACTAGTGCTGATGACATTGGCACTAAGTGAAGCAGAAATATGTACTATATTTCCAGCTTCAGTACCAATGTCACATAAAATGGCAGGTTTGAAATCCTTCTTATTTAGAAATGATAATCTTTCTAAATATTCATCAGATAAAGGTAAAAATATTGAAATGTATTCTAATGAATTGTTAAATGTTGGCTGTAATTATAATCATATTTATAATACTATTAAATATTTTAATATGAAATAAATAAAAATATTAATAATAAGGTTCATTCTTCTACTAATAAAAAAATTGGATATCAATACCATATATTTCAAATCAACAAGAAAATTTCATAAGGAAAATTATAAAAGTATATGTGACATTGCATTTTATGCACCTCCTACATTAAATAAATTAATAAATAACTCTAAAGATAAAACCTCATTTATAAATACAAATTACATCATTTATAAATGGATATTTAGGTGTTGTAGCTGATATATAGGGCAATTGAGATATACATTGGAGAAAAGATCTAAAGAGCTTGTTTTTATTCAAAAGTGTTCAAAATACAAAACAAAATTGTAAAGACAAGAATAATGCATCAGCTTCCACTTTTTATGACCATAATAAATCATGTATATATGGTTTTAATTTCAATTATAATAATGTGAAAATATTGAAAATTCAGAGAAATAACAATAAAAGGAAAATAAAGGAAGCTTAGTATATAAATACAAGCAGGACGTAATCAATAGGCAGACAGAAAACATTAAGGTCATGGAATTATGGGAAAGTTAACCTTTTCAAGGAATTAGATGACAAAGACTACAAGGATAGTCAAAAGCACTCCTAAGTGACAATTATATTTTTGTCTTTTTCAAAAATTTTGATTATTGTATTTACTAATATTTAATTATAAGATATATATATATATATATATGTATCGGTTGCTCCAGGTCACTATCACCCACACATATATACAATCATGTTTCAGTTTATATTAAGATAGTAAATCATTAAACTTTAATTGACAAGCTTCAATCCTCTCCACTTTCCAATTCTTCAGTCATCCATTTCAATGAAAATCTGAGGTTGGAATGTTCAAAGCCATTGTTGATGCCAATATTATTATCATACCCATGCTGACCTTAATTTACTATGATCTCTCACACATAGAACCTTAAGAGGTTCATTTAATTATAATTAAATGGACATATTAAGGTCATATGTGTGAGAGATCAAATTGATTTAATGTCAGCATGGAAATGATAATAATGTTGGCATCGACCAAGCCTTTGAACATTCCATCCTCGGATTTTCAATGAAATAGATAAAAAAATTGGAGAGTGGAGAACATTGAAGCTTGTCCATTAAAGTTTAAAGATTTGCCTTCTTAATATAAATTGAGCAGTGATTATATATGTGTGGGGAAGATGGTAATCTGGACCAAGTAATGAGTGCTGATTCAGCACAAAAATTTATATTGAAGATTATATATATATATATATATATATATATATATATATATATAATACAACAGTAATTAAATATAATATACAATCTTTCAATCCACAGAAGTACTTTTGATTAATTTCTTAACTATCCTCAACTACCATTAAATTAAAAAATAAATATTTTGCTAGTAGTTGGTAAATATGTATCTTAGTATTCTTATATAAAAAAATAGAAAATCTCTAAAGTGCTCATCAAACTGCAATTAACAAGGCTAGTAAATTAAGTCCTTACCATTGCCTTAAAGTGGGCTATATTATAAGCTACTCTATTTTTACACACGCGCACACACTCATATATATATATATATAATTCAATGAATTGTGGAAAGATGTATAAGAAAATTGAAATACTTGAGTAAAAGAACAAACAGCTATTACTGACATTATTGAAAGAATCAAATAACTGAAATGTGGTTGAGATGATACATTAACAGAAAAGATAGTAGATGAACATACTACTCCTAAACTAAATACCAAGAAAATGTAAAAAGCCAGAAGTATTCCATATATCACTTATAGAAATGAAATAAAGAATTTTGTCAGTGTGCACTGGAGAAAGAGGCTATTGATCAGATAATCTGGATTAAACTTCATTCTGCAGTTACACTTTCATTCTGCAGTAGATAAATAATAATTCAAAATGATGATAATTGCATACATATAATATAAATAAACTGTCCATTAATTAGAACAAAATTGTAATCATAATAAAAATAATAAGATCCAGGTTCGAATCCCATGCTAGTACTGTCACTGGTCAGGCCAGCAACACCTGGAGAAGAGCAGAAAATAATACCTCTCAAAACATTGTGCATATACTAACCTGTTTGATGTGCAATTGCTTATAGTTGAATATATTTGAAATATTTAAATAAAGTTAAATTTTTCTAAAGACATTCAATACTCATATTAGATGATGGAAATGGTCTAATATATAAATACAGCTAGAACACCATCAATCACAAACCTTCAGGAAAACATTATATTTATTATTTTTATTATGATATATATCTATGCTCAATCCTTAATGTAATATAAATCGATATAACAAAGTTTTAAAAAAATAAACAAATTTATATATTTGTTGCT
The DNA here is from genome assembly GCA_028023455.1 of Epiperipatus broadwayi. Lineage (NCBI taxonomy): Eukaryota > Metazoa > Onychophora > Udeonychophora > Euonychophora > Peripatidae > Epiperipatus > Epiperipatus broadwayi. Next base: position 1,543,258 of record JAQFVV010006388.1, on the reverse strand, counting down.
AGAATTATCTTTTATTTTTAAATTGCAAAAAATGTAAGATTTTATTTTTTTCAATAAAAAATTATTCTATAAAATGGACTTGCAGAAAATATTGCAGGCACTGCCTATCACAAATGAGTAGCCTTGCATTACTAAATTTCCAGCTTACACCTAATAAATAAGCATCTCTTTATTTAAAATCTATAAAATTTTATAATTCAAATAAAAGTTAATAAAACAACCAAATAATAAATTTATTTGATACTTGTGCATATTTTTGTTCTCTGCAGTCTGTATTTTTAATAAATATACAGTTTAGGGCCATACAATAAAAATGACATATTTAATATTTACATTATTGTTTATTAGTGTTAATTTAAAAAATGAAAAATAGTGCAAAAATTAATTACATTATTTAAACTTTATTATTATTTTTTTATATTAAGTCCAGCTATTAATATATTTTAAAAAATAGAAATCTAAAGTGTCATATTGTATCCATTTAAGGAAAACTTCAACTAATTAATCTAAAAATAAAATATATGAAATGCCTTTATATGTATTATTTTAAAAAAAGAATAAGTGAGTCTTTTTGATTAACTTATTAATCTAAAAAAAATACATTAAATGATTTTTTTTAAATATATATAGACATCAGCGTTTACACAATATAATACTTATCTTTTATTTATCATTAATTTTAATTAACAATTAATACATATTCAGTAATTATAAATATTGTAACTAATGTTTACACAATAATTTATTTTTTTTAAATATCACAAATGAAAAAAAAAACATGTAAATATTAAATATAATGCCATTTTTTTGCAAAGATTAACTTTTGGCCCTGAAACTGTACATTTATCAAGAATACAGACTGTAAAGCTTGCTAGACAAGAAAACACACATGCACCATTTACTCTATCTGAAAACACACAAACACTATTTACTCTATATACTGTTAAATATAAGTAATGGGCTGGTCAAAAATAAGTTGTTTGTTGAAGAGAAAATTTAAAAATAAGGAATATTAAATTCCTTATTAATCTCCATAAATATCACAAATGTTAAGTTACAAAAGGTAAATTGTCTATTTATTTGTAAAATATATATTTGAAAATGTATAATATGCTTCTATATTTGTAAAATCTTAGCTTTTATGAGTATAAATGATTTCATTTGAATATTATAATAATATTATAATTTGATATAATAAAAATTTGTATATTTGAAGAATGGTTTTGACTTTTTTTCAAAGTAAGAAATCTTAAATCATTTTTTAAAACTTGATTAACATAGTACTTAGCTTGTTTAGAAATTTTGTTGATGCAAAATCATGGTGTAAGATATACCAAAAATATGCTCTCATATAATAAAATTGCTAACAAAGGGAGTATATAGAACAAATGTTTTTGTGTTTGATCTCAGCTATATCATATGTTAGAATAAATTGTAATGTTTGATTTCAAATGTTAAAATCAACTTCCATTCCAGTATTTAGTAGTTTCTGGCTAAATTCATGCTAGCCATTTATACAAATAAAGTTATTAATGAGAAAAGAAAAGTCTGTAATTTAGAAAATAGTGGTTGTGAAATAAATAAAACTTACTAATCGTCATTAAGGCTAAAATTCATTTAAATTATTACAGAATGGAAAAACTTTACTATATATCTGAAATCAGTGAAATATGCTGCTAGATAAAGCAATTGTAGCAACTTTGGTCAACTCTGTCAAGATGAAGTTTGCTGCATCTTTTAAACAGTTGTCTTTAGGATTGAATCTGCTATACAATTTGACTGACAAAATATAAAATACCTAACTTCAAATTATCCGCACGAAATGTTAAAAAAAAATTTAAAAAAAAAGAATTCAATGCAAAAATAGGAAGAAATTTATCAACGTAAGGAAAGCAAATAAGTTTGATCATCTACACACAATTATTGATGCCATCTGTAAACTTCAAAAGCCATTTGCAAATATATAAAGAAATTGAGATTTAAACTTTAAAAACCTAGCTGAGAATGTTTATATTTGCTTTAAGCAAGTTTAATATTTGTTAATTACTAAGTTTACTTATATTTAAAAGTGTGCTTTATTATTAAATTATATTTTTAATAATTCATTATATATGTGTTTTATGAATAATTAAAATAATGTAATAATTTGTTTTTCTTCTCTTCATATCATATTTACTGGAGTCAGAAACATATACTTAAAAAGAGTATGGAGAAGAATTCATAATTCATTTTATCTTTTGTTTATCTACATATATTAAAGTGTCCATGTGTTTCAGTGTAAGACTTTTTCTATGTAAATATTTTTGAGATAATACATGTCAAACTATAAATATTTTAGCTTCAAAGTTAGTATATGTAAAGTTGAATTCTGACATGTATAGACATATTTATAAATTATTTAGCTTGGGATATGAACATTTTATTCCACGTTTAAACCCTATTATACTAAATTATTTGTTCTTGCAAAGTTTAAAGCTTTTACATGTTTATTATTCTCAGTTCTATACATTATTTGGTCTATATAATGTACTTGATGTGTATAACAATTAGTAATTAATTTTTAGTCTTTAATGTAGCATTATGGTAAATAAAAACAAGAATAAAGTTGGGGGTGATTAATTATGGAATGATTATGATCCTATAATCAAAGTTATAGGTGACACTCAAATGTTATTATCATCAATAATAAATTCAATCCATTCTCATTGCATTATCTTGAGGCTGACCCGTAGAGAGATGGATTAATGATTTAGCTTTTTAGATATATATAACTGGAGGGTGATGTATTTTTTATTTAGACATATGTAGATATCATTAAGATCAATAAAGACATTAAGCATTGGGTCATTATTATTTATACAGCCTATGCCATTAAACTGCTTCAGAATGATAACTTATTCAGTTGCTTAAAAAGAAATAATTCATATTCAAATCATCTTTTTTGTTTTCATTAAATTTTAGATACAATAGAATTACTTGTTTATATCTTTTTGTAAATATATATAAATATCTTTGACACATTAATGTGTGGCCAATTACAGTGGATAAATTTACCATTACATATTGCACTTTACTTCTCTTTTTTACATTCCATTACAATGATGAGGCAATTATGACCCAATAAAGATCAAGTATTTTCATACTATTACATGTGTGATCAAATATGGGACAGTTGTAAATCAAATATACATATCTCTACCACTAAATATCTACCCCTTATTTATGTTGTGTTATAATATATATTTACAATTAAAGCATAATCTTACTCTTTGCAGACATTATATATATATATATATATATATATTGTAACCCGGACCCTCGTCTATATATATCGTATGATATATATATATATATATATATATATATCATACGATGGAATTAACATCCATTATGTCTATAATATTTATTTATAATAGTTGTCTATAATATTTATTTATATTTTATGTTAATATATATATATATGATCACAGATGGAGCTTTACCAATAGCTCACTCAAGCTTGTTTACAAAAAATGCTGAGAAAGAATTGAAAAATTCAATATCTCTTTCAAATTGTCCCCAACCTTTAAACCATGGTTTCAAGCTAATTGGCTCTTGTCAGTAAAGGGTAGAAGGACTAGAAACTAGATCTAAATCCCAACTCTACTGAACAGCATTTATGTAAACTGTTCCTATCAGCTTGAAAGCATGAATTTTTCAGATACGTAAATATCTTAAAATCTAGCTAAACAAACTAGATAGCTATATGGGTCTGAAATCAGTTCAGTTTCACCACATAGTAGAAAGATTCTGCAATCTATATCATCACTAAAACCTTCAAAGGTACATTTATGATAAACAAAAACAAGATAAAAAAATTTTTAACCTGCCTATAGCTTGCATTTTATGATCACAGATAGAGTTTTACCAATAGCTCACTCAAGCTTGAACTCAGACTTTTGTGCTCCTTACAGCTATGCATTCATCTTATACAACTGATACACATGACCACATACATATGAAAAAGATAAATAATCTCCAATATACATATTTTGTGCTTATCAGTTGGTCCAGATCACCATCTCCCACCCATGTATACAATCAGTTCTCAGTATGTGTGGAAGATGGTAATATGAAGCAAATGATGTGCGCTGGTTCAGAATGAAATATGTATATAAGAGATCATTTACCTATTTCACATGTTCATGTGTGTCAGTTATATAATATGTAATGCATAGCTGCAGGAAGCCTTGAAAGTCTGTGTTCAAGTCTCTTCTAATTAAGTTTAATATAGAAAATATATTCATATTTGAATATTACATATCCACTATCTGTTCTGCCCATCCCTCATCTATGTGTTTATTGGACATATAAACTTCCTATATATGAGGAGTCAGAATGATGTAAAGTCATCATGGGAATAACAATAATATTGGCATCAACAAGGGCTTTGAATGATTTTCAATGATATCGTTTGGCTGAAGAGTTTGAGGGTAAAAAATATTAAAGTTGCCTATTAAAGTTTGAAGATTTGCTATCATAATGTAAACTGAGCACTAATTGTATACATCTTTGATAGATAGTGATCTGGACTAACTGTTGCTGATTCAGCACCAAATACGTGTATTGAGGATCATTTATCTTCTCTACATGTATGTGATCATGTGTATCAGTTGTATAAGATGAAGTGCATAGCTATAGGGAGCTTGACATTTTGAGTTCAAGTCATTTCTAATTTCGTTAAGTTTAGTATAGAAAATATACGTATATTTGAATATTATATGTATAGCATAGGCTTTACTAGTTTTGATATATTCTGACTCAGTAATATTGTTTTATTACATTTCAACTTTTAAATTAGACAGCTTCTTAGTTCATTCTTTTATTATTTTAATAATAAAAAATGCTCTTTTATTATTAAATTTTTAAAATGCAATAGCTTTTTAGATTATTCTTCCATTCTTTTATTAATTTTTAATAATATTATTACTTTTAATAATAAAAAGATGATCTAAAGAAGTTAATGTATTTTTTAAAGTTAACACAGACTGACATTTAATCATTTGATACAATATATTTTAAAAATACTAAAACTAAAAGTATTATAATAATTTATTGTGTGGGTTAAAACTTTCAAGAATTAATCTATAATTTATTATTTTAAAAAGTGTAGTGTATATTATTTAGGTAATTGGATTTTTTTTTACTTTTTTTTCATATGTCAAGTGTGTTGACTGGGAAGCGAATCCGGGTCAGCTGCTTGGAAGGCAGCTATGCTAACCGCTAGGCCCCCAACGCTTGACATTTTTTGTATTTTGTTTAGCTATATAATAGATTCTTGATAATAAAAGTCACTCTTATCATACATTATATTGTCTTTTTTAACAATAATATTGATTGTATATGTACATATACTTATATAATTCACACACATTCAGCAAAATTATTTTAATACAAGGTGGTATATGTTTGTTCTCATTGTTATCAATTCTTCACAGTGTAAACAATATTTTATACTATGAAAATATATATTCTTCAACTATTAACAGTAATTAGTATATCACCTTTTCATGCATATGACATGAAATTCGTGAGAATAGGTAAGCATGGGAAATTTTTGTCATAATCAGACTTAATATTTTTTTAAGATAGAATGTCTGTATCAGTAGAGTAACTACAAATTTAGATCATAACATAAAACTCTTAGCCCTCCTCTTTAGTAAATCTTTAACAGGCGAATTTTTTGATTTCATTTATTTGCATTGAAATTGTTAATTATTTATCATGAAAAGTAAATTAATAAACTCGTTCATTTTAAACATCTTTTTTTTTCAAAGTTGTTAAATCACAAATTTACTTAGTTAACACATTAAGTAGGATTGGAAATAACCTATATATTTACCTATTTTAACTAGTTATTGATTAGCTATAATCATGTCATATTATTTATTGCAAAACTGCAGAGCGCATTAGATTCGAGAAAAACATTAAAATAGTTTCATAAAGGAAACATAAAAAAAAAACAGCAACTCATAGTTTTTTTATTATTATTATTGGATAAGAAAAGAGTTCAAGCTAGCCACAGTTTTACAATAAATGCAGATGTTTTTTGTCATGCATTGGTGGTCGAGAGGTCAGCAACAGCTGCTTTACAAGCAGTTGTCCCAGGTTAGCGGGTTCACTTCTTGGCTGATGTTATAACGCATGGGATAAAAATGCAGATGATTTTTCCTAAATATTGCTGACTTATATTCTTCACATCATATAATATCTTCAAAATTACATTATCTTGCAATTCACTATTATTCACTGCATAATTGATTATATCTCTAGGGAAGATGTTACTGTAGCTATCAGATGATTTAAAATTCATTCTCGTTTAAAATATGATATTTCTTTCTTTATTTCTAAATGTTTAGCTAAATTTATTTCAGCAGCGCTTGGTTTTATTTTTAATTTATCACTTAACTTCTGTTTTCCTTGTCTTAAATGTGCTAAAATGATCCCAATTTTTAAAAATGGCACTTGTCACTGTGTTAATAATTACAGATCTATTTTTGTTTTACATACTATTGTTCAAACTTTTGAGAGGTGTGTTTATAATAAAACTATTTCAGATATTAGTAAGATCATTTCTTCTTTACAATAATTTATGTTGTAATTATAAATTTTTTAAAAGCACATTGTAAGTAATATTTACTGAGGCTATAACCTCGATAATATGCGTATAAAATGCGATAGTAGGGACCTCTACAGGTGTTTTAACCACAAGCTTATGCTATGGAAGAAAAGAGGGGTAAAACAAAGGCTTATGTACTAACACGATTGCAACAGCAGGTTTAGCAATACAAAAAATCTAAAAGTGATTCACAGGTTAATCCTGTTATTTTCAATTATGAAAGTAGTGTGGACGTGAGTTTTATCCACAAAATATCACTTCTGTGTGCAATGAATCAAACAATAGAAAAAGAAAGTTGAAAGAGGCTTGGTTTATTGCAAAGTCTAAAAAGTTACCAATTAGCATAACACTACTGTTCCACTGAGCATGCACTGGAATATTAACTGATCAGTTCCAATATGTTGGCATGATTCTGGTACATGGTACCGAAAGCACTTGGTAAATAGTTTTTTGTGATTAATGTTTTTTTAATTTTAGCTATTCTGTTTGTATTTTATCAAAAACATGTACTCAAATGGTATTTATTGTATGGTGTTCAGCAATAAATAGATATGTTATTTGGAAATCTCACAAATTAAAATTACAGCATTATAGATATTTTGTTAAATATAAAATAAAAATTTAAGAAGTTTTGCAGGACCCAAAAAATTCAAAAGAGCAAAATTTTCAGAAACAATAGTTTAAAAAATATTTGACCAAAAAAAGACAAATTATTCTTGTGCATTAATGAAGTGTAAGCCATATGTAAAATATAGAATTATAAAAACATATTACAAAATATATTTTCTTATCTTAAAGCATGCAGTCATATCCGATGGCAAAAATGAAGGCAATAATTGAAAGTGATTGACCTTACATTCTTAGGGATTCCCCTTTGATCTCAACAACTTTGTTTTAAAGTAGTAATAATAAAAATGTAAAGGGAAAAAAGGAATGCCATTCATTTTTTAACTATCTAGTCAACCATGCATTTATACAACTATTAGTTGACTATCAACTTAATAATTATCCATCGATCTTTTTTTTACTTTTCTTTCTATTTAAATATCTATTTGTGTTTTGTCTGTTTCTTTATCAGTTTATCAAGATACCTCTCTATTATTTTTTCCCAGTCTTTCATTCTGCTTATTTATTTACTGTCTTTATCTATTTATCTATTCATCTATCTACCTATCTGTCTATATGTTAATGTATATATCTGTCTATTTATTTTATCTTCTTTTCTACTTATTTATTTATGCATCCACCATTCATTTAGTTATAAAGTTAATTACTCATCCACTAGGTATCTATTTATTTGTCTATCTATCTATCTACTACATATCTCTATTTATCTATATGGTTTTACCTATCCATCCATGTATATATCTGCGTTTTCTACATACACATCCATATATCCATTTGGTTTTTTTACTATCTATTTATTTAGGCATCTAGTCATCTATTTAATTATCTGTCCAACTTTTCATTTACTATCTATTTTTATTATCTACCTATCAATCTATTACATACTTATCTATCTATCTATTTCTGTTTATTTATCTGTTTAATTTTCTACCTGTCTATTTATTTATGTATTCAACCATCAATTCACATTTCTAGACATTCAACAATTTGACTAACAACCTACATGCATATCTATCTATCCATGGTACTAATCTGACTATCTATGAGGATACCCATCTTTGTATCTATCTATGTAACTATTTATCTATTTATTTACCTGTCTCTATCTGTTTGTCTATCAATTTATCTATCCATGCATTCATCTATCTATCTTCTTATCTACCTTATTCATCTTTCCTTCCTGCCTATTGGTTTATTTCTTTAACTATTTATCTGACTTTCTATCTATTTATCCATCTCCCTGTCTAACCAAGTTTCTATGTAACAATCTATTGTCTTATACAACCATCAACCTATCCATTTATCTACTTCTATACCTTTTATCTATTTATCCATCACTTTATCCAAGAATTCATATATCTAATTTTCTATCTATTTATTTATCTGTATTTTATATATTTATCTATCCATCTATTATTCATTGGTTCTATCAAAACATTTACTTATCTATTTATTAATTCACCAATCTACTTCAATATATATATATATATGCAAAACCATAAAACAATACAATACTAGATAAAATTCAAAATTTTACCAAAATCCTTACACAACCATGGTTTCATCTACTACAAATAGACCTTCTCAAGTGAAAATCAACCTAAAGGAATATATATATATATATATATATATATATATATATATATATATATATATATATATATATATATATATATACAAACTAACAAACCTTCCCATAATTCATTTCAAACTCCATCTTCCCTTAATATCAAAAGAAGTCTTCATAAGATTGATAGCCTCAGAATCAAGGAGTTTTATCATCAAAGTCTCCTTTATTCTTGTTTTAAACTCATTCTTTTCATAAAAAAATAACCGAAGCATTGTCATACAATATTCTATGACCTGTATTCAATTCATGAATATATAAAGCTGAGTTAAGATACCTATGTTTAACTAGCATAACCTTTAATCTTGAAGATAGGTTTTACGAACAGGTAAAAGGATTAAGTATGGGGAGTTGCTTAAGTGGGTTTTTGGCAGATGAATATATGAATATTTTTGAAAAAGATTTTTTTGGATTTGGATGTTGGTCCTTGTTTTTTTGTAAGATATGTTGATGACTATTTCATGGTTTTTAAAGGAAATAAAAGAAAAGCAAACATTTTTTTAAATTACATTAACAATAAAGAAAAAAATATTAAATTTACCATGGAAAAAGAAGTGGATAATAAAATTGAATATATGGATGTAAAAATTGAAAAAATTATAGAAAATAATAAAATAAGCATTAATACATCTGTTTTTAGAAAAAAAAACATTTCATGGTCTGATTACTAACTGGTTTTCAGACATTGATAAACATTGTAAAATGAATATTATAAAAAACAGAATTAGAAGAGCAATATTGATATGTTCTAGTGATTTATTATTGGACAAAGAATTAGAATTGATAAAAAAGGAATGTTATTTAAATGAATATCCAAATAAGATTATTGAAAAAATTTTTTCAGATTATAATTTGAATTTAATTAAAAAGAAGATTAAAGGGGAAAATAAAATTAATAATAAAGTTAATAATATTAATAAAATTTACATAGGATTTAAAGTATCAAAAAATATTTTTATTAGGATTAAAAATATTTGTAAAAAAATTAATAATAAATTTAACATTAAATTACTCCCAGTATATAAAAAAAAGAAAGATTTAAAAAAGCTGATTAATGTTGGTGAAAAAAATGATATGCTTGAAGCTATGAAAGGTGTATATATGATAAAATGTTTAGACTGCTGGAATGTTGGTAAAAGTGTTTTTTATATTGGAAATACAAAAAATAAGTTAAGAACAAGATTAAAACAACATTTATCTGATAAAAAATCTGCAATTTTTTTTCATAAATGTAAATCTGGTCACATCAATTACAAAATAGAACTTTTAGAAACAGTAATTAATTATAAAGAAAGATTTTTAAAGGAAAATTTTTATATTAAGGAATTTAAACCATATATGAATAAAAAACTAATTGATTTTATAAAAAATAAAAACTAGTCACATCATTTGCAAAAATATAGAACTTTTAGAAACAATAATTAAATATAAAGTAAGTTTAAAAAAGGAAAAATTTTTTATAGTAGGGAATTTAAACAATATAGGAATAAAAGAAAAAAAACTAATTGATTGTTGTGGGTGATGGGACTGGTTTTGAGGTATTTTATCTAAATATAATTTAAACAGAGTGTTTTAAATAGAAGTTTAAATTGTAGGTTGTTTTAAATAGAGGAAGGTAATGTTCTAATGTTTTATATTAAATTTATGTCTTTAAAGGGAAAAAAGATTTTTTTTTTAAAAAAAGAATTTTTTATTTTGAGAAGATTTGAAATATATGTAGAGTTTAATGATTATATAATGTTTTATTTTATTTGTTTTATTATTTTTTGTATATTTTAGTGGCTTGAAAAAGACTATAAGGAAGTAAATAGTCGAAACGTTGCTCTTGAAATTAAAATTCATATAGTCATAATAATAAAAAACAAGTTTTTTAAAGAAAATTGGTTTGTGATTTTATATTTTGATGAACTATGTTTAACTCTACTTATATGAACCTTAACCCTTCCATTAAAGCTAAATTTACTCTGGCCTACATAAAATTTACCACAACTACATGGAATTTTATAAACAATACCAGGAATAGACCTACTATCAATAGACTGCTTTGAACCATTAAGTAATGAATTCAAATCTGAACCTTTCCTCCATGCAATATTCATTCCACCTAACAAATGACTATTCCTATAAACCAAATTATAAATTGATGCTTTAAATGGTAAAGACATATAATCATCATCCTTACCAACAAAATTCTTATCATCCAAAACATGACTATAAACATTATTATTAAATACCACTTTTTTAATAAAATCATGACTATAACCCAATTCTACATATTCAGCAGCAAATTGACTTCTTTGAATATCAGCATCATCAATTTGCTGCTGAATATGTAGAATTGGGTTATAGTCATGATTTTATTAAAAAATTGGTATTTAATAATAATGTTTATAGTCGTGATTTGGATGATAAGAATTTTGTTGGTAAGGATGATGATTATATGTCTTTACCATTTAAAGCATCAATTTATAATTTGGTTTATAGGAATAGTCATTTGTTAGGTGGAATGAAAGTTGCATGGAAGAAAGGTTCTGATTTGAATTCATCACTTAATGGTTCAAAGCAGTCTATTGATAGTAGGTCTATTCCTGGTATTGTTTATAAAAGTCCATGTAGTTGTGGTAAATTTTATGTAGGCCAGAATAAATTTAGCCTTAATGAAAGGGTTAATGTTCATATAAGTAGAGTTAAACATAGGTACCTTAACTCAGCTTTATATATTCATGAATTGAATACAGGTCATAGAATATTGTATGACAATGCTTCGGTTATTTTTTATGAAAAGAATGAGTTTAAAACAAGAATAAAGGAGACTTTGATGATAAAACTCCTTGATTCTGAGGCTATCAATCTTATGAAGACTTCTTTTGATATTAAGGGAAGGTGAAGCTTGAAATGAATTATGGAAAGGTTTGTTAGTTTGTATATACATATGTTTTCCTTTAGGTTGATTTTCACTTGAGAAGGTCTATTTGTAGTAGATGAAACCATGGTTGTGTAAGGATTTTGGTAAAATTTTGAATTTCATCTAGTATGGTATTGTTTTATGGTTTTGCAGTTTTATTTTAGCTAGTATAGTGTTAGACAGTTTTGGTAAATTTTATGTAGGCCAGAGTAAATGTAGCCTTAATGAAAAGGTTAAGGTTCATATAAGTAGAGTTAAACATAGGTATCTTAACTCAGCTTTATATATTCATGAATTGAATACAGGTCATAGAATATTGTTTGACAATGCTTCGGTTATTTTTTATGAAAAGAATGAGTTAAAAAGAAGAATAAAGGAGACTTTGATGATAAAACTCCTTGATTCTGAGGCTATCAATCTTATGAAGACTTCTTTTGATATTAAGGGAAGGTGGAGTTTGAAATGAATTATGGGAAGGTTTGTTAGTTTGTATATATATATATTCCTTTAGGTTGATTTTCACTTGAGAAGGTCTATTTGTAGTAGATGAAACCATGGTTGTGTAAGGATTTTGGTAAATTTTGAATTTCATCTAGTATTGTATTGTTTTATGGTTTTGCATTTTTATTTTTGCTAGTATAGTGTTAGACAGCTTTGGTTTTCTATTTATATAAATATATTTGTTCATTTAACCAACCATCTAATTAATCATATATCATTAATCTATTTCTCTATCTGCTTACATAAATACCAACATGGTTAACTATCTATCTATCATCTTATCTGACTATCATTTTTTCTGTTTTCTATCAGCTTTTATCTATTTATGGAGATAGATGGTTCAATAAATAAATAAATTAGACAGATAGAAAACTAGAAAGATTTAAGGATAGATATATAAACAGATACAAATGGGATGAATTGATTGATTGAAGGATAATAGATAGATAAATGAATGGAAGAAAAGACTTATCAATGAATATATTTATAGAGAGATAGATAAAAAAGCTGATATATGGATAAATAAAAGTAGATAGATTGAGAGATGAATAGGTAGATGGAAAAGTAAATGGATGAGTGGGTGAAGTGATGGGTGAATGGGTAAATGTTACAGAGATCGATATATGGATAGATTGATGGACTGTTTTAAATAAGTGGTTGGATAGATAGAGTGATGGGCAAATGGATTGATAGATAGGGAGTCAGAAATATAATAAGAGAGAATAGGGAGTCAGAAATATAATAAGAGAGAAAAAACTTTATTTAGGTACATATATAAAAAGTAAAGATAAAGAGAATGGATAAGTAGATAAACAGATAGGTAACTAAATGAGTATATGTATCAATACATTGAAAACAGGACACAGGCAAAACAATAAGTAAATAGAAAGATAGATAACTAGAGAGCGATAGTTAGGTAGGTGGACTGAGATACAAGTAAATAATTGGCTAAATAAGTAGATAGACTGCAACATATATATATATAAGCAGGTAGGCAAATGGTTGGGTAGCTAGATAAGCAAAAGGATGTTTGGATGCATAAACAAATGGAAATTAAGATAGATAGATAGATAGATAGATAGATAGATAGATAGATAGATAGATAGATAGATAGATAGATAGATAGATAGATAGATAGATAGATAGATAGATAGATAGATAGATAGATAGATAGATAGATAGATAGATAGGTAGATAGGTAGGTAGGTAGGTAGGTAGGTAGGTAGGTAGGTAGGTAGGTAGGTAGGTAGGTAGGTAGGTAGGTAGGTAGGTAGATAGATAGATAGATAGATAGATAGATAGATAGATAGATAGATAGATAGATAGATAGATAGATAGATAGATAGATAGATAGATAGATAGATAGATAGATAGATAGATAGATAGATAGATAGATAGATAGATAGATAGATAGGATGAATAGATAGATACATACTTTCATACATAAATAGATCAGTAAAAAGAAAAATAGTAAATAAATAAGCAGATAGACTGGTAAAAGAGAGATTGATGGGTACTTTGACGAACAGATAAAATGACAGATAAGATTCAAATAGATTAATACATAGATAAATAGAGAAACCAGTAAAAGATATGAGAGACAAGTATAGGTTGATTGACAGTTAATAGTTGTATAAATGAACGAGTGACAATAGTTAAATAAATGAATGGTGTTATTTTGTTCCACATAAAAGTTTTTATATTTCAACTTTAAAATAAAGACTTTGGGTCATTGAGATCAAATCCTTGAGAGTGTAAGGTTGACCCTTCTGACTTCTTTATCTCCATTTGATTATTCTTTATGTTTTTGGCCATGAAACATAAATCTGCATGCTTTGAGGTAATAATAATATGTTTTTGTAGATTTGTTTTTTTTATGCATGACTTAGAACTTATTAAAAGATAATATGGGTATGGTCAATTATTTGCTAAACTATTGTTTATGAAATTTTCCATCCCTTACATTTTTTTTGTTCTGCAAAAATTCTTATTTATTATGTTTAACAAAATATTTATATTGTTATACCATTTGAGAAAGTGTTTTTTGATGAATATCAAATTCTATTCTACAACTATAAGCATGTGTTATTATTGTTTCATAGGTTAGTCTATTAATTTTTTACACTGGTGATTTATTGTTTTTTTTTATTGATATGTTTGCTGATTACTAATATTTGCTAAATATTGTTTTTGAAATTTGGATTTTTGGTTTTTTTTTTTTTTATCATTTCCTAATTACTAATATGCTTGATATTTTGATTTTTAGAGATATTTCATATATTTTTCTTTCAACCATGAAATCGTATTAATTTTTGTAGTCATTTATTAATAATAGCTGTTCAATATTGTTTTTTCATATTCTGTTTCCATAGTAATTTGTTTATTTATTCATATGATTATGCCAGTAGATTGTTCTCTGCTATGATTTTTTTGAACATATCTTAATTTTAATACGCTTATATTTTGATTTCCATAGATATTTTTTTCACCACATAATTACACTAACATTTTTGTCATCTTTTCTAATAATAGTTGCTAAATATTTTTTTTTTTTTCATATTTGATTGCTCTAGTAATTTCATCTTTTAATAAAATGATTGTGTCAGAGGTTTATTTGATTTTTGGCATTTTTTTTTTTTTTTGGTCATTTTATAATTACTGATATACTTGATATTTTGATTTCTAGATTATTTGATTTTTTTTATTGTACTTAGTTTTATGAAATTTGCATAATTAGTTCTCAAATTTTGATGGAAATCATGAATTTCTAACTGTTCTTGACAAAAAAAATGGAATACTAAGTGCTATAGAGCGGGGGTGTCCAACAAGACGATCGTCATCCACATGTTGATCGCGAGGCCAATCTGGCAAGAGCTATCGGGTAAAGGGTGAAACAAATTAAGTCAAGATTTTCAAGTTTTTTTGTTATTTTTGTTTTTGTTCTAATTTTTTTTACCAATTCTAGATAGGTGAAGTCCACTAAGTCGTATCATTATTGAAAATAATATTTTTAATCTTCATTTAATGTAGCTAATTTTAATTAATAAATATTGTTAATAACTAACTACTCATGTTGCTTTAATTCCCCCGACATGAGTTTTTTGGCCCGTTAAATAATTGTTATTTTTTACTAGAGATATATAAAAATGGTACGTATTTCACACCTTCCTCCACTTAGATTACGCCTATGACAAGTCGATCGCCTGTGACAGCAAGTCGATCGCAAAATATTTTTAAAATAAAAAGTAATCTTATGAACACAAAAGTTGGCCACCCCTGCTATAAGGTATTATTTTCCATTCCTTATCACTTTTTTTTTTCAGCAGAAGTTTAAGGATTCCCTTAAAAAATAAAATGTCATTTTTACAATGCGGTGAGATCTTTTTATAATTTATATATTTTTTTATTTCATTTTCTATTTTTTTTATATAATCCTCAGAATAGAAAGAACAAATCTGCTTCAAAAAATAAAAGTATAAAGATATAAATACAAAACAATTTTTGTACATAAATTATGTAAATATAATACATATTATAGAAAAATATTTAGCAGTAAAACAGAACAGTGTATATTTTAAATACAATAATGAATATTGGAATATACATAAAGAATAAATTTTGGGTTAGTCGATTAATGGCGTAATATCATCATTCTTTATAAAGAAATTAAATATTAAAATAAACAAAAAAGACTAATAAATCAAGAAATAGTACTTTAATCTGGATATGTTGATGATACCTGCACACACGTGGAGATTCTGTGAGATGCATGCAGAAATTCATTTGAAATTTATTCTCTAAGTGCTAGTTTGAACATAACATGTTGACATAGGTAAAAAAGAATTTGCCTTTTTTACATTTCTAGTTTATTACTGTTTCAATCTCTTGCCTGCTACTTTACCATGATATGGCAGTGCAATACAATGACCATCTATATGTTTTGTTTATATATACATTTATAATTTATTTTCATTAATTTTATCCACCACATTGCTCCATATATACTGTATTTTATCATTTGTTTTGAATAAATTTATTCATTTTTTATAAGTTACTTCTTATTTTATCTTTTCTTTTCAGACGGATGCTCAGTATAATCAATCATTCTTTCTTTTAGTATATCAATTACACAGGAAAAGTTAAAACTTTTGTTTAAATGAATAAAAAAATCATTTAATAAAATGTCATTAAATATATATTGTAATAAATTAACTTTCTGATTTGAAATTTTGAAATTAATTAATTATTATTATTTTGGATCTTTAATTGTCATACTTTATTATTATAATGTGTAAAACCAGTTTGTATTTTATATATTGTTTTTAATTTTATAAGCTGTTTTTTTTATATAATTTTAAAGATATATACATACTGTACATATATATTAAATTCCAAATTTATTGAATCTATCTATTTGTTAAGACAAAAGATAAATATTAGTCAACCATTGGTGGCTTAGCGGTTAGCATAGCTTCCTTCCAAGCAGCTGGCCCATGTTCGCTTCTCGGTCAATGCATTTGACATATGAAAAAAAAAAGATAAATATTATAAGTAAGCAAAAAAATACTTGAAGATATTCAAGAGAATTGGCTGCTGTTACATCTGGAATTTTAATAAAGAAAAAACTTGCAACTGTTTAGAGTCCCAAGAAGTCTTAGCCAATATTTAATTAATCTAGTTATCCATTCAATTATTGATTAGTAGAATGTAACTTATATATTATTAAATTATATTTAATTAATTAGAAAATAAATGCAATACTAATTATTAGCTCAGGACTATCTATTTCACAATTCAAAATGTATAATTTATCTTCAAAAAGTCATTTTATTGAATAAGTTAATTGCTTCAGAATCATAAAATTTTAATAATAAAGATTCTTTAATTCTTCCTTTTATTTCATTTCTCTCAAAGAAGATAACCTTAGTTTGATCAAAATTAATACTGTGACCTGTAAGTCCATGAAGAAGATACAGGCCACACTATTAATTTTGATGAAGCTAAGGTTGTCTTCTTTGAAAGAAATGAAATAAAAAAAATTAAAATATCTTTATTATTCTGAAGCAATTAACTTATTTAAACATTATTTTAATATTAAAAGTGGATGGGAAGTAAATAGAATTGTGAGTAATGTTTATATAAATATGCTGCTATTTTGTAGTTTTTTTAGACATAAGAAATCTGCTTGCATAAGTGAAACCATTGGTAGTGTTTGATATTTCATTTTCTTGGCTAATCTGATTGACTTTTGAATTTGGGGTAATTTTGATTATATATATATATATATATATGTGTGTGTGTGTGTTTGTCAATAGAAGATTACAAAAAAGTTTTTCTCACATTTGGCTGACTTGATTTAAGGGTGAACCATTCTCTTGTTATTATGCTTTTTATTTTTACTTTCAGATTGAAAAGATAGATAACTTAAGATAAAGCACAGAAAAAAAATTTCTCTTCAATCTAAGTGGAGTTGTGGGTAGAAATTTTGTGTTTATGTATGCATATTTTTTTGGATGGACAGATTGGGATTTAAACAATGAATGCCACTTGTAATATGGAAAGGGAAGGTGATTAACTTAGTGGACAATAAAGAAAAAGAATAGTTTTTTTGATAATTTCATATGATTGATCAAAACATGAGTAACAACATGGAGTTGGATAATAATACAGACAAGATTATTATGAAACCAGAAGATGAATTATTTGATGTATAAAGCCCAAAAATCACATTCAAGAATCCCTATAAAATCACATACACTGATAACCATGATATTAAAAAAAAATGATGAAAATGATGAGAGAAATGAGGAATTCAGAGCAAAGACAACTAAAATCTGACTAAATAATAAAGAAAATAAAAAGCTCTAAACCAATGAAAAAGGAGACAGAACAAAAATATGACTAAATAATAATAAAAATAGAACAAAAGTCTGCACAAATGAAGCAAATATGCATAGAAATGTTAAAAAAACAGATTCTTATGGTACAAGAGGAGTGTCAGAAATATGACACTGCAGAATAAAGGTATGGAAAATGAAAACAGAAACATCCTTAGGATGATCAGGAAATTTACATTATTGCCACAAAAAATCCAGAACAAGATTTTACATACATGGTAAAAGATGATTGTCACAAATATAGTCACACAGAAATAAAAGACATTTATGATAAATGGTAGCAAGACCCAATACACCAGGTGGAAAATAATAATAATGGTCTAGTTGAAAAATGCATATGTGCTGAAGTAAATATTCAAAAATGTTAGTTAAAATAGAACCAAATGGAGCATTCAAGTATAGATTTAAACCTGATCATGTAAATTATTATAAGGTTGATGCTTATTTACAAAAGAGATTTGCTTTATGCCATACAAAAAAGTCTTGTTTTGGGCCATCACCAAGTTGAGGGTACCACCACAAGTTTTTATGAAGATGGAGATAACACAAAGAAAGGGTACCAAAATAAGTACCATTTTAATGGCCAGCTATGTGACCTTCATATTTTTAAGGAAGAAATGGAAAATAAATATGTGGAAAGTTAATCCATATTCTCATTACCCTCTGCTAGAAATGATAAATTTTAGCACCCACTAGATCTATTAAAATGCCTTAACCTCAGAGCAATCCCATGCTCAGGAGATTGTGTCATATGGCACCAATTTATACCATCCAGTTGGAAAATATATAGATGATCTTAAATATATATATTTTACCCAGCTGCATAAAGTCTTTAAAAAAGGTGACTTGGTGGAAAAGAACTACCTTACCCAGATTGAAAACAACCATCATGATTTATTATCATGTGGAGGAGACATCTGATAAAATAATACAATTGCCAAAGCTGCAAACATCTGCCCTTCAAAGCATATATTTTGAGATGGTTATGTGTCTCATAGCATACAACAAAGCTTTGTATATATATATATATATATATATATATATATATATATATATATATATATTTAAATTTATATATATATATATATATATATATATTTAAAGTTGAAAGGGAAAGTAGAAATAAACACAAATAAAAAAATTTGTAGATACTTTCTATATTACATTGGAATAAGTTATGAATTAAATAATAATTTTTTAATGTAAAATTTTTATAAACTGTAGTTTTAAATCAAACATTTAATCAGTCTATTTAATGTTTTCTTTTAATTTTGATCATTAAAAAATAGAAAAAAAAATCTAAAACAAGCATGTTTTATGTTATAATAGATATACTAGTAATTATAAAATTCCATTCTATTTTTAATTGCATTAAGTCATTTTTAATTAAAGACTTTATTAAATCCTACAAAGTTGTTTTGAAAGGATTAAGGTGAACTAAAAAGTGTCATTAACCTTTTTCAATCAGGATAAAGAAAGCATACTTTTAATTACTGTATTTTTAAATTCCATCCCTAATTATAAAATGGTCAGTAATAAGATTACTTTACATTTCTATTACCATTAAGTTATAACTGAAGGCAAGGGGCAATGTATCCAGCTTCTGATGCTTGTGAAAAGATGGTAGAGCTTGAATCTACATGGAAGCAAGACCTACTTTTATGTGTTTTATAACTTGTATATATTGTGGATTAGACAGTATTCCTAATGTCTACCAAATTAAAGTGACTGAATATCAACAATTCCCAGATTTATACTCACTACAAAGGTGTCAATAGACCAATCTATTGTTTTAGAATAGACCAACTTACAGAGAAATTCCAGTGCTTTCTGAAGCATTATATACAAAAGCAGTTTTTTCAACATGCAAGAATCATAGACAAATGTACTGTCATACATATAAAGTATTTATTGATATCAGATGACTTTAAAAATAAATATTTTTACTAAATTAATCAACTAAAACTAGAATAATGAAAAAATAATAATGAATATCCATTTCCTGTTTTTTTTATTAAAAAGAAAACTCAGATATTTTCTTTATTGAAAATGATGATTGCTTTAAATCCTTTGCTGATAATATCTCTAATTTAAAAGTAAAACAAGTAAATAAATTTTGCTTGAATTATTCATAAATGATTTTATTTTCAAATTTAAAAAATAAATTCAGAAAATCTTATTATAAAGAAAGAAACAAAAAACCAAAAGTTTTTTTGGGAAAAAAGTCTTTTTAAACTGGATGTAATGAGCTATCTTTTTTTTGAAAAGAGAAAAAACTTTTATTTATAATTAAGAATAGTGATTCAATAATTTAGATTAGTTAGAAGATACTATATACACCCATGTGTGTGAATTTTATTATAAATAATTTTAATATCTATTTTTTCCAACTAATGAAATATCTGTGTGTGCACACATTTGAATGTTTGTCATGTAGATCCATATAAATTAAATTTAGTCATAAACCACATATATGTTAAAATTAATTATGTTTTATAAACATGAAATTTTATTATTGGTTTATTACAATTTAAAGATATTAGTTTTAAATTATTATACAGCACATCTGTTTGCTTATATTTACAATTGAGTTTATGTAAACATCTAGAAGTGTATGCAAATTACAATATAATAGCATATTTTTTTGTATTATTGTAATCAAAATCAAAATGCCAAGTTTATATTTATAGCATACTTAGCAGTCCTTAATTTCATTTGTTGCTGTTGCTGTTGTCGTTATTATTATTATTATTATTATTATTATTATTATTATTGTTGTTGTTGTTGTTGTTATTATTATTATTATTATTATCCTATTGTATTGTTTTACTAACATAAACTCATTATTATGAAAAATCTCCAATCTCCTATTGACAATATATATGTGATCATTTGGAATCATTCTTCAAATGTACTTTTAAATAAAAAAATGGTCATGAAAGTAATCAAGCTCACAATTGTGAAAAATCATTTTCACTCCAGAGAAAAGAAAAAAATCGTTTAAAATATATATTTTTTAATTTTATTATTGTAACGTTTTGAAGTATTATGTGTATTCAATATTTTGTTAACATAATTTATTTTGTTCTTTATTTTGTATATTTAACAAATATAACCATATATTTAAAGGTTATGTATATAAATGATTGTATTCATGTTTATATTACTTTAAAAGATCACAATGGGAGATTTATGCATGGTTTATAAATATCTATAAAAATAGAGTTGCTATTTTGATATATATTATATGTTTGCCTTGAATTAAGTTATAATTTCTAGTATTATTATAACTTTAAAATTAACTACTTATTTATCTTTATGCATATATTTGTATTTGTCTTTGAATTATGTTTTTTGTGAATATTATAAATATGGGTGAATGTGGTTTAAGATTTGTCATTTAAATATTATCTCAATGCTTTTCTTTTCATTATTGGTATTTCTGCTTATAATCATGTGTTTATTGTGGCAACTATGTTGGTGATTTCACATTTTACTTAGATATTACTTGTTAAGTTTTTCCTTATATTAGTGTTAAATACTAATGTGACACCTATATATGTAGCATTGAGATATTGCTCTGCCCCCTTTAGTATAGGCTTGTTTCTCATCATCATCACTCATATATATTTAGTTATTTCAATTTGTGTATTATAAAAAGGCATTTGTGTGATTATATTTTGTACTCCTTATCATGTATTTTCAAATAACTGTATGTTGAGTAAAGTATTGAGTTTGTATTTTTCTACTCAATCAGCTTTGTTTATCTAAGACTAATACAACATACTTTTTCACATTAGTCCACCTAAATTATAAATTATATACTATGAAATTGTACCCTAATTTCAATGTAAATATATTTTATTGTGTTATTAGCTACAGTTATATTATCAGTACATTCAGATGTGCTAATTAATCTTACTATGTATCATTAATCATTAAATTCAAATTGTAAGAGGTTTCTCTTTATTTACCTGTATAATCTAAATATATCACAGATATGGTAGTATATTATATATGTATTATATGTAACTTATATATTAGTTGATGTAAAGATTTCTTTATTTTAATTTCATTATAAGTAACAGTAAATTGAAAAAATTAAAAGATTGAAGTGGAGTTGGGCTGGACATATTGTTAGAAGAGATGATAATAGATGGACAATTGAAATTTTAAACTGGATTCCAAGAGATTGTAAAAGACCCAGAAAGAGACCACATGTGAGATGGATGGATGAAATAAGAAAGTGTGCAGGGGTGATGTGAAGAAGAGAAGCTAAAGATCGGAGAAGATGGATTAAACTTGGAGAGACCTTCATCCTGCAGTGGATTGATAATGGTTGATAATGATGATGATGAAATAATGTGTCTTTTGTTAAATTATAGACTTAAAGAAAGTGTATTTAGTCTTTGTAATAAATATTGATTTTATTCCTTCCATACATTTCTGCACCCATTGCCATTTTTCACATCCATATGTCAGAAAATCTCTTTAAATAGTAAAAGTGTTTGAAGCATATATAAGAGTACATATTGTTTTGAAATTGTTACGTTGCAACAATTCATGCAATCCATTATGTATGCAATTAAATGTATATAAGATTACATTATTAATACTATTATTATGAGATTACTTAGTGATGTGTTTTGCAGAACAAAGTATGCTTTTACCTATTGCATCACTTTAACTTTGTTGGTAATAGATAATTATTTTAAATTTTAAAAAAGCTTGATTTTGTTTAATTAATGATTTTGTTTAATTAATGATATAAGAACCAAAAATAAAAGTTAATATTTTCTAGCTAATATTATGTTTAAGTTCATCTTTAGATATACCTGCACTTCATTATAAAAGAACAAAGTATTGATGAGATGTTAAGATATTAAGTGTATCATTGCAATTATCACTGATATTTAGTTAAGAGAATCTAAACTATCTTACTATTCTACATTATCATTGCAAAGTTAGTATTTTATGCAACAGAATTATTGAATATTTAAAAACCTGAGATTATTACTATTCAGTATTGTTGTTTGTAGAATGTAACAATGAATTATGAATCAACCATTGGTCTATTCACCACATATAAAATAATGTCTTAATTACCATGTGATTAGTCTATGAGGGGTCTTAATTAGTTATTGTGTACTAAGCCTATAAGAAGACTAACTTTATTGTATATGTTTATTTAATGCATTTGAGTTCTTATAATGATTTAGACCTGTGTTTAGACATACACATTACTTTATGGTTGCTTGGTCATTCTTTTTGTTACATTTGCAGATTTTGGCTTGCTCACAATGTTGGCTTTCAATTGATCATAAGGTACCAACCAATTGCAGATTATAATATATATATATATATATATGTGTGTGTGTGTGTGTGTGTGTGTATGTATACACATTATAAAAGATTTAGCAAGAGATTACATGTAAAACGAATGTATGAAATGAAAAGTTTTTTTAAAACTAAAAAAAAAACCTATGAATTTGAAAACAGGATTTAACTCAGTAAATGTTAATGATTGAAAATGATGAAAATGTGGCATGCATAAGTTATTCTTAGGTAAATAATGAACAAAAATAACCCATATATTCGATGTCATATGAAAAATTTTATTCTTTATTATGTTCCATTTCAAATAGTATCAAGTAATTTCTGTAACTTATAGTTTATATTTGCATTAATAGAGATCTAGCTTTGTTCTAAATGTAATTATCATTAAAGTAATCAATAGTCATCAAATACTAAAAATAACTATATCCCTAGAGTATGTTCTTGTTATTTTTCTTTATTAATTTTCATTGCTACTACCGTTTAATGCCCATTAATTACCCATACTTCCATAGATGCTTTAGAAAAAAGTAATGCAGAGTGGAATTCTTTTGTGATTATCATTTTCGTGGATAGACTTATAAGAGGGTACCAAAAGTAACCAGAATTTAATAATTAAAAATTATTTATTTATCTTTAAGTGTTATAAATTTAATCTTTTTCAAATTAACTTTCACTTAATGAAATACAATGATCTAAATGGGTTTTCGTTTTTCAATGTAGTCCAAAAATACTGGCAAAGTGATGCCTTTTAATGTTGCACCATTTTTTTCAACACCTCTAAATCTGCAAAAAAAGAGTTTGGGGACATTTTTTTCATTTAAGAAAATAAAAAACAAGTACACAAAGGAAGATCAAGAAAATATGACTGATATATAAGCTGAGTCATGTAATTTAATTGAAAAGTGTTTCACACTCAAGACTTTGAGAGATAACACTTTGTCAGGTTGAAGATTGCACCTCTCTCTTTGCCATAGAATAGGATATTTGATACCTGACCATTACAATCTACAACTGAGAGAAAAATATTATTTGCTTCCAAAAAAAGTAAGCATTGTTTTGACTTTGTACTTCACTCACCTCACTTTTTAGAAATGTGGTGAATTTAACATTTCAATTAAACCACAGTCATTAACTTGTGTTTTTCTGAGATCAGTTTGCTTCTAATTTGTTTTGAGCATTACAATGAATTTCTCTACCATTTGTTGTAAACAATAACAGAATTTCACTTTGTTGGAACTTTTCAGTCATTATAACAACTGACAAAAAATTTGCTACATGGCACTACAATTTTACACAGAGATGTGACTTCTCAGATTGTTGCAGAAAAATGTTTGCAAAAAGTATGTGACAGCAGAAATATTTACTAAAACAGGTGTGCAAACCAAAGAACAATTCTAGTTATTTTTCAGTCTCCCCTTGTAATTACGTCTCTTTATAATGTAAGAAATTTTATTTTATTTTAATACAACCGCATTATAAGTCAGTTTTAATGTTTATTTAAATATAATATGAAAATATATTAAATAATAGTTAGTCATGTAACCAACTCATTTAATCAAGTGATGAAACCCATGTCTGAGAAATCTAGATATTACTTTTGCATTTTTCACCCTCTACTGGAAAATTTTACTAACATTTTTATAGCTTCAAAATTCAAATATATTTCTTTCTAATATTTTAATTTCAAAAACTTTTTAAAGTCATTAGGGTAATCAAATAAGTGGGAATTTCAAAGTATCTGAAAACACATGTTGATGCCCAAACATTGTGAGGATACTTCAAGAAAATATGATGGTCTAAAAACTTGATTTTGGGGAAACTTTTGTAACATAATTTTGTAATAATTATTACAAATCAAAAATATATATTATTACATATTTATATTTTATAGAAATGTTTTATGTTTAAATATTAAAAATATAATCTTCTGAGTAATGTTACCATGGAGATTAAGATTGCAGGAAATACAACTATCTAGAAATGTCACCATTACAATAGTTTGTTATAACATTTAGTGATATCATAAAAATTACAAAAAAAATTAAACTTTCAAAGCATATATTGATAGATTTACAAGATATTAAAAATAATTTGTTCAGATTTTTAAAACAAATGTCAAACAATGATTTCATTCATTTTGCAAACTGAATCTGCTCCACCTAAAATTTGATGATGTGACAGTGCTTTGTTTTGATTAAAATCTATCTTTTAAAATAATTCCCCAAATCAAATATGATTTTTTAAAAATTATTTAATTTCTAAACAAATATATCTATCAAATGAGGTCAAATTTATTGTATTATCTGATAAATAATAATGGTTTAATATTAAAGTGAAAGTTGAAAGCTTAAATCTAGTGAAAATAAAGAAATCTATCAGAGTACAGGAGAGTTATTATTACTTTTCTCTCTATTCCTATTTAAAAAGTTTGTTCTTTGTAAAAATTTATCCATTTAATAACTAAATTCTAATAATCTATTATCAATTATAATCTGATATTATTGCGTTTTTGGTATATTAACATTTTAATGCATAATTTAATTGCATGCATGATTTCTTTGCTGGTTCATAATAGAAATTTTATATTTCTGAATGCACCATTAAGCAAATTATTGTTCAGTTTGTTGTTGAAAACAGTCCTTCACCGTTAGTTAAAATATTATTCAGGTATATGAGATTGAATAAATGATATAGTGACCACAATAATTATTCTAATAATTCTTATGTTATTAATTAAATATTCAAACTAAACATAACTTACAATCCCTATAGTGACAAAAGAAATATAAACTATAATATTTGGATGTCATTTTAATCCTCTCATTATAAATCAAATTTTGTTAAGATAGAAAAAAACCGAAGTTCACTGAAATTAGGTTAATTAATAGATACTTACGAATTGCATTTTTCTTTAATTTGTTTTTAAATATGTGTACAACAACTAATTTATTTATTGTAAAAAAATAAATATTTTCTTTGATTTTTTGGGGGGGACAAGCAGAGGGTAGTAAAGTTTGTGAATACTAGGAATTTGGATTAATGGTATTGTGCCTGTGTTGTCTTAGATTTAGTACAATAAAAAGAAATGAGCATAAACTAACATCTTATTAATTATTCTATAAATTAAAAGGTAATAGAGTAACTACTATTTACTTTTCCCAGAAAAGAAACAAGAATATAAACAATGGAACTAAAAATATAAGCAGTATAATTGTATACAATTTAATGAAGTAAATTTTTCACAATTTCTTGTAGATATAAAAAAAAAATTAAATGTTTATATGGTCTAAAAATGAAAACTAATCAAAAAAGCATTTGTAGATAGATGACATTCTTTATTAACAGTAAATCTTGCATTAATAGTCCATTTCATTGCACTTTTGTGGTTATTATATTGACAATTGGATGATTTACCCAGATTTCATAAGACATATTTCTGCAACTAAAAATGGTTAAATAACTATCAGATAAAAGATGGCATATCTCGAAATATTTTCAGATCAAACAAATGTTTTCCAACTTTACACCTAATTAAGTATAAAGATATTATTGTAATCTAATTATAAATTAATTATTGTAAAAATAATCCATTTTAATTACTAATTTTTTTTACCGTTTGTTGCTAAAAATAAATGGCTGAGTGGCTGATTGCTTAACTTCTTTTATACTGAATTTTTTATTGGCTGAATGAAGTAAAAGTCTAAACTTTTAATTGGTCAATTCACAAAGTCAAGTGTCAATTCACAAACTTAAGTGTCAAAATATATTCATCTTTTAATATTATATTCACTTTAGTTTTATTTGTAAAAAGTATATTAATAATTTGCCAGGTTATGAAGATGAACGAATTTTTATTTATAATTATAAAAATATTCGATATCGGCAAATGTAAAATGAATGCTATTTCACCAATGAAAACGTTTTGTGATACCCGTGATTTAGTTGACAATTTTATATGCAGAAAAAGTAAATAATTTTTGTTAAAGTCTTAACTATTTTTCTAAAATAATTTTATTTTCAGCATATTTTATCAAAATAATTTATATTTTGTCAAAAAATACTTTCTAAATGGTCTAAAACATTTTTTTATCATTTTTGAAATGAAACAAAAGAAATTCGTAACGCTTAGTTTATTGACACTCCATTTTCTTTGTTGTCAAAATTTAACAGTGAATAAGATTCAAGAAGAGACTGCCTACTTCTTTTGTTAAATCTATAATATTAGTTTTAATATAGGGTATATGAGCACAGACTTTCAGATGACCCATCACTCTCCACTCTATCTAATAACACTGATACACTCAAGCATATATATGCTGAAAAGATAAATAATCACCAATATACATATTTCATGCTAAACTAGTAATCATCAGTTGGTCCAGATTATGTCTGCCCATCCTTGCATATGTATTAAATGGATTATGTCCTGTACATGTGGGGTTCAGATTGACCTTAGGTCAACATGGGTGTGACAAGAATCTCAGCCTCAGGGTGGCCTTCAAGCATTCCATCATCAGATTTTCAATTGGATGGATGGTTGAAGAGTTGCAGTGTGTAGCAGATTGGAGCCTGTCCATTAAAGTATGAAGATTGTCTATCTTAATATATATTTGAGCACTTATAGTATATATGTGTGGGAGATGATAATCTGGACCAACTGATGGTTGCTGGTTTAGCATGAAATACATATATTGGTGATTATTTATCTTTTCAGCATATATGGGCTTGAGTGTATCAGTGTTATTAGATAGAGTGGAGAGTGATGTGTCATCTGAAAGTCTGTGCTCATATACCCTATATTACATATATAGACACAGGTATATAATAAGCCTGTGTTTCAGTTATAATATTAGTTTCATTGATTTTTATTTATAAAATAATTCAAGAGAGGGCAGCATCTTATGGAACTTTTTTTAACCTTTAAAAAGAACACAAAATTTTAACCATAGTATTAAAAGTGCCTGATTTACAGTGACATCAAACTGTCACATTTTTAGCTGTGACTAGCAACAAATGCGTTAATAATTCATAAGAAATACAAAAACTAAAAGATCAGAGATTAAGTTGGAATCCATGAACTTTGAACTTTAGAATTCATTATTCTATCATTGCATTAAAACAAAGACAAATTTATTGTTTATGTTCACAGCTAGTGAAAAAATCCAAGATATCTTAGCTAAGTTTAATTCCTTCTCATTTATTGATTTTGTTACTTCTCTTACATTTAAATTTATATTAATCTTCACATTCCCTTTTCTAGGAGTCTTCTGTAAAAAATCCTGTATCGTTTTTAATATTTCTATATCATACATTTATTTTTATTGCATTTTCTAAAGTTTTAGTGACATTTTTGTACTGTCTTAATTAAAATATTTTGGACCCCAACATAAGATGATGTTCATTTCAATTTATCATAGTCATGTAACCATTCAGATATTTAAGACCTCAAACCAAAAGCAGTCATAAACATGCTTCAAAATACTATAATAAAAACTGTCTAAAGAACAAAAAATCTTTCATATGTAATCACCAAAAGTCAGGATCAACTGAACCCCATTTAACAAAAGTAATTTTGTAAATAATCTATACATACAACATATCTCCATCTTTTAAATTAATTCCAATATGACATGATGCACTGTGGTTTCTCCTTTTTCAAAGTCAGGAATCTCTCAGCCACTATGATCAGAGAAACCTGTTAGCCACCTTACCATTCTCTTCTCATTTCCCACTCTGTTTTTCCCATATTCTTCTCTATCCTGCTCCACCCCATTTCCACAGTATAATCTTTGTCAACTTCATAGCCCTTATATCTAAATCCCCCTTATCTTTTCCCAATCCCAGCATAAAAACCAAGAACCCACTTTCTGTATAATCACTATGTTTATATTTATTCTCCCACAACTTCATTATTTGTACACTTTCTGCTTGCAGGCATTTACATTCAATTAACAGGTGCCTAATATTTTTTATACCTTCCTTATATAAATTCAGACTAAATTACCCATATTTTTCCATTTATGTGTATATTTTTTAATTATTAAATTAAAAGGAGGCTCTATTTATTTATTTA
Organism: Epiperipatus broadwayi; assembly: GCA_028023455.1. Classification (NCBI taxonomy): domain Eukaryota; kingdom Metazoa; phylum Onychophora; class Udeonychophora; order Euonychophora; family Peripatidae; genus Epiperipatus; species Epiperipatus broadwayi. The sequence goes on along the minus strand of JAQFVV010006388.1, from coordinate 1,513,633 downwards.
TATTAAATGCAGGAAAAATATATATCATTAAATAAATTTTAATATTAAAACTTAATATAGTATAGAAAATATATATTTTTAAATATATCTTTTAACATAGTTATTATTATTATTTCGAAGTATACATATATAGTAAATACATTGACCTCAAAAGTGTTAAATTAGAGATGAAATTGTGTTGAAAGAGTTTAAATAAAATTGCAGAATGACATAGTATACTAATCTATATATTGAATATTTTTAATAAAATATAGTAATAATAATAATGATAATAATAATACAGTATACTAGATTTTAGAATATAAACAGACCAAGGTCTGACTAAGTTCACTTTCTAAAATAAACAAACAAACAACATGTTATAAAAATATTCAATATAAGTAACTTATTTTACCTAAAGTCATAAAACCACTCGAAATTAGATAACACTTTAATTTTATTTTTTCTTTAATATTATATATAACAATGTTATATATTAGATAGGGTTAGATAATAGTGCTAAGAAAAGATATATAGGAAATTTTTAATTAATATATTGAAGATTCATACCTTAATATTTCAATTATGATTGTTTATTCTTATGTATAGTTCATATATATATATATTTTTTTACTATTTTGAAGCCGGTGTGAAGTATAGAGATTTTTATACAGTATCAAATTATTAATTGTATTATTATATTTTCGCAAATTAAAATTGTATTATTAATAATCTTTATAATGCTTTACAGCATTATACTGCAATTCAAAACATAGTTTGGCTACTATAGATAGTTTAAATTCTAAGTTTTATTTAACATTTCCTTTGAAGTAATTTTGAAAATATGACACTCCTAGGTATAAATATAGAGTATTTAGTCATCATAATCAATGAGGTTTGCCAATTCCTCAACAAGCTTTGTTATAAAAGCTTAGCCAGAGCCAGCATTTAAAATATCTCTGTCAGGGCCTCCACCCCAAACCTGTGACCATGGTTTCATGCTTTGGCACTTCTTAGAGAGGTGATAGGGTAGGTTCAGACACCTACCCTAGCAACTTTTTGAGGAATGCCAAAGCACGAAACCATGATCAAAGGTTTGGGGAGGGGGATCCTGACAGACATATTTTAAAGGCTGGTTCTGGCTAAGCATTTATCATAAAGCTTGTTGAGGAATTGGCAAACCTCATTAATTATATCTTACAAGCTTAAGAGAATTGCGTCATATGATCTATGATTCTTATTTTGATTTAGTCATTATGTTTACAATGAATATGATTTTTGCATAATCATAATTAATTAATTGTAAGTAATATAAAATTGTATTGCTTCACAAATGTAATCTTCACAGTCCAAATCATACAAATAAAGCTTTCACTGTACAAAAATTCAATAAAATAAAGAGCAGTTTTAATATTTGTGTACAGTTATTATATTACATTTTCTATACTCATAGCAGAACATTAATACCTTCTCAACTTAAAAAATAAAAATTATATTTAGCTTAAATGTAAAATTAGAATATATTAAAGAAGTATAACATTTGAATATTTAATATTGCATCTAATATCACCATTAGAAATTATTGTAAGAAGTAATTATGGTCATTTGTAAAAGAGGCTACATTTAAAAATATAAAAAGTCAACTAATAATGCAATAAAAAATCATTGAATGTTCATTTTATCTGAATAAAATGTTTGGTTTCAAACAAATTTTAAATTATTAGCTATGAGACACATAACGTTTCAGATTTTATAGTGATCATGTGACTCATCTTAGCTTTAGTGCTAAAAATAAAGTAAAAGCTTTTATTTTATAAAATTGATAAACTTGAAAAATGTTTCCAAAAATATTCATTTCCTATTATTTAGAATTTTTTAGGCTGCTTTTAAATTTGAAAATTGCAGAGAGAGATAAAGTGAAAGATTTTTACTTGTCTTTTCTCTAAATTGAAGATAAAAAAGACAGAAAACACTAACATGATGGTTTATTACATCTTTAATTTCATATGGCCCACCACTCTATCTCATATCACTGATACACTTGAACACATATATATATATCGAAAGAATATATATTGATACATGTATATAATAATCCTGTATTATAGTTATATCTTTAATTGTAGACTTACTCAATTAATATGTTTATTTATGTTTTACACAACTATACAAACAGTAAAATATTAATTATCCAATACTGCATGTAACTATTATTGCAAATTATATTGATAAAATATCTTTTATTGTACTTTGGTGACAATTAGATCAAGATATTAGTTATCTGGAAACAATCAATCACATAAAATGAGGTACTTTGTATTACAATTTTGTAAACATTTGACATAATTAAATAAAAGTATTATAAGTAAACATATACTATCATTCACAGTCATAGCTACCTATTTATTTATCTATCCATATATTTATCCTATCAATTTATTTAACTACCTATTTATCTAATCTCTTTAACTCTTTATCTCTTTGTCTATCTACATTTTTCTATATCTAGATAATATTTTTATCTATCTATGTTTATATACGTACTCATATATTCAATAAGAAATCAATATGCAATAAATTGCTTTACATACTTTTGTATATCTGACATCATTACAATTAATGATTTCAGTAGACTTGTTTGATTATAATTTATTGCATTTTTTATCAACTTGGCTTGTCTTCTTTGGTTTATCTAATTGTTTTTACACTGATTCTTTTTAAAACTAATTTGGTCAATTAGTTTTGCTTTGCATCAAAAAGAGGATTTAGCTGATATCATCTATAAATATGTGGTCATGTGCATAATGAGTTTAAGTGAGATGGTTTCTAGTGGAGTTCTGTGTGCAGCGTCTAGACCTTTGTAACTCTCTGTCAATCAGAGAAATAAAAAATGAAATATAGATATTACAAACAATAAAATAAAGGCAAAGAAACATAAAAACAGATCAGCTTATAAAATAATTTCTATAAATGTATTTGTTTATCAAGACAAAAAGGAAATGTTATTTATTGCCCATCTTCGGTTGTTTGTTTTTTTTTTTTAAAAAAAAAAGAGAGACAATTTATTATCAATTGACACTTGAATTAAAACATTGAATACTGCGTCATCATCAACAAATAAGATATTATCATTCTTGGATACATAAAATATAAAATATTACGTGTTGATAAATATTCCATGTTTTTATACTAGAGCATATTATGAATAACTCTTCGATTGCTCATCCTTAAAATATAAAGAAAGAATTTGCTTATTAAAAGAACATTCATTTTAATTATGCTTATAATTACAGTAGAAATTATTTTATTTTACTTTTTTTTTTAAGAAATAAAAAGCTTAACACTGTCACAATTTCAGCGGCAGAAGTTATGATAAGCTATGTAAATATGTCTGCTGTATATTTATTTGCTTTAATATATATATATGAAGGTATATTGTGTGTTAATATATATATATAAGAACATTTACTTTTTTTAGTATAACTGAAATGAATAAGCATATATATATTTATCTTTATTTAATGGATAAATTTATTTACTACGATATCATCAAAAGCTTTTTATCTAATCAACTACAATAAGCATAATGGATTTCACAAAAAATCAAGGAAATGATAAGAAGTAAAATATTCATAATAAGAATATTGAAGAAAAAAATATACTTAAAAAAAATGTTTTAATTTATAATGAACTAAAAGATTTCCAATCATTATTTGCTATAGATTAATTTTGTTAACTGATAAACTAAAATGATTTAAGCTATAAAATAGTAAATGATAGTTATAACAAAGGAAACATGACAAATTGTAAAAATCAAATCATTTTACATATCACTATCGTCATTTTAATTGTTAACAGTCCACTATAAGATTAAAATCTTTCTGAGTTTAATGTATTTTCTCTGATTCATATCTAGTTTATCCGTCACATCAACAATTTTGGTTGTTTGATTCATTCATCTGACCTGTGGCTTATTTTTCGTAAGTTACCTTCAGATCTTAATACGTGACTATAAGATTAATGTGTTTCTACATTTAATCTAGTTTCTCTGATCCATATCTTTTCTTTCTCATACCACATCAGTAAATTTTCTTATTTCATTCATTCATCTGTCATGTGGTTTACTTTTAGGTCTTTTACAATATATTCATATCTGGTTTAATATCTTAACATTTATACCCACCCCATCTCTACTTCTGTCTATTGATTCTTTCAATAATATCAATAATACCTTTTGTCTCTCACAAATATATTTTATTTTGAACACTCTCGCTTCAAGCATACATTTGTCAAAAGTCTGATATCTTTATAGTACTCTTCTATTAAAAATGGCAAAAACAACATGCCTTCAAGAATTTCTAAATTTTAACCTTTTTTAATTTATGGCTATCAATTTTTATTTTCTACATCTGTTAAAAAAAATATGTGTTTTCAGTTGATAATATATATATATTCACAGTATTATTTCTGGGGGCTTCCATGTTATAAAAATATAATAGTTAATAGCTGATGTTTTAGCACAACAACAAGTACTTTGCTCAGCATTTCTTCTTTCTCAATTCATAAGAAAGTGTATATGATTTGAGAATGAGACAGCTTTGAGCAAAGTACTTGTTATTGTACTGAAACATCAACTATTTAGCTAATATATTTTTATTACATGCAAGGTCTCAGAAATAATACTATGAATTCATTTATCTGTGAGAATATTAGAATGAATATATATATATATATTGTATTTTATAATATGTGAAAATATTTTCACGTGATAAAAATCATTGTCAGATGTTAATAGACAAATAGCAAACTGCAAACCAGTTCTGCACCCAAAAGTGTATGCTTATAAATGCAATCTCTTGACGTTATATAGAGACTAAAGTGCTACAGTATTTATTTACAGCATAAGGAAAGAAGTTTATAATCTTTCACAATTCTTTACAAATAATAGACTGTTCCAACATTCAGTCAGATGATATAAATGAATAATTATTAACAGATGAAAATGCTTAAATTTATATGAGGAAATATCTGTTTTAAATTTTATATGATATAAATCACTGTTAGATGTTAATTGATAAATAGCAAACAGTATATACATTCTCTTGATGATATAATAAGACTAAAGTGTTGCAAAATTTATTTATGGTGTAAAGAAAGAACTGTTTACAATCTTTCACAATTCCTTACAAATAATATATATATAAAATTCAAAACTGCCTAACATTATATTAGTAATAAATAAAATATAAAACCATAAAACAATGCAATACTAGATAAAAATCCAGACTTTACCAAAATCCTTACATGACCAAGATTTCATCTACTAAACAAACAGACCAAGTGAAAATCAAATTAAAGAAGCAACATATATATATATAATACCTTCCCATAATTCATTTCAAAAACCAACTTCCCTTTATATCAAAAGATGGCTTCATAAGATTGATAGCCTCAGATTCAAGAAGTTTTATCATTAAAGTTTTCTTTACTCTTCTCTTTAATTCATTCTTGTCATAAAAAATAACCATTGCATTATCAAACAATATTTTATGATCTGTATTCAATTCATGAATATATAAAGCAAAGTTATGATACTTATGTTTAACTCTACTTATATGAATTTTAATCATTTCATTAAAGCTAAATTTACTTTGACTTATATAAATCTTATTACAACTACAAGGAATCTTATAAATAATACCAGGAATAGATTTACTATCAATTGACTATTTTCAATCATTCAATAAAGAATTCAAACCAGAAACTTTCATGCAACCTTCATTCCTCCTAACAGATGACTATTCTTATAAACCAAATTATAAATTGATGACTTAAATGGTAAAGACATAAACTCTTTATCTTTGATAACCATAAGTTTTTTTCTATTAGTATCATGACAATAAATATTATTACTAAATACAACATTTCTAATAAATTCATAATTATAACCTAATTCTACAACATCACCAGCAAATTGACCTTTTTGAATATCAGAATTATTACTAAAGATATTAAGTCTTCTATTCCTACAACAAAAATTCAATAAAATATTGTTTTATGCATAAAAGGCTGATAACTATCAGACCTAATCATATTTCTCAAATTCTTAGGTTTTATAAAATAACTACAAAATAAAAAACATCAACCTTCTCAACACTTAAATCCAAAAATTTTAATTTTACAAAATCAAAACTACCACTCTCAATAGTAAAATTAATACTAGAATTAAAAGCATTCAATCCATCTAAAACCTCTAATTTTTCTTTTTAAATAACAAACAAACAAACATCAGCATACCTAACAAATAATTTTAAAGAAACAGAAAATTGATTAATAACACTACATTCCAAAAAAATCAATATAGACAGAACACATTAAAGGAGAAATAAGATAACAAATAATCCAATCCTCTTTAACTTATAAAAACGTCATTACACATAAAATACATTGAATCATCTAAAAGCAAAAGCAAATCATGAATAATCTTTAATCTTATCTGCAGAAAAACATTCAATTTTTTTAAATTGAAAGAAAAACACCAATACTTTTTAATCTATCAACTGATTGATAGATATTTTCAATATCTAAACTATCCAAAACACAATTATCATCTAAAAACAAAACCATTTTTTTTATTACAAGGCTCAAAAAAGAAAAAACACAAAATTGACCTAATTTTAATAGTCTTTAAAAAATCTTATTAAAAATTTTGATATTTTATCAAAAATTCCTCCTGTAAAATCAAAAATACATCTTAAAGGAAAACTATTGTTATGTGACTTCAACTTAAAGAAAACCTTTGGAGCCACATAATCACTAGGAAAACAAGTTAAATAAGTAGCTTTATCAAAAATCTTTTTATTTTTCATAATTTTTATAATTTTAATTAATTTATATTTTATTTTTTTACTAGGATCACAATCTAAAATATCATACTTTCCTTTATTTCATTGTAATAAAACTTCACTTTCAAAATCAATATTATTTAACAATACAATATGGAAACCTTTATCTTCTTTTAACAAGATAGCAACATTAATTTTAAATCTTTTTGGTAGTTTTTAGTTATGCATACTGTGGCTGCTAGGACATTGCAGCACCACCAAGAAGCTTGCAAGTGATAAATTTCTATTCAAAAATATCTGAAATCAAGGAAAAATTAAAGTTAAAATGCCTAAGGCAAAACATCAAAAGTAAATAAAAAATCAAGTGAAATAATATGAATATTTTAAAAAAGTACACACATATACCCCCCTCCCAGCAATAAATTGAAATGGCTCAAAAATAAGTGAAATACAAAATGCCTAAGGCAAAGTAAATCGAATAAATCCTTTGAAAATACAAATTAAAAAAAAAAAAAACAAGAAAACGCTATGAAGTTTGAATTACAAAAACAGAAATTGTTGAAAATGCTTCAAATACAATGACTCCCACCCCCAGAATAAAGAATTTTTATCCAAAAATAGTTGAAATGGACAAATTAAAATGCCTAAATTGAACAAATACTTCTAAAATACAAATTTAAAAAAAAACAACAAGAAAACACTATGAAATATGAATTACAACAATACAGAAAAAGTATAATGGTAAATGTCAAAAAATGGTGGATGGAGCTTCATTAATAGCGGGAATTACAAAAATAGAATTTCATCAATATTTAGCTTTCAACATTTGCAAATATGCATCTGCGATCAGATTCCAAAGCAGTGCAAAATACAAATTGAAAAAAAAAAAATGAAGAAAATACTATGCATCAAGAATTTGATCAAAAATAACTAAAATGTAAAAATTGGTGTCTAACTAACAGATATACCTTGACCCCTCCCACACGAAGAATTAAAACAAAAAATGGTGGTCATCAATATTTAAAAAGTAAAAGACTATTTGCAAACATGCCTGTGTATTATCTAATAGATATAAAAATAATTCACAAACCTTAAATACAAACTAATACATATTAAGTAATTAAATATAGATAATAATGAGCACATAGTGATCTGTTGTTATCTTTTAGAATAATTTTAAAGCAGTTATTTATATCAGGAGAGCTACTGTTTTCCCCCAAAAATGTATTTATTTATTCTCTGCTTTGAAATTATGGCATATCATAACATATGAAGTTGAATAAAATAATCAGAATAGAAAATAGGCATGGTCATAGATTATAGAAAGTTTAAAATAATCATTGATTACACTTACAGGAAAAATTATTAAAAAGTTATATTTATTGGCAAGAATGTTATAAGATTTTATTTTAACAAGAATTTTAAGTAATTGAGAATATTATGGCATATCATTTAAATAGATTTATAGACATTGCAGGAAAATTATTACCCAATTTTCTTCAAGACTGACTTGTCCAGTTCCAAGTAAATAACAGCAGATTAAAAAAAAGAATTTAATAGAAGACATGAACCGAATAGTATCTAGCAAACAGTTATTTAAAGAAAGTTGCAAATTAAAATGTGATGGAATAGACTTCTCACATAATATCCCAATGCAATTTAAAATAATAAGTGATTCTTCAGCATTTTGCCGAAGAGAAAATATTTTCTTTAAAACAAACTTTAGTACCATATTTTGTGCACACTGGTAATTATATATAAGATGCATATTTCATTGTTTTATTTAAAGAAAGTTACAAATTGAAATATGACATAATAGACCTCTCTTACATTAAAAAATATAGGTGCAGCTTTAGGAAACAATTATTTAAAGAAGGTAGTTTTGCAAAATATAACATCCCAATGCAATTTAAAATAATAAATGATTCTTCAGCATTTTGCCAAAAAGAAAATATTTTCTTTAAAATATACTTTAGTATCATATTCTGCGCACAGTAAATATATAAGATGCATATTTAATTATGTTTTATTTAAGAAAGGGTAGTGTAAATGCACCTATATTTTTTAATGTGAGAGGTCTATTACATCACATTTTAATTTGCAACTTTCTTTAAATAACTGTTTGCTAGATAGTATTCAGTCCACATCTTCTATTAAATTCTTTTTTTAATCTGCTTTTATTCACTTGGGGATCATCTTTGATAAAAGTGCTAAGTTACAAATTTTAACAACAGAAATCTAAATTTTATAATTTTAATTAAAGAAGAGTTGTAAACATGGCAGACGATCAAGTCATCATAGTGCAAATGGCAGCAAACTGAGCCTGGAAGTGCTGCAAAACTAATACAAATATTGGACAAGTCAGCCTTGAGGAAAATTGAGTAATATTTTTCCTGAAATATCTATAAATCTATTTAAATGATATGCCATAATATTCTCAATTTCTTAAAATTCTTGTTAAAATAAAATTTTGTAACATTCTTTCCAATAAATATAACTTTTTAATAATTTTTCCTGTAACTATAGTCAAGGATTATTTTAAACTTTCTATTTTAAATTTTCTAGGATCTACATCCATGCCTATTTTCTATTCTGATTATTTTATTTCATTTCTAAATTCGAATTCATATGTTATGATATGCCATAATTTCAAAGCAGAGAATAATTAATGTAACCAATTTTTGGGAAAAACAATTAGTAGTTCTCCTGATATAAATAACTGCTTTGAAATTATTCTAAGAGATAACAACAGATCACTATGCACTCATTGTTATCTATATTTAATTACTTAATATGTATTAGTCTGTATTTAAGGTTTGTGAATTATTATTATATCTGTTAGTTAGATAATGCACAAGCAAATGTGCAAATAGTCTTTTATTTTTTAAATATTGATGACCAGCATTTTTCATTTTAATTCTTCATGCAGGAGTAGAGAGGGTATATCTGTTAGTTAAACACCAATTTTTGTTTTTGCATTTTACTTATTTTTGATCGAATTCTTGATGCATAGCATTTTCTTGGTTTTTATTTAATTTGTATTTTGTGCTGCTTTGGAATCTAATTGCAGATGCATATTTGCAAATCTTGAAAGCTAAATATTGATGAAATTTTGTTTTTGTAATTCCTGCTATTAATGAAGCCCCATCCATTATTTTTTGACATTTACCATTAAATTTTTACTGTTTTTATTTTAATTCGAATTTCAGAGCGTTTTTTTGTTTTTCTTTTAATTTGTATTTTAGAAGAATTTGTTCAATTTAGGCATTTTAATTTGTCCATTTAAGCTATTTTTGGGTAAAAATTCTTTATTCTGGGAGGGAGGAGTTGCATTTGAAGCATTTTCACCGATTTCTGTTTTTATAATTCGAGTTTCATAGTGTTTTCTTTTTTTAAAAAAAAAATTGTATTTTCGAAGGATTTATTCAATTTACTTTGCCTTAGGCATTTTGTATTTTACTTATTTTTGAGCCGTTTCAATTTATTGCTTGGGGGGAGGAATATTTTATGTAATTTTATCAATTTTGTGTGTGTGTGTGTACTTTTTAAAAATTTATCTATTATTTCATTTGATTTTTTTACATACATTTGAGGACTTGCCTTAAGCATTTTAATTTTCCCTTGATGTCATCCAGATTTGGATAGAAATTTGTCACTTGCAGGTTTCTTGATGGTGCTGCAATGTCTCCTAGTGGCCACATTATGCATAACCAAAAACTACCCTTTTATTAAACCTTTTAAGCGCGAATTATATAATTGGCCGAATGAGTTAAAAATCAATACTTTTAATTGGCCAACTCCCATCTTTAACAAAATCAATTGTTAAAATAGATCCATCTTTTAATAATATAAATACGTTAGTTTTGTTTGTAAAAAGTATATTAATAATTTGTCAGATTATGAAAGTAAACGAAAGTCTTTTCAAAAATAAAATTTGATTTATAATTTAAAAAATATTCAATTGCAGTGAAATAAAAGTAACTGCTATTTGACCAACCAAAAACATTTCTGATGTAATAGTTTTTTTTTTCACTTTTACGTTACGATAAATATGTAACAATAAATAAATAATTATTGGTAACATCTTAACTATTTTTCTAAAATAATTTGATTTTTAGTATTATTTTATCAATAATAATTTGTAATTCAATTCAAATATTGTTTAAAATGTTGTAAACATTCATTTATCATTTTCGAAATAAAACACAAAATGACCGTAACTTTTTACTTTTTGGCAGCCATTTTCCTTTCTGACAGAACTTTGACAGCCAATAAGATTCAAGAAAAGGTGGTGAGAAGGCGGTGCTTTGGTTTTGTTTGACATATATGGTCATTTTTATTGATTTTTTACTTGTAAAATAATTCTGAAGAGGGCACCATCTTACAGAACTTTTGATTTTCTTTTCAATGACGTATAATATGTATATATGGGATAAAAAGTAGCCGATTTAGAGTGACGTCAAATCTTTTTTTACAAGTCAGACAGACAAATGGTTAAAAGACTAATTTGCTTAGGGCAAAAACAAATTTTTCTTTTTTAAGTAAATGACTATTCAAAATAACACTTTATTTTCATCAGAAATATTACTTCTACATTCAACAGCAGAAACAAAATCAAAAACAAATTTAAAACAGAAGAAACATCAGGCTTTTTTAAAAAATACCCCAATTTATACTCTTTTTGTTTGACAAAACTTTTTTCTCTCCAGACTTATCAATCAACCAATTGAATTTTTTAAAATATTTATTATAATAAGGTATTTATTTATATAGCACTATGTTAATAAATTATAACTGTAAATTAGCGATCAGGCTAATGCACTTTACAGATTTTAAGCTACATGTAAATGAATACTCTTATTCTCAAACACAAGATAAAGTCTTTATGAAAAGATGCAATGAATTTGCTCCTAAACCACTTTAATTTAGCCAAATCCCCCAACAGCAAAGCCTATTAATATATGAAGTATATAAATTAAGTTCAGGCCTATATGATTTTTTCAATTGGAGAGCTGACTTTAAAGACATGTAGATGTCTAAAAATTTCAGATCTCCTTCTTGACAGTTAATTAATAGATAAATGCTTAGCATGAGTTGTTTTTTTTAATCTGGTGTCCTAGTGGTTCAATGAAGAGAGCCATAGCTCAAAACTGGTCTGGGAATGGGGACAATCATAGATAAATATAATTTGAATGCTTTTTCTTGGAGTAGCATTTATCATAAAAAAAAATTAAAAAAAGCTTGTTTAAAGCTTATTAGCATGCTTTTAATTCTATATATTTGTAAATACAGATTATATATATATATATATATATATATATATATATATAAGTCTTGTGACATCTAACTCTATGTATTCTTTTTATTATTTTGGTGTTGGGGGATTTGGCTAAATTAAATGGCTAAGCCTATTAATATATGGAGTATCTGAATTAAGTTCAGGCTTATATGATTTTTTCAGTTGGAGAGCTGATTTTAAAGACATGTAGATGACAAAACTTTCAGATCTTCTTCTGTACAAGTAACTATGAGATAAATCCTTAGCTTGAGTGGGTTTATTGAATTGGGTGTCCTAGCTCCTCACTGAAGAGAACCGTAGCTCGAACCCAGTCTGGGGATAGGGACAATCATAGATAAAGATGATTTAAATACCTTTTCTTGTAGTAGCATTTATCATAAAAAAAATTAAAAAAAGCTTGTTTAGAGCTTATTAGCACACTCTTAATTTTTTATATATATATCTTCAAAATTACCCCAAATTCACAACTCAAACAGACTAGTCAAAAAATAAACTCTAAATTACTACCAATGGTTTCATTGCTACAAGCAGATTATAGAACTATAAAATAACATATTTATTATGGTTATTATTTTGTAGTTCTTTATTCTAGAAAAGTCTTTTTGTAGTAGTGAAACCATTTGTAGTGTTTTAGAGTTTATTTTTGTCTAGTCTAGTTGAATTGTGAATTTGGATAATTTTGATTATTTATTGACTAGTTTAGCTCTGTGCTTTTGATGTTTATATATATATATATATGTATGATGTAATGGTTTATATATATATATATATATGTATGATGTAATGGTTTGACTGATAATGTAACGAGAGAGTTGCATCTGACTACTGTCAGATCTAAAATCTTTGGGTAGGATGCTATAAATGATGCAATGAAGTACATAATCTATGATTGCATTTATTTTCAACAAACCAGCTTAATGTTCATTTATTAGATCCAGATGCAATTTGGATCAGTTTATCCACATCTCAACCCTTCTTTTGGTACTATTATTCCCAGAATTCACAACCCAATGAGAATTTGCTCTACACTCTCTGAAAAGGGATGCAGAAATACCAGATAATGACTACTGTACCTCTATATAGGTTACAATTAGTATAATCTATCTAGAAATCAACTAACTAAATTTCAATTTTATTATATAAGTATATTATATGTGTGTAGGTTTGAGGCTATAGATTAATGAGTAAATACTAAGTTGATTTAATAAACTAGAGAGATTAAATTGATATTAATAAATTCATTAACATTTATTAGAGAACAAGGCAAAAATAAGTTCAATATGTTTTAACAATATATAAAAAAAATTATAATTATGGATGTCAACAATGGACTTGTATTGTATCAATACTTTAACAAATTCAGATTACCATCACCATGGCCCTTGGATAGAAATTCATTTTGATGACACCACTTATCTACAATATTCAAGTAACAAAAGAAAGAAAAATAAGCTTGATTTAAAATAATGCAAGTCTAAATAATCAATTTCTAAATTTCCATTCATGTATCTATTTACATGATAATTCATATCCAATGATCTAAGTCAGAATTCCTTATGAACCCCTTCCAAAATATATGTACAACTTATCATATGATAGCAAAAGTGATTCATAAAAAGGGGTTAGTCATTTATGCAGAAAAACAAAAGTAATGATTGTTAGTCAATATATAATAAGCAACACAAATTCTGTCTCAATAAGTAGTAGTAGTAGTAGTAGTAGTAGTAGTAGTAGTAGTAGTAGTAGTAGTAGTAGTAGTAGTAGTAGTAGTAGTAGTAGTAGTAGTAGTAGTAGTAGTAGTAGTAGTAGTAGTAGTAGTAGTAGTAGTAGTAGTAATAATAATAATAATAATAATAATAATAATAATAATAATAATAATAATAATAATAATAATAATAATAATAATAATAATAATAATAATAATAATAATAATAATAATAATAATAATAATAATAATAATAATAATAATAATAATAATAATAATAATAATAATAATAATAATAATAATAATAATAATAATAATAATAATAATAATAAAGTCTTACCTTATTATCATGTAGTTAGTGGTCAAATGTCAGTCACTATGGGTGGAAAAAAGTTAATGTAGATTTTATTTACAAAAGACATTTCAAGTAAAATTAACTATCCCTTCCCTATTTTCGACTTCTATTTAAGATTGACTTTTATAAAAAGTCAAATCACACACACAAAAAAATTTACATATCCAAGTATGAGACAAAATGCAAAAAAAAATATTTACAACAGTAATTAAGTATTTAAAACATATAATTAAAATTTCATAATTTCTATAAATTGATTGAATTTAAAATTGATGAGTCGACAAAAGTTCTTCATATATATTTCATACTTTACAGAAGTTTCTCTTTAAACAAAGTACAGGCTGTTTATTGACATCTGTTTGTTGTGCATTCAGAATTGTTCTATCTTGGCATCCACTCTGTCTTTCCACAGATCCATCAGTAAGCATTTTATATATAGCAAAAGATGTTTCTTTGGCATTTCAAGAATAAACAAAGGAAATTCTTACACTTCCATGGCAACGAAAAACAATGATTCACCTATGGCATCATCAATTTAGCAATAAAACATCATGTGGTGGTTAATTATAAATGATTATTTTAAATCAGTTACAATTGGCATTATCTAGGTTTTACGTACGATTGAAGATTATTTCAAATTTATACTTTGAATACTGGCAATTTTTAATATTCTTCGATTCATGTTTGACTAGAATGGTTATGATTATTTGATATCAAATATGTTTAAGGTGACTTTTGGACTTTATTCATTCAGGTGAGATCCTTTAGTCTTTTTGGCTTTAAATATTTCTTTTACTTATCATGGTGTAATATGAAAATTATATGTTCAAAAATAGCAATTTTCTGGAACATATCCGATTTTTTTTGTATTCTAAAAATAAAACATTTTCTCTTTTTTGATCTTCTCTTTTTGTAGCATGTAAGTAATTTGCAAAGATCATGCAAGTAAAAAAGAAAAGATTTTATATTTTTTTATCTCGCATAATTCCCATTGTTTAGTGTATCAAAATTGTCATTTATTTATTTATAGCCATATTTGCTTATTATTATGTGTATTATATTATCAACAATCGATTTAAAGTAATATAATAAATTATCATTTTGTTCTCATACTTGTTTGCATAGCAACATCTTTGACCTCTGTTCATTTCCAAAATTGATAAATGTCAGTCCATGTCATTATACTGTTTAGACTAGTGGCACATAAGACAATAGAAACAATTTTATTATAGGTTAAAATATATATAATCGTAGTAATTTTTTTTAAAGTATTTAATTTTGTGCATTTTCATTAATGGGGATTTTTCTAATTATTTATATATATGTGTGTGTGTGACAGGAGAAAAAAGAAATTTTCTCGCAAATTTAATCTTTTGTTATTTATTAATATATATATATTACATAACCACATCTAGTTATGTTTTGAGATTGTAGATTAATGCGGATATTATCTGTGTATCAATTAAAAATTATTATTTGAACTAAGTGTAAGTTAGGAATGGGCACAATTGGTGATATGAATAGTCATGGGTTGTTTGGATCAAGCTTGTAAGCTGCCCTCACAATATATTATTTTTGAAAATAGAAGTTCATAAATTTTATTATTATGTTTAATAAATAAAATCATGGTGGTGGTAAAAAGTAACCATGCCCATGTGAAACTGATTTCATAATGTCATTATGTGTCTATTAGCACTATTTAAGTTATTTTGAGATATCTAAAAATTATAAATCAATTTTAATATTTTAAGGCAGAATTTGATAAACTTATTAGAAATTAACATTTATCTATTCATATTTAAAATATTTTTTATGAAAAAAAATTTGTTGATTTTCTGAAAGCGGTATACTTGGATATCATTGAACGACATTTTAATCCTTTATTTTCATTATAATTCATTTTTTCATTATTTGGGAAGTTTAAATATATTTTTTTTAATGTGTTTCATTAGTAAAATTAAATTTCAAAGAAATCATGTCCAGTTTATTGACTTTTAATATAAAATAAAGATTTTATGCAGAAATGAAGGTTGAGCATTGGTAAAAACTACCACAAGGACTAACAACATAATACATCAACCTATTAAATGAATAATTATTAAGTATTTGTTTTCAAATATTTATTTTAATAATGATATTTATAAGGATGAAAAATAAAATCAATACTTAGCTAAATTGGATAAATACACACACACACACACACATATATATTTATTTATTTAATATTGTTTAACGGTTGATATAGAGGTAAACTAATTAGTAAATTGAATGTCTATTATATACACAAAGTTAAATCCACAATTAAAGTGTATTAATGTACAACAACCAATCAGGCATGGTTCTTTAGGCTGAATGAAAACAGTAACAACCCTGCAGAACCATGTCTGATTGGTTGTTGTAAATCACTGCACCGTGACTGTGTGTTGAACTGTGTATATATATAGGCCATTACATTTATTAATTAATTTACATTTACATATATATTTATTTCATTAAAAAAACATGTTTGTGTGTATTTATATTTAAAGCATTAAATGAAAAGTAGAAATGAATATAGACAAAATTTAGCTATATAATTATTGATATCCATTAGAATAAATGGTTAAATAATAATTAGTATTTTGAGATATTATAAATTATTTAAAATCAAACATTAAACAAAAACCTCCATTTAATATGTTTTTAATAATCTAATCCAGATGCTGATAAAAATCTAAAAAAATATGTTTTCCCTTTTGTAATGGATATTAATTAGAGAATTGTATTATCTATTTTTATTTGAATTAAGTAAGAAATTTTTTCTTAGTTAAAACTAATTAGTTTTGGTTAATGTTAACTTTAAAAAAATAACTTGTCTTTTTCTTTTAAATAAAAATGGAAAATATATAATTACCTGTTTTTAGATGTTGTTAGCCGAGAGGTATCGCAGGGGGGGGGGTTCGCGTCCCGGCCGATGCTATGACATATGGAAAAAAATATATATATATAATTACCTGTTTTTAGATGTCTTTATAGACTATAAATAATGAATTCATATTCCAATTATTACACTATTAGAATAAAGAGAGTTCAGAAAGACAGCTGCTATTTTCACATTGGTAAAATTTAAACTCATATAAAAATAAGAAATGGCATTTCTGTCATCTATACCCATATGCCTGATTGAGATCAAAGTATCTAAACGTAAATGAGGTTAGGATTGTCAGTATTGTCACCCTATACCCCAGACATAACCACAAAATCAGCTTACAAATCTAGAAACCCTAGAACCAGACATTATATAGGTGCTGCTCTAAACAATATGTGCACAAATTTACTATCAGTCACATATGTACTGTGAATATTGTTCTAAAAAACAGACAAAACTCTCCATATAGTAGTGTGACTCCGTGCAAGCCAGAGTGATCAATGGATGCCAGCAGGCTTGTGCATAAAATCCTTATCTAGTGTCTACTCATCCAATATCCCCAGACTAGTTTCTAGCTTGTGGATTTCATTAGTGAGGAGTCTTGGATGTGAGAGCACTGCACCTAGACCTTAGGATCTAATGCAACCCTCTAGCAGCCATTTTATCTCTACTTAACTACAAAACTGAGTTTAAAATTGAAAGCACAAAAATATTTTTTAATTCAAACTCAGTAGCTTATATAGTCATGTAGATCTGAACTCAGTTCAGTAAGCATATATTTTGATGTCTTTGGTTCTTTAATAACCATAGCCACCATGATTGTATTAGGCAGGATTAGTGTCAAACCACTAAACATCACATGATCACCATTTCTTATGCTTGCTTATAACTGTTATTAAACAGGCAAAATTCTCTATACAGTAGTGCCACTCAGTGCAAGCCAGAGTAATCAAGATGAAAATCTATTCTAAATTATTTTACTTAAATTTATTTGTTTTTGTTAAAAAAATAAAAGGAAAACATTTTACAATAACTATACACAAACAATTTTTTTTAAAAAAAAAAAAAAGCTAAAGCAGTTTATTAGTGAAATAAATTTGAGAAAACTCTTTTTAAAGTTAGAGACAAAAGTTAAACAAAATAACTTTTGAATAGAAGTAAAGTAACTGATGAAGGAATTAGCAGGTAGAAAAGCAGAAGACAAAAGGCAAAAAGTTTTAAAATGACTTTCCAGCTAGTCTTTTAAAAGATAAATAATGTATTTATCCTAAAAGTAATTATTTACAATTTAAGAGTACCATAAAAAAAAAAAAATCTAGGAACTTTGTAATTTTTGAACTTAAATATGTACATTGGTGGAGTCAAGCGTTGTTAGCCGAGAGATCATCACAACCGTCTTGCAAGCAAGTAGTTGGTTGCAGACGGTTGTGGGTTCGTGTCCCAGCTGATACTATGACATATGAAAAAAAAAATATGTACATTGGTTAGAAGATCATTAGTTTAAAACTTTATATAGTGTATCTATTAATCCCAGTCACAACTGATGGCTGATGGCATGTTAATTACTGTTGGTGACATTATTTGATAACATATATTTATTACTCTATCAAATGCTGATCCTTGCTCATTTTATATTTGTTATGATTAGTCAGGGTGCAGGTGACGTTTTATTTCAATTATGGTCACTCTATATCTGACTGCTACATATTCATATGTATTCACACTTCATAGAAAATCATATACATTATTAATTGAATAATTGTTTTTTTTTTACAAAGTACTGTATTTAATATTGTAGTGACAATGGTTTTGTGGTTAGTGTAGCTGCCTTCCAAGCAGCTGGACTGGGTTCACTTCCCAGTCAATGCTTTGGAAAAAAAACTAATTTTCTTTTATAATTAAAAATAATTTTGCATCAAAATAATGCATTTCAATGTTACATAAAAATATAATAACAGGTGCCATGTGTATCTGTATCAATTCTTTTATTTTAAATTATTCTATATGAATTTTATATACTATTTTTTTATTAAAAAATGTTGTAAAAGACAAAAATATATAATTATAAAAAATATAAAAAGTAAACAAAATATACATTCTACCATCTTTTGAAATATGCAATTTTAAAATAAAATAAATGATCTGATATATCTTGTGTATATACAGAGTGTAAACCTTTTTATATATTTACACAAAAAATTGCAAAAAAAAAACTAACAGTAAATCATATCACCATTTTGAATTCATACTTCAAAAATGTAATAAATTATCTGTAATGTAATGCTTTTTAATGTATACATATTATGATCCATTATTATCTATGTTTTTACAATATAACGAATGCTTTCAATTGACTTCTAATACAAAAGTTTGCAATGTAGCTAGTCTTTTTATATTATCCCACTGCAATAAATATGATACTATATTTTTGTCCATAAAATTATTAAAATCAATAGATTGTTCTTGTATTTTTAATCAGTAAATCAAACTTTTTGATTTGATCTTAACATTATACTTGCTTTACAAGATGACAAAAATAATAAATTACTAAAGTATGCATTTAAATATTAGTTTTGATTCTTCAAAATAAAATAAAAATTGTTATATGGTGCAACTATTAGTCAACTACCCACCATGCTTATGATTTAAATTTAGGTCTTATTTTTGTAAAACTTGAAATATTTGTTACAGATTGCAGCCAATAGCCAACTCAGATATTTATTTATTATTGGCTGGTGAGTATTTAGCTATTTTTAACTTAATGTTGAAATACAAGCAGAAATCAAACCTCTCACAACCAGTTTTGTAAACTTGATGAGTAAAGCCTTCTCTAACATTTCTCTATCAGGAGCTATTTTACCTTTACAGTATGTGTTCAGAGAAATAATTTATTGAACTAAAAAATATATAATAAAGGTAAATATAGGGAATTTGAACTCAGACTTTCAAGCTCCCTTCTGCTATCCAATCTATCTCATACAAGTGATACACACGTGAAAATGATCTCCAATATCCATATTTCATGCAGAAACAGCACTCATCAATTAGTCCAGATCATCATCTCCCATATATATATATATATACTGATGGGTGCTGGTTCAACATGAAATATGTATATTGGAGAACATTTATCTTTTTCACATGTGTGTTTATGTGTATTAGTTGTATGGGATAGATTGGATAACTGAAAAGAACATGAAAGTCTGGGTTCAAATTACCTATAACTACATCTAAACTCCAGGGATACACCTGTATCTAAATATAATAAAGTTAAGATTAGGTAAACAGCCTTTAAAAACCAATAGTAGGACAAAGGCTTCTCGAAGTATCCAATGTTATGAAACATTTTCAAAATAATAGTAATCTTTATGTTGTAAATGCATAAAAAATCGTTTTTTCGCACTTAACGACTACTTTTATTTTAAAGACTTTTTAAATGATTCCTTTTATTTCTGTTTATTTGTTAATGAAATTAATGTGATGAATTCTTTTCCTCCAGAACTTTTTGAAAGCCTCCAGAAACTAACCTTTCAATTATCAAATGGGTTGTCTAGGTGTAGAGACTAATGACAGCCACAATTTCTCTCAGGGCTGCGATCAGGTAGCAGACAAGAAGATTAACCTAAGAATAAAATTAAAATTCTTGTTTTAAACTGTTGGTGGCAATTAAGTTCATTCTAGACATTAATTGGTAGGCTGCAGGCTTGTTAACAAGCTGTATTAGGTCAAATTCCAAGACATATAAAAAGAAATAAATAAATTAATGACACATTGTTACATTGAAAAAGACAATTTGTTTTTACAAGATTATATCGTATAAAACATATACATAAATGACATATATTTAAAGTTTCATATGTAACAACTCATTATACATTATGCTTAAAGCTATTTTTAAAAAATGTTAAAAAGTTTAAAGCTTAATTAAGTGATTCATCATTAATAATTTTAAATAGAAAATGATTATTTTTCGAGTTTGTATGTGCGTGAATGTTTTTTTTTTTTTTTGCTGAAGGCTGATTTAGCAGACAGGGTAATGGTGAAGGGAGGGAACTTCCTAAGAAATTAATGGTTTGGCTGCAATTTGTCTGATAATTTTTAGCATTGTTTATTTCAGTGTATTATATTAAAGCTATATTATAATATTTAGACTGATATTTAGAGCTAGCAACATTGCAAAAAAATATTATATATATATGAGTAATACGGTCACAGAAAAAATCAAATCAGATGTCACATGATCTAATACGATATATATATATAATGATGTTTCTTTACAAAAACAAATTTGACAACTCTATTCTATAGAAATAGGACTGACATTCAACAATAAAAAGTAACAAATATTATACGTTTTTATATTGATACATATACCGCCAAAATTTTGACGGTCTACAAAATTCTATGTTTAAACCGTTATATTTATTAGTCAGTGATGTGGCAAAAATGTTTCGACTGAAATGCAAAATTTTAAAAAAGGTTCTTGTTAATATTTATTTATACTACATAACCAATGATATTTAAATCCAAGTATAGTATATATTTTAATGGTATTAAAGTCATACATATGAGGGGTCAGAATGATTCATGGTCAACATGGATATGACAACAAGATTGGCAAATAAGGATTTTGATCATGCTATCATCAGATTTCCAATGACATGGATGGCTAAAAAAATTGGAGAGTGGAGAAGATTGAAGCCAGATTATTAAAGTTTGAAGATTTACTATCTTAATATAAATTGAGCACTGAGTATATATATATTGTACCAGTCAACCGCAACCCATCAACTACACACAGAAACCGACTTCAAACCCAGAACGATTCCAGAACTAAATCCGAAACCAAACCGAGTTCAAACCCAAACCCTGCGCACAAGTGACTGAGGTATAACAGAATTCATAGTACATGGTATCACCTAACACTAGCTCGGTGGGAACACAGACAATAATTCTGCCTAACTTATCTATATATAACTGCGCGGTGGATGCTCAACGCTAGGTACAATCAATGCAATATATATATATATTCTCGTGTTGTCAATAGAGACAGTAATCAAATGACAGTGAAATAATTATTTAATGAAGAGAGAGACAAACTAGATTACACAAATGTTTAATAATTATTCTTACGATTAGATAAAATTTAAACACAATATAATTACTTGTTATATACAACATTACTTATTTTACTTCTAGTCTTTAACGGAAATCTATACATATGTAATTGACGGACAACATTGCATTTAATATTTTGCTTTGCTTTAAAATCATTTTATCTATGACCGGTGCAGGCAATATCACGATGATTTCTTTTAAATATAATATTAGCGTAACTTAAACGATTAATTTGTTTACGTGATTAATTATGTACGAGGGATATGAGGATCAGAGCAAACAAAACTTTAACTGTTTTATCTTTATTAGACTAAATTCTTTATTAAATTAAGGTCGCCTCGTTGGTTTTAAACAAATCAAACCATCACATACTACGGGGATGGGGAATAAGCTTATATCTTCCAATATAGGGTGATGTGGCTGGCTGCTATATGAAACAAACATAATAATCAGAAGTAATAGCTTGTGGTGTATTAACAAAGACTGGGTGGCTCACACTTTGGCAAGTATTCACACCCACTGAGGAGAATTTCTCTCTCCCTTGTTTGAAATCACGGACTAGACACCGACTCAAGCTATGGGAAGCGAAATATAGCACTAAACCAGTAACATGGTGAATGAATGCTCGAAGCAGAAATTATAAATATCTATGTAAGACCTTATTTATTCCACCATACTTTTCCAATGTAACCGTCTGATAAAGTAATTTAAAACCACACGATAAGCTTAGAGAATCATATATTTAACTATTAATTAATTACACTCTGAATCTCATACCCCCCTGACCATTCGGAAGTAGTAAACACAACAATGGCTACTCTTGATTATTATTTTCCCCCCTCGTATCAGAAAACATACAATTAAATAGATAAAATAGATTTTAGATTTTAACTACCCGGTGGCATAGAATAAAACATCCTTCATCAAAATATAATACATACATCAATTTAAACCAATATATATATAATAATGGATAAAATATCTATTTAAAATCATCGTAAAACTTAAGACATTAGCAACTTGTTATTAAAGACTAGAGTAAAGAAAATTAACAGGTGGAAGGGATACGTTTAATTACCGGTTTACTATATATATTTTATCAAAAGAACAAAAAACATAATAACAAATATTTAGCATACTTAGTACAGATTTAAATCTACTTATATAAGGGACTGGCATTAAAGAAAGTAAAAGTTCATGTAAATTAGATTTACCATTCTTTCTTCATCCGGACGCGTTTCTTGCGATGATGATTACTTAGAACGTAGGTGCACATTTGGTTTTTGATATAATGACATATTGGCTTTCAAAGTTTAGGGTTGGAAACTGGAACTATAGGCATATGAAAGTTGGACAACTGGAATCACAGCACATGATCTTTCGGCAGGCTAGGAAGGTTTCATCGGCAGGACAGGGATCAGCTTACTGGACCCAGCCTGACTTTATCAAAGTTTACAGATCACTTCTTAACACTGCACTCTCCAAATTTACTCTCATGTTTTCCCCTCTTTCGGAGTGGTCAAGAAGGAAAAAAAATGATGCAATACAGAATGATGTAATCCAGGATGACGCAATCTGCATGATACAATTTAACATGATGCAATCTAACATGATGCAATTTAAAATGGCCAAAGTTCCCACAATTCTCCTGGTCATTGGTCATCTCATTTTGGACTGCGCCTTCCTTGATTTTCTGGCCTTTAGCGATTTCACTTTTATTATCCAGTCGGTACATTGAAATGTTTTTTTTTTTTAAAAAAAAATAAATCTGTACAAGTATTAACTATTTAAAATTAAGAATTATTCGCGCAATAAAACTTTCTCTTTCTCTTTAAAATAATCTTATATTAGTATCCAAACCACACACACACACGATGTACATATTTTATTACTTACAATATTTATCTAAAGGATTTATTTAATTATCTACATAAAACATGACAAGAACAATTTAAGTTTATGTAGCTTGGATGAACAAAGCCTCATTGCGCGAAATAATGTTTTATAGCAAATCTGCTATACTAAGATTTGAAAACAACCAAAACAAACAAGGAAAGAAAGAAAAAAAAACCATGAAACTAAGATCAATCCTCAGATCGAACTGTTTTAATATATATATATATGAGATGATGATTGGGACCAATTGATGAATGCTGATTCAGTATAAAATACATATTATGGAGATAATTTATCTTTTTTATGGGTGTGTGATCATGTGTATTGGTAGGTATAAAATAAAGTAGATAATTGAAGGGAACTTGAAAATCTTGGTTTGAATCCCTTCTAATTACATAACCAGCATTACAGCTATTGTGAAACAAACCAAAGTAATATGACTGGACTCTGCATGTTAGTTCTTTTGTTATATATATATAATCAAAGTTATCCAAAATTTGACCAGACTAGCCAAGAAAAAAAAATCTAAAACACACCCAAAGGTTTCACTGCTACAAGCAGACTTCTCAAGTGTAAAGAACTACAAAACAATAACACATTTATATTAAACATTACTCACAATTCCATTTACTTTCCATCCATTCTTAATATTAAAAGAACTTTTAAATAAATTTTGTAGTTCTTTACACTTGAGAAGCAGTGAAACAATTGTTTGTGTTTTAATTTCTATTTTCTTGGCTAGACTGTTTGAGTTTTGGATTTGGGGTAATTTTGATTATTTACTGACTAGTTTAGTTTATTTATTGCTTATAATACTTCTTTCATATACACTTTAATGCAACTAATTTTCTTAAAAACTTTTTTATTTTCCTTACTGTTTATGCTTTTAATGTTTATATATATATTGATATTTACACATGTAATAAGTTATATGCTGTAAATATTTAAAACTCTTTCTTTAGTATTTTTACTTAGGAGGCTAATAATTATAGCTATTTTACTGCATAAATCTTCATTCTTTTTGAATATATATATATATATGCGTGTTGGTGAGCAGCCCATCCATGTTCGTATACTATCACTTTCAAGTGAAGGAAGATTGCAAGAATTAGAAAAACTGTCTTATATTAAATGGAACATTATTGGACTTTGTGAAGTTAGAAGAAAAGGAGAAGAAACAATTGATTTAAAAAGTGGACATATACTCTATTATAAAGGCACACATATTGGAAATACAAGTGGAGTAGGATTCATTATAAATAAAAAGTGGAAGAACAATATTGTGGAGATTGATGGTGTATCAGACAGAGTGGCAAGATTAGTTTATACAACTTAATAGCAGATACCAAATGCAGATAATTCAGGTTTATGCCCCAACAAGTTCTCATAGTGATGAAGTAGTAGAAGATTTTCATATGGATGTACAAAAGGCTTTTGATCAGAGTAAACAACATTTTAAAATTGTTATGGGAGACTTTAATGCTAGAATTGGTAGACGAATGAAAGATGAAATTGCTGTAGGTAATTTTGGTTATGGTAATAGAAATGAGAGAGGACGTAGACTTGTGGAGTTTGCAGAAAAAGAAAAACTTTATATTATGAATTCATTTTTTGAGAAAAATGTTAAAAGGAAATGGACATGGAAGCATCCAAATGAAGGTACAGCAGAATTGGATTATAGTTTGACTAACAGAAAATACATATTTCAAGCTTGTAATGTTCTTAATAAATTTAACACAGGAAGTGATCATCGATTAGTAAAGTGTAAGTTACGTGTTAATGTAAAACTAGAGTGACAAAAATTATTAAGAAAAACAATATTTACAGTTGATATTCTTAATCTTCAGAAACATTCTAATGAATTTAAATTAGAACTTACAAATAGGTTTCAAGTGTTAGGAGATTTTGAACATGATTCAGATTTGAATGAAATTAATATGAAAATAACTGATACACTTTTAAAAACTGCAACAAACATAGCTGGTAGAAAAAAGCAGCAATTGACTAATAAAATTTCTACTGAGACTAGAGAATTTATGAAGAAAAGAAGGAATATGAAGATATACAAAAATGATGCATTAAAAAGAATTGAATATCTCGAATTTTGTAAAATGGTACAGAAAAGAGTTGAAAATGATATAAGAAAGTATAACTGTGAAATAGCAAGGAAAGCTGTAGAAGAAAATAAAAGTCTCAAAAATGTTAAACAACATTTTGGTATTGGTAGGAAATTTATATCTGCAATAAGAAAAAAAGATGGAATTATTACTAAAAAGAGAGATGACATCATGAAATTGGTAGAAGATTTTTATCAAGAATTATATAGTAATAAAGAACAAGTACCTCCTATATCTATTACATCTTCCGAATTGCCCAGAATTTTAAATGAAGAAGTGAGACATGCAATTAAGTGTATGAAGAAAGGAAAGGCTTCAGGAAATGATGGAATTATAATTGATATATTAAAAGAAGCAGGTGAAGAAATAGAAACAATTTTAGCAAAGTTATATACCAAATGTCTAAATGATAAAGATGTACCAGAAGATTGGAAGAATGCAGTAATAATATTAATATTTAAAAAAGGTGATAAAGAAGATATTAGAAATTACAGACCTATCAGCCTTTTATCAGTTTTATATAAAATTTTTACCAAGATAATTACAACTCGTCTACAGAGAACTTTGGATTTCCACCAACCAAGAGAACAAGCTGGATTTAAAAGTGGTTTTAGTACAATAGATCATATCCAGGTATTGAGAGAAGTCATAGAAAGGACAAACGAATATGAGTTGTCATTATGTTTTGGATTTGTAGATTATGAAAAGGCATTCGATTCTATACACATTTCTTCAGTGATTAAAGCATTGGATCATCAAGATATAGATCCAGGATATTGTCATATTTTAAAGAATATTTATAAAAATGCAACAGCAACAATTAGATTACATAATGATACTGGAAAAATCAACATTGAGAAAGGTGTAAGACAAGGTGACTCCATATCTCCAAAACTCTTTACAGCAGTGCTGCAAGAAGTATTTTGTGGATTAAAATGGGAAACTAAAGGAGTGAAAGTAAATGGAGAGTATTTAAGTCATTTAGATTTCGCAGATGATGTAGTTGTTTTTGCAAATAATGCTTCAGAGCTGCAGGAAATGTTGCAGGAGTTAGCAGATGGAAGTAGAAAAGTAGGACTAAAGATAAATGTTAAAAAGACTAAAGTAATGTTTAATCGATTTGCTCAAAATATAAAAATAAAGATTGATTATGAAGAATTAGAAGAAGTTAACAGTTATAAATACCTTGGTCAGATTATTAATACAGATGGAAACATAATGGAGGAAATTAATCATAGAATTAAACTTGGTTGGAGTGCTTTTGGTAGAAATAACTTGATACTAAAAGGAAATATGCCTATGTGTTTGAAAAGGATGGTTTTTAACAAATGTGTTTTACCAGTTCTTACTTATGGATCTGAGACTTGGACACTTAATAGAAGAGCAATACAGAGACTTCAGGCCACTCAAAGGAGTATGGGGAGATGTATGTTGGGAGTAACATGAAGAGATCAAAAATGCAATGTATGGGTAAGACAACAAACAGGTGTTACTGACTTTATTGAAAAAATTTAAAGATTGAAATGGAGTTGGGCTGGACATATTGCTAGAAGAGATGATAATAGATGAACAATTGAAATTTTAAACTGGATTCCAAGAGATTGTAAAAGACCCAGAAAGAGACCACATGTGAGATGGATGGATGAAATAAGAAAATGTGCAGGGATGTTGTGGAGAAGAGAAGCTAAAGATCGGAGAAGATGGATTAAACTTAAAGAGACCTTCATCCTGCAGTGGATTGATAATGGTTGATGATAATATATATATATATATAATAACCAAGCCTAAGGATTCAATCCCTCTTGAATCTCATGGTGTCTATCAAATCTCATGTAAAAACTGTAAAGCTTCTTACATAGATATGAGTAATCATCACATCAGTTTTAGAAGAGATGAGCATGCTAATGCAGTTAAACAACACTCATCATCATCAGCACTCTTACTCCATACTATAGATTCAGATCATAAAATTGATTTTTCTAGTACCAGGATCATATCCAGATGTGATAATCTCTACCAGTGCAAAATTAGAGAAGCCATTGAGATACTTAAAAGGCCAGATTGTATCAATAAGCGAGATGATACATGCAAACTTCCTCCTGTTTGGAAAGATTTTTTTTAACAACATTTCTAAATTTAACATTTTTGCTATTGGTGGAATTTTAACGTTTTATTCAAATCAGTGATTGTAGCACCTCTACAACCGTCTTTCTACCTTTTATAACTATGTGGATGGCTTGTGTGACCAAGTCGAAATGTCAGTATATTAATATTAAAAGTTTTTAACATGGATGAACCCGCAAAATATGTATTTTATATATATATTGATAGAGTCTCTGCTCATATCATAATAGTCATATTACTGATAATGGTATTAAAAGAAATCTTATTACTACTGCCAGTTAAATTAGGGATTACTTTAAGGGAAAATATGTTAATCAGGATTAATAATAAATCTTTTTTTTTATTATTTTGGTGACAATAGTCTTTAAAATAGTTTATAGGTATATTTATGGAACAGATAGATATCAAGATGGATTACAGGTTTGATGCTGAAATTTTTAATTTGAAATTAAACAGAAGCTAAAATAAGAACTTTATCTTTTAGGCTATTACAAAATGTCACATGATCACCATCTCATGCTAGCACATAACTGTTAGTAACTGGTTAGCACAAGGTGGCACTACTATATGGAGAGTTTTTGCCTGTCTATTACAAAATGCCAATTACAAATGCTGATTACAAAATGCCAGTTACAGTTATAAAATACCAATGCCTGTGCAACTTTTCATAATTCAAAGAATGATCTACAGAATGTTTTTAATAATTGAATACAATCTATAATGACTTTGTCTTAATAATTAATATTCATAAAAATTCAAATGATTTATGGATCAATTAATAAAAAAATAATTTTAACTTTTTTCATTCAACATTTTTTTCATTTTTCTCCTAATGGCAACTTGATTTAATTGTCTAATATTTTATTTTAATATTTAATTCTTTATTTTTTATTATGATTCAATAAATTTTATTAAAACAGGCAAAACTCTCCATACAGTAGTGCCACTCAGTGTAAGCCAGAGTAATCAATGATGCCAGAAGGTTTGTGCATAAAATCCCTATCTAGTGCCTACTCATCAAATATCCCCAGACAAGTTTCTAGCTTGTGGCTTTCATCAGTGAAGAGCCTTGGATCTGAGAGCACTGCACCTAGATCTTGAGATCTAATGCAACTCTCCAGCAGCCACTTTTTATCTCTACTTAACTACAAAAATTTGAGAATAAAATTGAAAACACAATATTTTCAATCCAAACTCATTCGCTTATATAGTCATATATGTCTGAACTCAGTTCAGTACTCATACATTTTGGTGTCTTTGGTTCTTTAATAACCATAGCCCCCACTATCCTATTAGGGCAGAATTGATATTAAACCACTAAACATCACATGATCCCCATTTCTTATGCTTGCTCATA
The DNA here is from genome assembly GCA_028023455.1 of Epiperipatus broadwayi. Taxonomy (NCBI): domain Eukaryota; kingdom Metazoa; phylum Onychophora; class Udeonychophora; order Euonychophora; family Peripatidae; genus Epiperipatus; species Epiperipatus broadwayi. The sequence continues at coordinate 1,483,930 of JAQFVV010006388.1, read as the reverse complement.
ACTGTTATTAAAACAGGCAAAACTCTCCATGCAGTAGAGCCACAAGCTAGAAACTAGTCTGGGATATTGGGTGAGTAGGAACTAGATAGGGATTTTATGCACAAGCCTTCTGGCATCCATTGATTACTCTGGTTTGCACTGAATGGCACTACTGTATGGAAAGTTTTGCCGATTTTAATAACAGTTATGAGCAAGCATAAGAAATGGTCATCATGCAATAAATTTTACTTGTCTTATTAAAAATTTAAGTTTTCAAACAAAAAACGTTCTAAAAAAAATCATATTTAAACTTTCCAAATATAAAAAATAAATGAAATACATAACAAGATCAATGACTTTTTATTATATCAATTGATTGTTGAATGGTATTGAAAATAATAAATTGATAAGATTATTGAATATTTTTGTTTAAAATATTAATGACTAATTAGAAAATCATCACAAAGCTATAAACTTTTTTTATAATATTAAAATTGTATTTATAATTATAAAAATGTCAGATACACCAGACACAAGTGTAAGTGCCCATGTTTTTTTAAGGTTTTAATGCAAATTAAATAAAAGATTTTAAATGTGAGAATTGTATACCAGCCAAAAGACCATCATTACAGCAGAATATACAAAAACTTGAGGCTTTCAGCTCATTTTTACAATAATTCATTTCTTTAACAATTTTCTTTTAAGATTTAATAATAGTAATAATAACAAGTCAGATGTCACATGACTTATATATAGCTTGCACTTACAAATATGTAAAATTAAGAGCGTGCTAATAGCTCTAAACAAGCTTTTTTTTTTTATTTATGATAAATGCTACTACAAGAGAAGGCATTCAAATCATTTTTATCTTGGATTGTCCCCATCCCCAGACCAGTTTCGACCTATGGGTCTCTTCAATGTAAATTAAACAAAACATTTTAATATTATATAAATAAATTTCGAATTTTAATAAAGCTAAATTAAAATTTGCATTTTTAAATATACTGTTATATTTAACAACATTAAGTTGCAGACATATATTTACTGGAGCACCCTCTGAATATTTTTTTTCTGATAGCATCATGGGTAATCATAATAGTTTTTAAGCTTAATTAATAGCTACCATTTATTAATGTTGAAATGCAAAAACACTGGTCATTTTTGTATTATTTTTTATTAAATATAATATTTGTATTATTTATTTAATTGGTTGCTTTAACAATTTTTTTTAAGATTTAATGTAAATGTTTTTTATTATTATTAAACATTGCTAAGTATGTAATTAATCTGAACTATATTAGGGGATTGACAGACTATAAAAGTACAGAGTATCTTAATGCTAAATTATGAATTGGCATTTGTGGTTCTGTAGCTGGTTGGGATTTTTTAAAAGCACTTATACTAATTTTTTTTCATAGAATTTTTTTATTTAATGGTGGAATTACTGCCTTTACATAAACATAATGGTTGTAAAATTGACATGTGACGTGAGACAAAAATTCATACATTTACCAATCAAACAATAAAGCAAACACAGATTTTACATATGAGATTGAAGAAGTTTTGTACAGTCAATCTTGATTGCATGAGTAGAAAATCAATTACAATCAAATGTTACAATAAATATATGAATAATTAGAAACAGCTAATACACAGATTATGAATTGTACACTCAATTTAATAATAGTAAATTATATTTTATATGAATACTTGTAATACTTTTAATAATATTGTTTATATTGTAATATTTAATTTATATTATTTTATGATTAAAAAAAAGTTATATTATTTTATGTTTTAGCTCCAATCATGTTATGCTGGAATAAGTTATGTTAAAATAAAAATATGGAACCTAATGGCAAATTATTACTAAAAGATACTATGAATTAAATGAGTTATCAAGTGTTTTCACTTACTTAGTCATGAAACTATCTTTGGACAGAGAACTTAAGATAACTTCTCCCATTGATTCTTAAAAATTAGTGAAATATATACATAGTTTAATTAGCTATACTATATTTTTTTTCAAGTTTCTAGATTAAAAGAATGTAATGTACTTGATAATTAAAACATAATTAAATAACATTTACATGAAACAGTAATATATGAGTTACCAACAGCAGATAAATATAACTATTGTAAAGCATTTTTTATAAACAAGTTGTAGATCAATTTTATTTGTTGTTAATAATTCATGTATTATTATTTTATGTAGATATAATTATATACACAACTTTTCACTTCTTGTTGTTTTTTTTAAATTATAGCTTCAACATAATAAATATATAAAATATATACATTCTACCTTTTTCTTTTTAAAACTTGTTTATTCAAACTATAACTTTATTTTTCCTCCATAATAACATTTCAACTACATTCTGTAGTCATTATCAAGTTTTCTCCTTCCCTATATTTAACTATAGGAAGGAGAAAACTTGATAATGACTACAAAATGTAGTTGAAACATTATTATGGAGAAAAAATAAAATTATAGTTTGAATAAACAAGTTTTAAAAAGAAAAAGGAAGAATGTATATTTTATATAATTATTTTATGTAGATATTCTTTAAATATATTTTAATTCTGAATTACATTACATTGTTTTATTTTACTAACACAAGCAAAGCTGACCCATATCTTTGCATGCATTAGTAGAATAATAATATTAAAAATAAAAATGTAAAAGAATATAATGCAGTTTATTATGAAACTATGTTTCTAATTTATATATATAAGAAACAAATATTTTGAGCAGTAAAAATATTTTGATATTTTATGTAAATTCCATTTTTGATGTATTGAATATCAAATAAAAATTTCCATCACTAATTCTCTCTATTCCTCTAGCTGTCCCATCACCATTATTAGAAAGTTAGATAATTAAAATATATTTATACATTTCATGTTTAATTTTTGATATACTGAATACTAAATAAAAATTTTACTTGCTAATTCTCTCCATTTCTCTAATTTCCCCTTCTGTTAATAGAAAGTTTGATAATTAAAATATATTTATGTAATAGTTAAATGAAATAACTGTCAACAACAGCATCACAAAAATATAACTTTTATTAAATATAATAAACAATAATTTTAAAATTTAATTATTTTATATTTGTCATGTGATAATTTTTAAAATGGCTATAAAATTTCAATGTCAATATAATATATGCAAGTTAGAAATTAAATATGTGGTTCAAATAAAATTTAAATAATTTAAAATACATTTATTCAATAAAATTTTACCTGAAATACCAAAAACTAATATGTCTTCATTTCTCCAGTATGTATATCTCTTGCTGTTTCCATGATGTTTTAAAATTTACTTTTTTATGTACTAAATATATTTAAACTGAAATCCTAAAAGTTTATCAAATTTATTATTATAGGTGATCTAAATTGTCATTATTCAAATGAGCAATTAAATACATGGTACAAATGCAGTTTAATTAATTTAAAATATATTTACCTTGCTTTACCAAAAACTATACTTTTCATTTAAAAAAATTTCCAATTCTGTAATGCTGCCTATTTTTATGACAACATTCATAAACATTTATGATATAGATTTTTTATGCATTTTTGTATTAAAAATTACAATTTTTTTATAACAAGGCAAAAATTTATATATTAGTAATGTTCTGTACAAAAAAAAAATCATGCAAAATTTGTCAAAATTGGTGCAATATTTTTTGAGTTATAAAGTCATAGAAATAAACTTTTACATTTATTTAGTAACATAGATTAACCCTTTGAAGTTCCTTTTGCATTGCATTGTGTTTTTTTGTTCTCATGTTCAACATAAAATTTAAGATTAAACCATTATTACATATCAGAAAATAATAAATTGGACTTTATTTGATAGATATTTTTGTTTATTACTAAAATAAATTTTAAATGTTCACATTTTTTTTACAAATATTTAAAAATGAGATCATAATCAAAACAAAAAGATTATTCATCATCATTTCTAAGAAGATAACTTTCATTTTACAAAATTTTTATTATTTCTGATTTTTTTAAAAATCTGAATGAATATCTGTTTCTTTCTGTAATATCTAATGAAACTTGCAAGTTTAAATATGTTCAATATTTATTGCAAAATCACAATATTTTCATACTCATTATTGTAATTAGACTGCTTATGTAGAAAACTAAGTTTCTATATAGCTTTAGGACATATTGTTATTAATACTTTATTATTTTGATATCCAATAAATATTATGTAAATTATTGTATAAAAATATCTAAAATTGTAATAAATTTGCAAATAAACATGTTTTTGGTTATTTGAACTATTTTCTTTAAACAATCTTGTAAACATCATAACCTCAATGACCCTGTTATAAAACAATAGATATGCTTGTCAAAGCAGAGCTTAATTCTGTTGTTTAGAGGATTTTTTTGATTTTCTTACCATCTATTGAGTTTTTCCAAACTAAAATTTTATATTATAATGTATTTAGGAAAATACACATATTATAATATAATCTTTGTGGAAATTCTCACCAGAGGGCGAATTAGTTAAAAAATAAAGCAATTCATCCAGAAATGCCACTTTGTTAATGATTAAAGTAAAGGCATATTTTTGTTTAACAACAGACAGAATAGCTTTAGCATGATTTAATAATATATTTATAATTAATAGATATGGATTTGATAAGTTTGACATTCTATGACTAATTGTAATGTTTTTTATATATTGCTTACACTATCTTATAAAGGGTATCTGAATTTATTTAACTTTATTATCTTCTAATTTATCTTGCTTTTATCTATTTATTTTAATTACTTTTCCTTATTATTTTAATATTAATTTTTTATTGAACAACAGAAATACAGGGAGGTATAAATCATAAACTAATTTCTTACTTCTTGTTTAAAGTTTATGAATAGTCTAGAAAAAATAAAATATTATATGAATGCTTGAAAATTGGCAATTCTGCTTAGTAAGTGCTCATCTTGTCTTACATAATGATGCTATATTAAGATCTACTGAACATTTATTTACTAATTTCATAATGCAAAGGAAAATAAAGATACAAAAAAATTATCATCATCATCATCATCATCATCATTATTATTATTATTATTATTATTATTATTATTATTATTATTATATGGAATTTATGCAGATTAAAACAAAAAAAATTAATGTAATGGATATTAAAATGAATTGTTTTAATAATGTTTTAGGAGCTAATGAATTATATACACTACACTGAAAAAAATTAATTCAAAATAATATATTGTATAGTATTCCCAGAAAGATATGTAATGCAGCATTTATAATTTGAAAGTCTATTGTAAAGACTATCAATGAGTAGTGTTATATGAATGATTGATGTAATTTCAAGTTTGTTCTTTCTATTTCAACATTATTAATGTAATCATATACTTACCAGTATAAAAAAGAGAAGAAATGAACAGTAAAATGAAAAAAGACAGCTTCTGTGAAACAATATTCGCTTTGTTAGAAAAGTTAAATAGAATTATTAATCTGTTTTTGTTGATTTAGTAATCTTTGTATTATTATTTCTATTTTTTAAACTCTGATACTACATGTGGACATTAACTTATGAAGTTATTAAAGAAATAGAAAAACATATAAATGGAGTATATGAGATAGAATTTAGATCATGTAAGTCTAATAAGATAATAGCTAAATATGTAGGAGAAACCAAAAATTCAATGTATACAAAATTGATTCAGCATAGGTGGATAAAAAATCACCAATTTATATGGATTCTATAGAAATGGGACATATATTTGAGAAAAATAGCATAAAAATGATTGGATATACTAATAAAAGAAGAGATAGAAAAATAAAAAAAGCTATATTAATTAAGAAGATAAAAGCAAATCTAAATAGAGATGGGGAGGGGAGGGTAAAGATCTTATTTTTATAGATATTACTAATAATAGAAATATAAATATATATTAAAGTTTTTTAAAAGTAAAAAGTTTAAAGAATAGTATAAAAAGTTAAAGAAATTGATAATAAAGGGAGTTAAATTATAGAAGTATATGAAAAAGCGGCTAAAGAATTAAAAAAAGAATCAATTATAAATGTAAAAAGGAAGAAGAAGGTGATAAAAGGGTGATTAAAATGAATAAGTAAATTAAAAATGAGAATAATTAATAAAGATAGGAATAAGAATAAATAAAAATTATTAATAAAAGAATAAGTAAAAATAAATAATAAAAAGGAAGAAAAGAAAATAGATTAATATGTATTAAAATAAAAAATAAAATAGAAAGGTGATAGAGATATATTAGAGAAAAATGTAAAATAGTAGAATAGAAAAAGAAATAAAAAATTAAAAATAAAAAAGAAGATAATAAAAAAATAATAAGAAAATAATAATTAGCAAATAAGAGAAGTGAGGGGATAGATTTAAAAATAAAATATGATTAAAAATAATAATGTAAAACATGTATTTTATATGTATATAAATAATGGTTATATGTTTAAATGTTATAGCTCTGATGAAAACTGCAGGACAAATTAAAATGTTAGAAAATTAAAGGAGGAATTATATAAAAATTGCATTAAAGTATATATGAAGAGATTTATAAAAAATAAAAAAAAACTTATGAAGTTCCAAGTAACCAAATGTAGTTTACATTCTTGATTTCTGATTTTGATAGACTTATCATGAACCGGAGTGAACCATGGAAAAGTTCATAAACAACACATGCAAATTTACATAAATTAAAACCATTGTTTTTAAAAATAACATCACAAATCAATTTAATATTTTTAGTGGTAGTGAATAGTGCACTGTTGGTGGTAAGAGAAAAAATAAATAATGATGAAGTAAATAATAGTTTGATTGAGAAGAAGTAATAAAAATAAAATAGATGTTAAAAGAAATAGTAGCAAGTGCAAAACATAATTTTACTATAAATTAATTTCACACATATAGTAATTATATATCACTAGATATTTCTGCAGTAAGTTAAAATGTATACACTTTATGTAAATATCATATTTAGTATATATACATAAATACATGTGCAATAACTCAGTAAGTAACTTTTCTGTTTAAAATTGTTGACACTTTATCTTTTTATGTTTAAATTTTTTTATTAAATTGAAAGAAAAAAAATTTATACTGCCCTCTGGTGAATTAACAAATAAACAAGCGAACAACCGATTTTTCAATTTCAATAAAATTATTTGATAATAGAAATAAAAAAATATTTTATATTAGATGCATTTATTGACTGTGCACTAAAAAATAATTGTTTCTTCAACCACAATTGGAATTTTTAGATTTAGATTCAAATAAAGGCATGGGGATCTAAAATTAATTAAATTCTGGATTCCCCATGTTTTTATTTCAAGTTAAATCTAAAAACTTCAATTGTGGTGGAAGAAACAATTATTTTATATCTTTTTAGTGCACAATCAATAAAATCATTTTATATATAAAAAGGTATCTCTATTATTTTACACTTTTAGTATTTGCACAGTAAATAAAAATGTAAAATTATATTGTTCTTTAAATTGACTGGACAATTATAGTTTATATATATATATAACAGAATAAAAATGAGGGTATGATCTTTTAATGCTCCATAGATTTGGGAACCATTTGTAACAGAATGAATATGTTGACCATGGGAAATGAAAACTTTAATATAATTTGAATGAAAATATAACCCAATGGTTGGTCATCATTTGTAAGTGAATAAAGTTATGTCTTGAGGTTGAATGCCATTTGTAACTGAATAAAAATATGAGTCATCCTGTATCCTTATCCATAGTCTCACTGTTGATCACCATTTACAACAAAATAAAAAATGTGAACTAAGGAAGAACAATCCTAAATTAATAATCTCCATGAATTATAGTGTCATTTGTAACAGAATGAAAACAATAAACAAAGCTAAAGTGAATATCAATAAATAAGCAAAAATCTTAGACTTAATCCAATAAATCAAAAATAATCTTTATTATAACCCCATAGATTCAAATATAATTTAGGACAAATAAAAAACAAGAAAAATCATTATTTCAAATTACCCTAAAATATGATCAGTTATTTGCAAAAAAATTAAAGATAATGCAACTAAAACTACATATCATCTTATAAATAACAATCTGTACTTATTACATAAACCATTTGTAACAGAATAAAAATAGTGACAAAGAATTAGAGAAATAAACCTTAATATTCCTTATGAGTCAAAATACTGTTTAAAATAATATAAACATATACTAAAAGTTAAACGCTATTTACATTTATATTTAAATGAAATAATTCATCAATGGATGAAATAATAATTTTATTATGCTCTAAAATCTAAAATTTCAATGATATAATAAACATATATATAATTCACTAATTGATTTCTAATTATAAATAAATAAAATAAAAATAATGTTAACTTAGTCACGCTATTTCACTAATATATTATAATGATCAGGGTTGAGACTTAACTTATCTGCACTACAAGGGCGCCATCTAAGCATTTGAACCTAGAAAAAATTATAAAGTAGGCAGATATGTGCTGTTAAGATCCCACTATATTTATTTTAGACCGTTAGCCCAATGTCACTAGCTCAGCAGAGTAGCAGAGATTTATATATATAAATTCTTATCTAAGACTATTTTCAATATTAAACAAAGAATAAAATAAGCCACTGCCAGTAATTAATACACAAACAATATTTATTTACGCACATATATAATCATTTTAAATTTGAGGAATAACATTTATTATTTAGATTTTAATATTACCTTTTAATTTAAATTATTATTTTAAGATTTTAAATCATCCACACAGATGAAATTTATATCTATTTTAAGATTGTTGAGTATAAATGAAGTTAATATTTCTTATTAAGATTGTAGAGTATGAATAGACTACATAGATTTGCATTTGAAAAGAAAATATTCTATCCCTTATTTAACCTTAGGCCAAAAGTTCACAATCAAACCAGCATCAATCCATCTGATACATTGATGTATTCAATGTAGCATGAAAATACAACAGCACTAATATACTATACTGTCAGGAATGTACATCTGAACAGTATAGTTAGAGAAGACATTGACTCTTGTCCAATACAGGAATGTTACATCTGTATGGCAAGAAGAACAATAAAATAAAAACTCCATAGGAAGGGACTGCGGTCCTTTTTGCCAACTTACAATCCCATCCATAGGCAAAAAAGAGTTGTGTGGCATATACAGTGATTCTGCACATAGCGAACCTCATACTACATCTACTAATTAAACAGATATATCCAATCCATTGATCTAATTTAACTACAAAACAAATAACCTAAGATTACCCTCCCCTAATTAATTAATATAACTTTAAAAATCTATATAGCCATTCATGCCTGACTTAAATTTAACATTTATATAAATTTGCACTGATGGATTTATAAAAGTTTGTTGTTTAATGTTGAGTATAGATTGGTTACATAGATTACACGCTCAAAAACATTTCAACATAAACATAAATGATCAAAATATAAAGTCATTGATGTAATTGCAGAGGGAATTCACTAGAAACCCAATAGCATTCATCATAAGATGCCGCATTGACACCAATAACTAAAAAGACACCCAAATAAATACATTTTAAATATTCAACATAAGATATCATTATTTACTGAATGTCTACATATTTTAATCACATACGAAAACAAAAACATACTTAAACATGAACGAATCTATGCAAGCATCCATGCCCAACTTAAATTTAAAGCATTTAATAATTTATACAATATTAATAAAAATAAAAATGGAAATGATTTTTTTTTTTTTAGCAAAATCAAATATATATATATAATTTAAACATTAATTGTCAATTTGAAAATCAGATAAGAGTTCATTTTTAAATTTAGGTTAGCTGAATCTTAAAAGGTTGTATGAAAGTTCTTAATTATTTCTAAATTTTGAAATTGTTCAGTTCAATAGCTTACAGTAGAAGAGTCACGGTTCTTGGTGCCAATTCCCACGATGTCTCCATTGGAAGACCAGTCTGATATTATGGAGGTGACCTTAACTGGTTTCATTTCAGAATCACAGACATTTCATTTTTTTTAAAATAGAGAGAAAGGGTGATATGTGCATCCTATCACACCTCTCAAAAACAATCAAGCTGCCACCCTCTGGAACTCAATAATTTTCCTTTTATAGTCATCCTCTGGATTCAACCAACAAAACATCACTAATCCATCATTTTCATTAGGGTTCAGGCTGAGGCTTGGTGCTTCCATTGGTCAAGCTAATTCTTTTTATTATCTTATCTATCTTATCCTCTGACTTTTTAATTATATAAGAGCCCTAAGGGCTAGTTTGGTTTTCGATAATTCATAAACAATCATTTCCATTTACAAAATATATAAATCTTTTTACAAAATATTTTATCATTACATCTTGTACTTTTTTTATAAATAAAAAAATACATTCAAACACTTTTTTTTATTTATCAAAAAAAAAAAAAAGAAAGAATTTTAAAGTTTTGCATCTGTCCGAATATATACATTTACACGTTTAACAACTCTTTAATTTTTTTAGCTTTTATTTCTGAACTTATTTTTATTTGCGAATTTAAAATTTTTATTTTAAATTAATGTAACGGCATATATTTATATATCGTTACAATATCAATATGCTTTTATTAATTAAGTCAATTATGATAAGTCCAAATAATCAATAATAATACAAAATCAATTACTGTCCCCTCTTTTTCAGGTGTTGTTGGCCTGACCAGTGATAGTACTAGCATGGAAATTGAGCCTGGACCTTTAGATTCTTTGACTATTGGAATTTTAAGGTAATGCTCTAACTAGAGCATTATCTTAAAATTCAATACCCAAGAATCTAAGAATCCAAGTTCAAATCCCATGCTAGTACTGTTACTAGTCAGCTCAGCAACACCTGAAGAAGAGAGGAGACTAATACCTCTTGAAACATTGTGCATATGCTAATCTGTGTGCTATTACTAACAATTGAATGTATTTGGAAAATTTAAATAAAGTTAATTTTTTCTAAGACATTTTAATAGTCATATTAGATGATGGAAATAGACCAACACATAAATATAACATAGCATAATTATTTCCAGCATAAGTCAGATATTAGGATTTTCTTTGGTCTATATCATTGAATTAAATCATTATTAAAGAAAATACACACAATATAATATTAGTTAACAAATATGAAGTGACTCTGAGTTGACAAACCAATTTATTGCAGTTCACCGTAATATTCAAATACATTAATTTTCTAAAGAGTCAATTTCCCTTATATTAGTTTCATAAAAGTATTATTTAGTTATATCAGATATGTTTAAATGAGTTTCTAAGGGAATTCATTTCTTAAACAATTTACTTTTCAGGTTTTAAATTAAATTCATTTACTCTAATAGTAATATCCTGATTTACTTTAATGTATTTTTAAGCATGTTATTAAATATATATACTATTGTAGATTTGATTTATGTGTGTGTACGTTCCTAATTTTGAATGCACTATTTTGGAAATAAATGTTCTTCCCAACAATTTACAAATTGCATTATTGGTATCTTTTCATAATCAGATGCAATTAATAAGATCATTAAAAATAGGCTCACATCACCAAATAATATTCAACAAATATGATGAAATGCATAATAATATTATCTGTCTTTATTCAAAATGCAAGCTGTGTAAAGCAACTTTAAACATCATCATGGGATATGTATTACAGAGCTATGTTAACTGCTTACAACTAAAATAGAAATCATTTTATCATTATTACAAATTTATGACTTCATTGACTTAAGTATTGGAATAGGATTCGGGGTACAGGATGATGTTAACTGTCCATGAAAAAAAAATCATGACAACTTCTTGCTTACCATTTGATCATTGGACATGTCTAACAGTAAATATATTTAGTGACAACAAATAATAGATTATGCTATGATCAATATTATTCTATAAATGCATGCATGCATACATTATGTTGCAATTAACTTTTTAAAGCATTCTTCTTGCATTCAACTATAATTATCCTAAACTATATATGATAGTGGTAATAAAGAATGTATTATTATTATTATCAAAATAAATTATTAGTCAACATTTTTTCCCCCTTAACTCTTGTATATAAGAAAACTGGAATCATAAAAAATTTCAAATACTTCCTTTATTTATATAGTTTTTTAAAATTTATGACTCATATCAAATTAGATTTCCTTTCTATATTCACATGAAGCCTCATAAGAAGAAATGGACAAAAAAGGCTAGAGTCAACTTGTTTGGACAACCATTTATTGAGACATTTTGTTTTTTTTAAGAGTGCAAATGTCTGATATATTTTGTGCTGATATTTTAATTTTAAAAAAATCTAAAGATATCAAGATAATTGAAGATGCATTAATTTCAAATATTTTTAAAACATGCCTAAAGAAATCATTTTTGTCTTTGAATTTCACATATGTCATGAGATTACTTTGAGAAAAAAAATTTAATGGCAAAAACCTTAATATTTTGGAAGTGTTATTAAAATTCACAATTATTTTTGTACAATTATTGTGTAATAATTATTAAAAATCAAAAGTATACATGATTACATATTTGTTTTATTCATTTTATTTTTAAAAATAGAATATATGTTCTACTAAGTATAATGTTAACATTGTAGGATACAGAGTTCCAATAAACAGGCATTTTCAAATGGAATTTGACAACATCATCACTGAAAATCCATTTGAATACATTGCATTACCATAAAGATATTAAAAAATTAATATTTTAAAGCATAACTTGATAGTTTGTTTACATATTGATATATTTTCATTCAAATGTTCACATCAACAAAGAAATATAACATTAGTTTTACATATTCAATTTGTTCCTTCAAACCAAATGATAAAACAGTTTGGTTTTTATTAGAATCTTATTTTTTCAGTATTTTCAAGTTCAGTTATGACTTTTTAAAATTAGAATTCATTTTGTTTGTAAATGTAAAATTCTACTAAATAAGTCCAATTTATTATATTCTCATATAGAACAATGGGTTAATAATTTTATCAAATGTTGAAAGCTGATGAAATTCCTACCAGGAAGAACAATTGAATCTATGATAAATCCAGAAGGTTAATATAAATAATTCACTTCTAAAGACATGTATTTAATGAAACAAGTTCTGGATTATAAATTGGACCTTCACATTTCAGCCACTAACGTTAATTAAATTCTATTCTAATAATTAAGAAATATATTTAATTCTAATTTCAACTGTGAATACTTAGAATACAACATCTTTATAATTTATTGTATTATTTGTTAATCATATAGTTCTGTGTCCTTCTTTAAAATTATTCAATCATATATATTTTACTTTATATGCAAGCAATATCATTATATATTTAAAAGTATATAAACATCAATCATAAAAAACATTATTTCAAAACAAATTTAATTAAACATATGACCAACATATAAAAATAGCTGTATGCTCCCCAAGATTAATATTTTGTGCTGAATCAGCATTCATCAGTTAGAGTAGATTAATTAACTTGTAGAAATTGGCTATCTATATACACTGAATAATGATAAAATTATGTGTAAAAGATTATGATCCAGGTCAATTAATGAGTGCTGGTTCAGCACAAAGCGTGCATCTTGAAATTCATACATCTCTTTCACTTCTTTGGTCATATTTTTATTATTATGGCTTTCCATAAGGTGTTAAAAGTGAATAGAAACCAGTCATTGCCTTTCATGAGAGTGATAAAGTGACTATTACATTATAAAAATATTATTTATTATAAAAGATTGATTCTTTTTTTCCTTTTTAAAATATTAGTAAAAGTCTCTGTAAAATTTATATATAAATAAGTTACACTTTCACTGCGTAGGCTTTGGTTATGTACTTAATTTATTCAGGTAATCTTTGAATTTTATACAAATTGTCTCTAATTTTTTCCAATATTGAAATATTGTTGACACATATTTTGTTGATGTTATCATAGATGAGAAAACTGGCAGGTTTATATATTTTCCTACTTTGATCAATTCTTGTATCTGGTTTGTGTACAATTAGTAGCAGATAAGATAATACTCTGAATGCCATTTTGAATCTTGAGTAAACAATTGAAGAAGGGAAAATCCTAAAGGTTTCAAACTTATTCACTTATGTCTTTGTTTTCTCTTCTCATATATTTTAATTAAAAATGAAGTTTTTATGATGTTTTCCAAGGATTCTATTCCAAGCTTTCTTTCTATGGAGAGAAATCCAGGACAAATAAGATAGTCAGTTTCTTTTACAGGTGGAAGCAGGTGAATGAAAAACACATGATCTGATCTTTTCATAACTTTATGAGATAAATCCTAATCTATTTATCAATTACTTTTAAAGCCAATTAATTAATCATCGTGTTTTCTAAATAAATAATTTACTAAGACAGAAGCAAATAAAACATTGATATGAACTTTGATTCCCCTGTTTCAGTTTGTTAAAAGTAGCTTCAATTAAAACTTTGATGTTGGATAAAAATAAACTACTTATACAAAATTTATTCTGGGTTTAGAATTGAATGAAAGACATTTCTTAATTAAAACAGTGTTGGAAGTTTAAACTTTCACTAACATAAAAATATGTGCACACAAATAATTTGATGTGTCTCTATATATAAATGTGTACAAATGTAAGAAATTGAGTTTAAATTGTTATCATTAAGTTTAAGCAAAATTATATTTATTATGCCCTACCAGTTTGACGCTGTTGGTAGAGTATCCAACGTGAAATTGGGAGGCCCAGGATCAATTCTGGCATCCACAGATGTGCCACTTGAACTTCTTAGGAACGTCAAAATAACAAAGCTATATGGCTTTTTTATATATTTATGACCAAAAATGCTATGCTATAAATCTCTGGCTTTCTAACCAACATTATTTTGCCCTCTATTCTTTCCTTTACTTGAATTTTTACAACATATTATAACTACCAATGAAGTATCCACTTCAATATATAGGTACATAATATGACACAATCAAAAATTTTATGTAAAATTAATCACCTATATATGTATTTCGTGCTAAACTAGCACTCGTCAGTTGGTTCAGATTATCATCTCCACACATATATACAATCAAAGCTCAGCTCATATTAAGATAACCAATCTTCATACTTTAATGGACAGGCTTCAAACCATTCCACCCAACAACTCTTCAGCAATACATTTCATTGAAAATTTGAAGGTGGAATGCTCAAAGTCCACATTGGTGCCAACCTTCTCATCCTACCCATGCTGACAATAAGTCATGTATGTAAATGGATTATATCCTGTACATGAGTAGTCAGGGTGTCTTATGGTCAACATGGTAATTATTTATCTTTTCAACATGTCTGTGATCAAGAGTATCAGCAGTATGAGATAGCATGGATAGTTGAGGGCCATGTGAAAGCCTGAGTTCAAGTCCCCTATATATTACATATTGGAGTGCAGGTATGAAAAAGCCTGCACTGTAGAAAAAAAATTCATATAGTAAAATTAATATATTTTTGAAATGTAATTTTTTGTTATTATGAATTGTATATTTGAATTATACTTAAAAGCAAATAAATTGTAAATATATATATATATTATTTATGACAATTTCTCTTACATGACAGTGCAACTAGGGCTTATTACGAAAAAAATGGAAATTTGTGTAAATATATTTAACATTTATAATTCTAAGGCAATAAGTAATCTGCTTATACTGGGTATATTTTATACATGTAAATTGAAAGATTTGAACTCAGGATAAGTAGACAAAAAGTCTTGAGTTCAAATATCTCTATTTACATGCATAATTAACTTTTATAAATAAATAAGTAAATAAAATAAGTCTTAACATGTAAAGTATTAACCCCAAGACAATTTATTTGAATGCCTATTGCTTCTTTAATAGACATGTCTAGGTTGCAAATAGAATACTGAAAGGACATCCTTTGATTCCTCTTGGAGGGCTTAAAGGAACCAAGCAGGGAAAATTCCTAATGTCTACTCTATACATTCTTGTCATTGCAGCTGTTATTAGTATGTGATTATTCATATATTATTCAAACATGGATGGGCTGCTCACCAACATGCATTACCCAGTGTGGTGAGCTTTTTGGCTTTTTACCTCTGAGTTTAAGATCAAGAAACACCATGGTCTTTCTTCTCAGTTGCTGATAAGGCAGAATGAATGTATGTATAAATGATAAATATTTTTTCCATTAGATATATGCAATCATGGCAAACAAAAATAAATGATGTCCGTAATTCTCAGGAGGCTATAAAGTTACTAACCAAGGCAGCAGTTGGTAGCCAAAGGTAGAGGGTAGTAAGAATATCCTAATTGTGGACACAGACTGCCATTTAATGATGACTTTTTATTTAGGTACTTACAACTGCAGATCACTTTCAAGTGAAGGAAGATTGCAAGAATTAGAAGAACTGACTTATATTAAATGGGACATTATTGAACTTTGTGAAGTTAGAAGAAAAAGTGAAGAGACAATTGATTTTAAAAGGGGACATGTACTCTAGTATAAAGGCACAAATATTGGAAATACAAGTGGAATAGAATTTATTATAAATAAAAAGTGGAAGAACAACATTGTGGAGATTGATAGTGTATCAAAAAGAGTGGCAATATTAGTTATACAACTTAATAGCAGATACCAAATGCAGATAATTCAGGTTTATGTCCCCACAATTTTAGTGATGAACTAGTACAAGATTTTTATATGGATGTACAAAAAGCTTTTGATCAGAGTAAACATTTTAAAAATTGCTATGGGAGACTTTAATGCTCAAATTGGTAAACAAATGAAAGATGAAAGTGATGTAGGTAATTTTGGTTATGGTAATAGAAATGAGAGAGGACATAGACTTGTGGAGTTTGGAGAGAAAAAAAACTTTATATTAAATGAATTCTTTTTTTGAGAAAAATGTTAAAAGGAAATGGACATGGAATGATCCAAATGAAGGTATAGCAAAATTGGATTATATTTTGACTAACAGAAAATACATATTTCAAGATTGTAATGCTCTTAATAAATTTAGCACAGGAAGTGATCATCAATTAGTAAGATGTAAGATATGTGTTAATGCAAAACTAGAAAGATAAAAATTATTAAGAAAAACAATATTTACAGTTGATATTCCTAATCTTCAGAAACATTCTAATGAATTTAAATTATAACTTACAAATTCGTTTCAAGTATTAGTATATTTTGAACATGATTCATATTTGAATGAAATTAACATGAAAATAACTGATACACTTTTAAAAACTACAACAAAGATAGCTGGTAGAAAAAAGTAGCAATTGACCAATAAAATTTCTACTGAGACTAGAGAATTTATGAAGAAAAGAAGGAATATGAAGATATACAAAAATGATTCATTAAAAAGGATTGAATATCTTGAATTTTGTAAAATGGTGTGGAAAAGAGTTCGAAAATGATATAAGAAAGTATAACTGTGAACTAGCAAGAAAAGCTGTAGAAGAGAATAAAAGTCTCAAAAGTGTAAAACAAAATTTTGGTATTGGTAGGAAATTTATATCTGCAATAAGGGAAAAAAAGGAATTATTACTAAAAAGGAAGATGACATCATGAAATGGGTAGAAGACTTCTGTCAAGAATTATATAGTAATAAAGAACAAGTACCTCCTATACCTATTACATCTTCTGAATTGCCCAGAATTTTAAATAAAGAAGTGAGACATGCAATTAAATTTATAAAGAAAGGAAAGTCTCCAGGTAGGGATGGAATTATAATTGATATATTAAAAGAAGCAGGTGAAGAAATAGAATTTTTTTTTTAGCAAAGTTATATACCAAATGTCTAAATGATAAAGATGTACCAGATGATTGAAAGAATGCAGTACTAATATTAATATGTGATAAAAAGATATTAGAAATTACAGACCTATCAGCCTTTTATCAGTTTTATACAAAATTTTTACCAAGATAATTACAACTTGTCTGCAGAGAACATAGGATTTTCACCAAATTAAAAATGGTTTTAGTACAGTAGATCATATCCAGGTATTGAGAGAAGTTATAGAAATGGCAAATGAATATGAATTGTCATTATACTTTGGACTTGTAGATTATGAAAAGGCATTTGATTCTATAAACATTTCTTCAGTGATTAAATCATTGGATCATCAAGGTATAGATCCAGGATATTGTCATATTTTAAAGAATATTTATAAAAATGCAACAGCAACAATTAGATTACATAATGATACTAGGAAAGTCAACATTGAGAAGGATGTAAGACAGGATGACTCCATATCTCCAAAACATTTTACAGCAGTGTTACAAAGAAGTATTTTGTGGATTAAAATGGGAAACTAAAAGAGTGAAAGTAAATGGAGACTATTTAAGTCATTTAGATTTTACAGATATTGTAGTTGTATTTGCAAATAATGCTTTAGAGCTGCAGAAAATGTTGCAGGAGTTATCAGATGAAAGTAGGAAAGTAGGACTAAAGATAAATGTTAGAAAGACTAAAGTAATGTTTAATAGATTTTTTCAAAATATGAAAATAAAGATTGATTATGATGAGTTAGAAGAAGTTAACAGCTACAAATACCTTGGTCAGATTATTAATACAGATGGAAGTATAATGGATAAAATTAATAGTAGAATTAGACTTGGTTGGAGTGCTTTTGTTAGAAATAACTTGATACTAAAAGGAAATATGCCTATGTGTTTGAAAAGGAAGGTTTTTAATAAATGTGTTTTCCCAGTTCTTACTTATGGATCTGAGACTTAGATAGTTAATAAAGAGCAATACAGAGATGACAGACCACTCAATGAAGTATGGAGAGATGCATGTTGGGACTAACAAGAAGAGATTGAAAATGCAATATATCTGTAAGAGAACAAACAGGTGTTACTGACCTCATTGAAAAAATTAAAAGACTGAAGTGGAGTTGGACTGGGCATATTTCTAGAAGAGATAATAATAGATGGGCAAATGAAATATTAAACTGAATTCCAAGAGATTGTAAAGGACTCAAAAAGAGACCACATGTGAGATGGATTGATGAAATAAGAAAGTGTGCAGGGGTGATGTGGAGAAGAGAAGCTAAAGTTTGGAGAAGATGGATTAAACTTGGAGAAACCTTCATCCTGCAGTGGATTGATAATGGTTGATGATGATGATTTAAAATAGTCTTAGAAAAATTTAATTTTATCATTTCATCATCTTTTCTGACATATTACGACTAATAAAATAATAATTAATCGATAGTATGAAAGTATTAATGATCTTGTTTTTTAATGAACTTGATTAATTTGTAATATTGGTTAAATGGCAGAGCTAATTACATTTATGGCGTAGAAATTTAAAAAGTACCACAATAAACTCTAGTTAGTAGCTCTGGAAAATTACTGCCAGCGATGACCAAAAATTCTTGCTTGGATTTGTTACTTTATAATTCCCCAAAAGACAAAACTTGCTACTGGGCAAATATTTTTATATATAAGTTAGTTGCATCAATATTTTTTTTAAAAAAAAATCATATTTACAACTCAATGATAATCAATCTTTCAAAATCTATTAAACGTGGATATAAACAGAGTGGAGATTCAATGTTTAATGTCTATAGCTCTTCTAACAAACAAAGGTTATTTTCCAAATTTATGCATAATACGACAAAGTGTCATAGATTTTGTAAATGTGGATGGTTATAATAGTAATGGAGTTTTAGACATTTTATTTAATTAATATTACTAATTTAATATAAATATTAATTTCATAATTATTCACTTATACTGCCTCCTTTTATTTTATTAGTAATAAATTTATTAATACTTTATTATTTCTGTTGCACCTATTAATTTCTGGAATATTAAAATTTGTCTGTGTATGTGTTTATTTTAATGGTACTCATAATTCTTCATAATGTAGAGTAAATAGATATTAGAATACATCGTATTTAAAGGTGTTGAACTATTACAAATTACCAAAGTTGATCAACAAGTGTGATTGCTTGGTCGTCGTATTATATTGATTGATTACTCCGTATTCTTTTTTAGAAAATAAGTTAATATACATATAAAAAAACATTAAGTGTTCTTCGCATGCTTGTAGCTACACTTTTCTTTTCTATGTAATCTAGTTAAATAATAAATATCTATTTTCCCTCTTATTCTTTTTTTTTTTTTTACCTCTCTATTTTTTTATCCCCTGGCTCTTTGTTTTTTAGTGTCAAAAAAGGATTCTGAAACGTAGGACATTTTATTTCCAGAAGAAAATATTGATCTCATTTACCAATAACAGGAAGGCACATGTATAGAATTATGTCATCGTATTACTCTCTAGCTACATTCCTTGTTAAATTACCTGCTTTATTATCCTAAAGCTATTCTCACTCTCCGATGAAATATTAAAAGCTGTTTTGATTATTTAGATAATTTTTGATTTGAAAGTTAGATCACTAAAAACCTAAAGGAAATAAAATACCGAAGTTTGATTCATTGATTTTGAGAAAATAACTTGCGGGATAAATTGAAATTTATTATATATATATATATAAGTAATGTCGAAATTATTTTATATATAAAAGCTTTTTAAAAAAAAAAATGTAGCTAATTTTTTGAAGTTTAAAGCTTTGGTTGAATAATGT
The DNA here is from genome assembly GCA_028023455.1 of Epiperipatus broadwayi. NCBI lineage: Eukaryota > Metazoa > Onychophora > Udeonychophora > Euonychophora > Peripatidae > Epiperipatus > Epiperipatus broadwayi. Next base: position 1,463,313 of record JAQFVV010006388.1, on the reverse strand, counting down.
ATAAATTTAATAATACAATTTAAAGAGAACAAAGTTAAATAGCTTTAATGATATTTGTATACAACGTTACATTTTTATTGAATATACGATCCAGCATTTAAAAAAAATATATTGTCTGGGGGTTGTAATCTGATTTAAGGGCTACTTCAAAAGCATATTATACGAATGTATTTTTAAAAATATTGCATTAAATATTGACATTTTTTGTTGTTTGTTTTAGTATTAAAATCTTTGAATATTTAATTATGTAGATGAAACTAATAGCAAAGAATGGACCAGTTAATTAGTGATTGGATAGAGTGGCGAGTTGAATGATTTAATAAAGTCACTAGTGAATATTATCTATTGATTAGAATCTCTTCAGGTTTTGTTACCTTTTTTGTTAATAGTTGAACTGTCTTTAAAAAAATTATACTTTATCAATTAACATTTGGATACCGTCTGTTATCTTTCAAATAAAATTATTTATTACTGGTCAATGATAAGATTAAATATTAGCTTCATAGTGAAACAGTTCTCATAAAATCCAGATTACTATATATGTAGTTCACGCGTTCTTTTAAATTGCTCTGACCTTTTAAATTATATGTAAAAGATTCGTTGATAGATATTAGTTATCAAAGATGTTTTTTTGTTTATAATATTTACTACTCCTCAAATTAACATACATATGGTAACGACAAACGTAGCACTTTTACCCAAGTATATTCTTTCTGCCTTTTGGCAACCCTTTGAATTTTTCTAAATAGTATACTTTTTTCATCTGCTATTGATGAATAATGGTTTCCCATTTGATTATTTTGTCCATGACCTAAAGTTCAAATTCAAACCAAGTAAGTGTGCCTTGGAAATATTTTTCAGGTCATAAGTATGCTTAGGACTCACTTTTAGGCAGCTAAACTAGACACCTATTTAATTATACTTTAAAAAATGAATGTCAGGCTATTTTTAGTCAGATAGTAAATATTTCAATTAATCTGTTTGGTGAGATGAAAGATACAACTATAAAATTAAAAAATAATCCAATTGTACTACAATGGATTTTAATTATTAGTTGGTTCATTAAATCTTTAATATAAAAAGCTGTATTAATTAAGAAAGAAATTATTTTGTATTCTATTAATTACACAATGTAAATGATTATCTGAAAAATTTTGTGATATTTACATTTTATTTGCAGTTATATATTGCAATACTTCCATCAATTAAATAAAATGTTAATTTTTTTTAGAAAGGTTCAAATTCTATTTATGCTTTTCTAAATATATTTTACAGAATAGACTAGTCAGAAAAAATGACCAATTAAATTCCTGTGCTAGTCATACTGTTTATGCCAGCAACATCTGAAAATAAAAGAAGAAGGGTACTTAAAATGTTGTTCCTCATATTAACTTGTGTGTTGTTACCAACAGTGAAATATATTAAGAAAAGCAGTAAATAGGTCATTTGATTTTTTCTAAAAATATTTAACAATTGAATTAGTTGATGGAAAGAGACGAACATATAATAACAAATATACTCCATAAACCTTGTTTCATATGTGCTATCCTTCTAAAGTTTCAAAAATGCCAAGAATTTAAATTAATTAAAAATATTTTCTTAAAAAATTGGCTGTAAAATGATTCATATTTTACACTCAGTGTGAATTGCAATAAAAAGCGAATTTAACTCAAGTTTCTTCTTTTGATTGAATCCCATTCAGGAGTATTATAATAATATTTATTTATTTTTTTTTACAAAAAAATGTATGTAATTTTATTTCTATTTTCTTATAAATACTAAGATTCCAAATTATTAAAGCAGAAGCTAACCTTTGATAATGCACTATTTCTTAAATATTATGAATCTCCCTGCACTGGCCCACCAGTAAGAGTTGAAAAACCTTAAGTGAATCACTTAAGTTTAGAGCATATTTGTATATATACCAACTCTCACTGACCATGCTTACATCAGGGCTTGAGTCTATTGTGTACCTGATCTTATAATCAAATATTGAATTGTACTAATTTAAATAACCTATTGTAGGAGAAAAACAGTGTCTCATTTTTAACCACCTATGATTATACTTATGCGACGTATAACATCAGGCACACAATAGACTCAAGCCCTGATTTAAGTGTTGTCAGTGATAGTTGATGTATATACAAATATGATCTAAACTTAAGTGATTCACTTAAGTTTTTTAAACTCTCATTGGCGAGTGAGTGCATAGAGGTTTATAATATTTAAAAAATAGCGATTATCAGAGGTTGACTTCCACTTTAATAAACTCAAAATTTACAGCACTTTATAATAAGGATTCCAAAATAAATTAAGAAAAATATCAAATGTTCCATGTCTAGCTTAAATAATAACCATCATATTTTTTGTTAAGAAGTAAAAATATTACCATTGCATTTTATTCTGAATTTGAACCCTGAGATCAGTATATTTTTAAACTTGTAAAAGAATATATTTAAAGTTTAAAGGAACCTATATTTGAGATAAAGATATTTTAAGAATTAAGATAAAATACTTTGAGTTATAAAAGTATCTTGTATTTTAATAATTATATTTAGCTGTGATATTGTCTACAAGAGGATTCATATTCTGGTGTTTTGGTGCCTGTTCATGTAGCCTTTGATTGTGAGCCAACATCCCTTGGGTTACAATGTAAGTGTATATATATATATTAAAACATAATATTAAAATTACATCTATGATTTTAGTATAAAGTTATGTTCAAGCTTAGCACATGGCTTCCATCTTGGAAAACACATTTATTGGTTCAGTGCATTTAAGATTTTTTTACAGTTTGATTTATCTTTTCAGATTAATTTGTTAGCATTACATAATTGTATGAAAATAGTACATACAGTTGAGAAATAAATAGTACTCTAGATAAGAGGTCATTCCGTAAATGATTATACTTTTTATTTATATATATATATACTACTAAACATCACATGATCTTCATCTTTTATGATAACACATAACTGTTATTAAACAGACAAAACCCTCCATACAGTAGTGCCATCCTGTGCCAACCAGAGTAATCAATGGATGCCAGAAGGCTTGTGCATAAAATCCCAATCTAGTGCCTACTCATCCAATATCCCCAGACTAGTTAGGTGCAGGGCTCTCAGATCCCAGACTCCTCACTGATGAAGGCCACAAGCCAGAAACTAGTCTGGGGATATTGGATGAGTAGGCACTAGATTGGGATTTTATGCACAAGCCTTCTGGCATCCATTGATTACTCTGGTTGGCACAGAGTGGCACTACTGTATGGAAATTTTTGCCTGTTTATATATATACTAGTATTTGAAAATCGCATAGGTAAAAACAGTTTGGATTTATTGTAAATTATTTACACTGACATTATATATGTGTATGAGAGTGTTATAATAAATAAATAAATAACAGTAAACTTTAATTTTTTTTAGAAAAAATCGTTTAAATAATAACAAATTTCAGAATCATTTTCAATTACTATCATGCAATCTTTAGAAAATGCTTTTATATACGATATGGATACATTTTAAAAGATAAAGCGGTTGGTAAAGAAAGTATGCTAGTAATTGAAAGCGCCTCTGCAGTTTATTTATTGCTTAATGTTTTTTTAAGTTCTAGAGTTTACTATTATTTATTTATTTCAAATATTGGTTGTGATTTATATGTATACAAATTAAATACTGAAATTCCATGTTATATATTATAACGGTATGAATGGAATATCGTTTTGATCAATGTTATATACTCAAATTAAGATGTATATCCATCGTATGAATATATTTATATAAATTGAGGGAGAGTACTATGATTGATCAAAGGGATGTTTCGGAAATGGTACAATTAATATCTTCAGATATCATATCAGACTTAATCTAAAATACATAATATTGAAATAATAAAATCTCGCATTCACACCAATATTATCAAATATATGATAGACTCATAAAAAATGCTGGCTCTTATTTAGTTACAGATCTTAAAAGATAATAATATTAGTTATATGAAAGCAATACAAATTCACATTAAACTATTTGACAGTTAAAGTTCATCTATCTCTGTATGCCTACGGCCCTTAATCAGTATCAATGAGAAGTAAAATAAGTGAAACCCATAACTTCTAGTTAATAAAGTAATATAGCAGTTTATTTACATTGCATAAGTAATGAACAAATAAAGATAACCTATGTTACAGATATTGAAGATGTGGATCTCATGTGGCTGTTTAAACCAGATATAATGCTGAACAATATACACATTGCACAATTAGAGTAAAATATATGTTTGAAATGATTTTGTTCAATTTAAGTTAGTGAAGAAATTTTTAACTTATTACAGCTTGTTACTAAAAGTATCAAACCTAAATAAGTTGTTTTAATCAAATCTACTCAAGGATTGTTTTTAATGTCAAATAACTACTATGGGTTCTTCTAGTTAGTACTTGTTTTAAAGCATTTGTTCTTTATATCGATAAACACACATGAAATAGTTATTTGAATATATTAATACTTTTAAATAAGCTAAACCCTCACTAACAATAATACGATATTTGATATCCAAAGTTTTTAATTAGTTGCTTTGGCAATAGATCCCTGTATAATCACTTGAACATGCCATAACTATGAAATAATAATGTTACACTGAAATGATGTTTTGGACTTATCCCTTTAGGTTATCCATTATAGTTTCATCTTGAGTACATCTGGACACATTAGCTAATTTTAAAAAGCCATCACATTGTATATTCTCTATTTCAAATCCTACAGACACATGAACACTTGGAATATTAACCATCATCACTAAATTGTTTCTGCAAGATTCGTATGATATCTCAATTACAATTTACTTTAATTTTAAGCATTAATATACTGTATGACTATTAATTCTTATAATATCTAGAATTCAAAGCATAATGTGTTCCTCAGTACATGTAAAAGAGATTGCTTAGATAGGCAATAGATATAATGAATAAATATACAAATCAACATTTTACAGTTCCATTCAATAATTCCTTCAGTAGTATATTGATATTATGTTGTGGTATCTTTAATAGTATTATTAATTTTATTTATACATACTGTCACTGTATCCCAGGTACATGTGTATTCCTTGCTTTTAATTTAAATAGAGATTTTACAGATTATTAGTGAAAATAAGAACAAATCCTTTGAATGCAATGGGAGCTATATTTCACTTGTTACTTAAACCTCCATTAATATTTTGTGATCTTTAAAGGCAGATAGATATCAGTTTTGCTCTTAATAATTTATGCTATGTTATTCTTTAAGTAACAATTTCATGAATACATAAATTGCATTTTATTTTATAGTTAAATGTATACATTTCTTTGTAACATGATAAAAGTAGCACAAATACATGAATTCAAACTAAAAGAAAAACTTTTTTTTCTTCCTTTTTCTTTTTTATGTCAAATTCTTTTTTACAGTCGTCCCAGCCAATATGCTCAAGGTATACATTTCATAGATTTTGTTGATTGATTATTGATAATATAAATAGTCTTTTTTAAAAAATATTTTCAACCATACACATACATACATAAAATATTCATACCTGTGAAAATACAACACTCCAATTATTTATTAAGATATATGAATAAGCGGTGTTATTTTTGATAAACATTAGCTTGAAAGGCTGATCTTTAGTTTATTACAATTTATAAACATAGTGCTATATAAAATAAATGTCTCATTTACATATGTTTAGTTTCATTTAAGAATGACGTTTGGTAAATTCTAGATAATTTTGTGGGCGTCATTCATTCAGACATAGTAAAAAGTAATTTAAAGTGAGTGGTTTATCCTCACACTTTCATTTCCAGTACTTAAGATTTGCCCATATATAAGCATTTCGGTTGAAAGAATAGATGGATTCATTCTATTCTTTCGAAAAGACTTTATCTTGTGTTGGAAGTGAAAGTATTCATTTATTAGAATTAATATTTGTAAAAAGCGCATGTACATTAGCTTGAAAGGCTGATCTTTAGTTTATTAAAATACTGTTTTCAAAATTCTAGATGTTTTGATTTAATTTATCAGTACTTTAAAATGCTAGATTGTAATGTATTTCCTATTTTCTTTATTTATTTATTTGAAACAAAATAAATTTGTCTCTTATTCTGAAAGACACAATAAAACTAAATAAGTCAAAATCATTATTTTAAGTTCAGTATGACTTTTGCCATTTATTATTAAAATTCATGATTTATAAACAACACCTATGATCCTAATTGTATTAAAAGTAAACATATGTGCATTTTCTCTTTTTTTTAAATTATGAGTAACTTCCTGCTTTTGATGAGATTAATACTTTATTAGTTTTCTAATAATGCACTGGTGAGTACATTGCCAATTGCTGTCTCTTCTAAGGAATGTTCATATCCAATTAGAAAATAAACAAAATTCTTTGTACAGTTTTATCAAAAACAATGCATCATGTATTGAAGTTAATTAAGATATTATTTAGTAATTCCAACCATTAATAATCCCCAAACAAATAATGAGTTAAAAATTCAATACAAAAAACTGTTTAAATACCAGAATTTAGTTGAAATACCCATAGATTGCACAATATATATATGGAATTTGAACACAGGCCTTCACATTATTTTAGCAATTCACTCTATCTCATACAACTGATACACATAACCACACATGTAAAATGATTTCCAATACATCTTTTTCATATTGATCCAGCACTCATCAGTTAGTCCAGATCATTTTCTCCCATATATATATAATCAGTGCTCAGTTTATATTAAGATAGCAAATCTTCAAACTTTAAAGGACGTGCTTCAATCTATTCCACCCACTTCAGCCGTCCATACCATTTAAAATCTGATGATGGAAGGTCCATTGGAGTTGGAAGGTGGAATAGATCGAAGCCTATTCATTGAAGTTTGAAGATTTGTCATCTTAATATAAACAAAGCAATGATTATATATATGGCAGATGATGATATAGACCAACTGATGAATGCTGGTTCTGCACAAAATAAATATATTTCAGATTATTTATCTTTTTCATCCGTGTGGTCATGTGGAGTAAATTGCTGAAGAAAGCTTGAAAGTCTTGTGTTCAAATCCCCTCTACTACATCTAAACTCCAAGTATATATATATATATATATCATTAAAAACCAGTCAATACATAGACAATCACAGTATCAATAACATCACATGATCACCATTTTTATGTGCCCTTATAACTGTTATTAAAACAGGAAAAACTATCCATACAGTATTGCAACTCACTGCAATCCAGAGTAATCAATGGATGCCAGAAGGCTTGTGGATAAAATCCCCATCTAGTTCCTACTCGTACAGTATCCCCAGATTAGTTTCTGGCTTGTGGCCTTTGTCAGTGAGGAGCCTTTGATCTGAGAGCACTGCACCTAGATCTTAGGATCTAATGCAACCCTACAGCAGCCACCTTTTATCTCTACTTAACTACAAAACTATGAGTCTTCAATTGAAAACACAATACTATTTTTAATCCAAGCTCATTAGCTTATATAGTCATATAGTCCTAACTCAGTTCAGTACTTATTTATTTTAGGGTCTCTGGTTCTTTAGGAACCATAGCCACCATTATCCTATTAGGCAGGATTGGTTTTAAGCCAATAAGAATCATATGATCACCCTCTCTTATGCCTGCTTATAATTGCTATTAAAACAGGCAAAACTCTCCTTACAGTATTGCCACTCAGTGCAAGCCAGAGTAATCAATGGATGCCAGATCCAAGCTCCTCACTGATGAAGACCACAGTCCAGAAACTAGTTTGGGGATATTGGATGAGTAGGCACTAGATGGGAAATTTATGCACAAGCCTTCTGGCATCCATTGATTACTCTGGCTAGTGGCAACACTGTATGGAGAGTTTTGCTTGTTTTAATATCAATAACAATCACCAAACTGTTGTCAAGGCTATCTCCTTTTAACAATAAAATAATAGGGGGAGAGAAGTTAAATTATACAGAGAATTAAGAATTTTAAAATATGTTCAACATGCATTCAAGTAGCCTTAGCAAAATTCCCATTCAATTATAGATTTCATAATCTACTTAGTATATATATACACATCATTAAAGAAAAAATTATTGCATAGAAATTTCCAAGTTTTAACCAGAAACACTTTTCAGTGCATATAAATTGTGTTCTGATTTAAATATATGATGTCCCTAAGAACATTAATATGGATAAGAATGTACTGCAAATTTTGTCTCTCTAAAGCCTTGTGAATAGATTTGAGGGAAATATTTCATAAATTAAAATTGGAAGTTAAAAATATAAAAAATGATTTCAATTTGCCACATCATTTAAATGTAAATTTTGCCAATGATGTTGGTTTTGTAAATAATAATGCTTTAGAGCTTCAGGAAATATTATAAGAGTTAACAGATGAAAGCAAAATAAAATGACTAAAGATAAATAATAAAAAGTCCCAGTTAATTTGTTATTATGTGTTCGAGTATTTCTATCATCTAATTTTTTAATTGTTAAAATTCAAATATTTACGCAAACTTTCAAATATTTTAAATTCAATATGTTTGGTTCCTGCTCGAGCATTGTCACTGATCCGACCACGAATGTCTAAAAAAGACTAAAAAATAATACCATTTAAATGTTGAGTTCCATACTATCATGAGAGTTATTATTAATAGTTGAATACAACAGAAATGTTGAATTAAAGTTTGAATTTTTCCAAAAACTTGATGGAAATAGACCAACGTACAATTATATATAAAATGTTATCATGATAAACTTTCAGACAAATATTTGAAATAATATTTAATGACGTTTTTAAAAGATTTAAAATAAAAACTGATAGTCATAAACGAAAATAAACTACAAATACTTTATTTAGATTACTCATATGGATGGAATTCTGAAGAATGAAGTTAATGATAGAATATTTAAAGTCAAAATATCTAGGTTTATAAAAACATATTTTTAGTAAACAGATTTTTATCAGTTACTTATTTACGGATCTGAAGCATCAACATTAAATAATAAAAAAATATATAAACATTGCAGACTATAAATTACAGTACAAACAGATGCATAGTAATATTAACAAGAAAGACTCAAAAGCAAAATGCATAAGTGAGACAAGAAACAGATACTTCTGACATAATTGAAAGAATAAACCTGAAATAAACTTGCCATAAACATGTTCTAAAAAAATATGACAAAAGAAAATAAATTAAAGTCTTAAATTAAAACCTAACGATTATAATAATAGTGTGATATGGATCAGAGAAGCTGCTCATCAGATAAACTGGAGAAAACTCAGAAAAAATCTTTATTCCACATGGTGATTATAAAATTTAATTCAGCAAATCTAAAATAGTAATTGTATTTTTATATTGGACTATTTCCATCATCTAATATGTGTGTTAAATATCTTTAGAAAATTTTTTTATTTAAATATTCCAAATACATTCAACTGTTAGTAATAACACAGCATACAGGTTAGTATATGCACCAACTGTTAGTAATATCACAGCAAACAAGATAATATATGCACCAACTGTTAGTAATATTATTCACAGTTGTTGCATATACTAACTTGTTTGCTGTGATATTACTAACAGATGGTGCATATACTAACCTATTTACTGTGATACTACTAAAACCTGTTTGCTGTGATATTGCTAACAGTTGAATGTATTTGGAATATTTAAATAAAATTAAATTTTCTAATGACATTCAACACACATATAAAATGATGGAAATAGTCCAATATAAAAATACAACTAAAACACCATCATCACAAACACAAACCTTCAGGAAAACACAAAAATAATAATGTTTTTTATTTATTTATTTTCTTTTAAGTTACTATTAATATTAATCAATCCTTTGGAAAACAATTTATAAAAATATATACATATATATGTGAGCTATTTTGCCAAAATGAACAGAATGCTGAATTACAAAAATTATTAGTACCACTATTTTTTTGTTTTTGCTTTCATTTTCTAACCTACGTATATATATAAGTGCTCTCAAACACACATGAAAATGGAAATTAGCATTTTTCTGATTTTTTCAATATTAATACATTGCCATTATTTATTAGAATATAAATAAATGTAAAATAATAATTTACATTTGCAATCTCATTTTTTTTAGAAATAGCCCATCCAACAATAGATGTGTTGAAAGAGACAATGTTTAAATGTGATATAGATCTGAACTTTATTCTTATTAATACCATTTATTAGATTGGTTATCTTCTTTATAAGAAGTTATTTTGAAAGTGGAAAGAACCTTATTATATTAGTTGACTATCTAACAAGTAAGGGTCATACAGTGGTATTAACAATATTTAAAAAAAACTTATTTAAGAATTTTTTATATTTAGTTTGAAATGTAATACGTGCCAACATTATATTTATGGTAATTGACAAATTATTTCTCTAGACCAGAAAGTGAATTGAATTGGTCTTCTAAAATGCCTTATAAATCAAAAATCTTACATAAGAAATAAATAATTATTATAAATTGCTATGGGGAAAAGTTAAATTGTTATCTTGAATTCAAATTATATAAAAACTCAAAATAAATAAATAAAGCTTTTAATGTTTTAATTAATGAATAAATATTTCACTAAATAAATTATTAATAAAAGAAAGTACTAACCTGTGGGTTAGTATACTGTATAAAACATTTCAGTAGTTATAACTTGATTTTTTTTAAATATATATATATAATTTCTTTATTTTAAGTCTGCTATTTTGCTTCTTACATAGCTAGAGATGATTTTTGAAAAATAATTTGTTAAAATAAAGCATGTTGAAAAAAAATTAACTTAAGACAATATACATTTTAAAATATATTTTTAATGCATTATAATTTATTATCAATATTTTTTAGTAATATCTAACAATAGAAGTTTGAGTTGTATTTTACATTGCAGTTACTTTAGTTTGCAAATTTATTTATTTCACATTATGTAATTAAAATTACATAAAGAATTGTAATGTACAGTTAATTTCTGTAGGTTTAATAATATAAATGATGCAATTATTATAGAATCATTATTTTTACTGGAATGCCATGAAATGTGCTTTAGAATCAGTGATTTATATAATTGGTAAAGGGTAACAAATTTTTGGATATAAAATTTATTCATTTTACGCATATAATATTTTTGCTAACAATTTGTTTATAATTTTTATGCTTTATGAGTAGGTATTAAAGTTCTCAAAATATAGTTGCTGTATTGTATTAATAAAGGTATTAAGAACATTTGGTAAAGAATTATTTAAAGAATGGTATGGATAAATGGATTGTACATTTGGAAATGATGTATGATTTTTTTTTTACAAATTGTTAATTTATAATTATTATGCCTAATTATTTTATTTTGAATACAATGTATTATTTATCAGTCTTTTATATCAGGTTTATAGTATTATTATATGATAAATTGTAAATATTTGAAATTATTTTCATATTTTATTTTAAATTATGTATTTAGAGTCCAATCCAATATGTCTTAGATGACATAAATAATGTATTGGGAAAAATTTATGATAATTTATTCTTGCCAAGTTTTGGCTTTAGAGATTAGTGATATGATGGTAATAATATGCTTGCATATGTGGATAAAGGTGTACTTTTGATTATCCCATCATTTTACCTACTTTATAATTGGTGTTAAGAATAATGTATTGTACACGTGTATTTATGATCTATATGTTTACTGCTCTTGATATTATCAGAGTAGTTTTGAAAAGAGTGATGGTGTTAATATGCATAGTATGCATATTGGATGTGTAAAGAGTTTGATAAAATATTCTTTGTCTAAAGTTAATAATATTTTGCATTGTTGGAAAGAATTACACATCCTCATCAAACTTGGTGTTGCTCTGTCATTGGCAATATTATTGGTCAAATAGACTGATGAAAGGTTCTCACACTAATGTTACATTTAGAAATATCACTACATATTAAGTACAAGAGAGACCTTTATTCAGTCATAAGTGTAAACATTAATTTTTATTAAGCACATGGTCAGTACATAATTACATATACAAATCTTCACTTGCTGTGAATCGAAAATTTTTGCGAATGTTGATTTAGTGAAGAACTTACTAGCTTCACACTCTCAAATCAAAATGCTTTAGATTTGCCTATATAATTAGAAAGTAGGTTGAAGGTAAGATGGCCACTTTTATTTTTATAAAGTCGTAATCTTGTGTTAAGATTTGTAGAAGTCACTCTCGTGGTAAAATTAAGCACTCAAGACAACTAGTATCAAGGTTAAAGCCTTATATGTAATCAGTCATAAGTGATAAATATTTTCTTTTATGAGTTTAAATTGATTATAAAAATATTATTATAATTATTTTGTTTTGATTACATTAGCTTATATAATTTTTATATTTTTTATATTATTAATAAGATCTTTATCTTATTCTTAATTTATGTCTTTGTCTTTATTATCATCATCTGCATAATCAGATAATATTTACGCTATAAAAGTAGATAATACATAAAAGTCATCTAAAGTTCATACAGTATAGTGTCGAAATTGCATCAACACTTAAGATTATTTTGATTATATTATTTTTATTTTAATTATAAGAGAACTTAATGTGATCTACAAGTACAAACAAAATTCCCTTTCTTACTTAGAGCACCACACGTGATTATACGTCGTTGAAATTAATAAATTTGTGAAGAAACTCTGAGATTAAGGAATTTAAAATTTATTTGTTATTAGAGTTATTTATAAAAAAGAATTACAAATAATAAAGATAAATTGCTTATGCTAACTTTTTATTCTTATATCTTTTAAACAGTTTGACGAGAAATATTTACTTTGTTCATAAAATTATTATAACCATAAATATGTAAATTATAAAAGTGATTGGGGTGGAGTGGAAGATTGGCTATCTTAAAATAAGCTGAGCATTGATGTTATATATGTGTGGAGATGATCATCTGGACCAACTAACGAGTGCTGGTTTAGCATGAAATCGTTTTGACATAGGTGTGATCAAGTGTGACAGTAGTATGGGATATCGTGGATAGTTGAGGGTCGTGTGAACGTCTGAGTTCAAACCCCTATATATTACTTACTGGTGTTCAAGTATGAAAAAGCGTGTGCTGTGTAAAAAAAAATCATATATTAAAAGTTATTAAAATAGAAGTCTCATTATCAAATTATAGCTCGAACTATTTATTTATAGTTTATATCTAAGTAATTTCAGAAGAATAAATAATATTGTATACAATGATGGACAATAATATAATTTGAACTTGAGATATTTATTATAATATTATAATGATAATTAGATTTTATCGATGATTGTGGTAGTCACATTAGATTTAATATTAAATGACATTCAAGTTAAGTTTTCATGGCTAAATCATTATGACATCAACACTGGAAGACTACAACAAAGTATATTTTGGACTTTCATAGTGATAGCTATAAATTCAAGGAGTAGTACCATGCCACTGAAGATTATAATATATATGTTTTAAAAACAAAAAACAAGTTAATCACGTAACCTGCTATCACTTGTTATTTATGTCCAAAAGATGGCGCTATACCAAAACCGCCGAACAAGTGTAAGATTTGTTTTACATAAACGAAAAAAGAGTCAGAAATTAACTACCTCTTTCATTTGCTCACCCCCAGATCAGCTGATTTCAAGCTGGTTTGCTATCCTCAGTGGGGGATAGAGTATAAATGTTTATGTATTTAACAGCAGAACAGGGTTTTTTTTCATGTTACAGATATTTATTTTATTCAGCTAAGCCTTTCATTATCAAAACTTATAATCACAGCATTATACAATTAAAGATTGTTGAACTCGCATTTTAAAGTTGTTTTCTATATTATAGGTCAAATTAGCATAAAATTGAATTGAAGTCAATTTATATTCTAATAACTATACCGGAAGTTATAAATGCCATTTTTTAGAAAGAGGGGTGCTAGTTACTTTTTCATTTATGGCATACATATCTTTACCTGTAGACCATGATTCCTTCACTTTTTTTTGTCTGTCATCTCTTTCAGAACAAACGATGTCAGTCTTAGAGAGATCAGTGTTATGACTTGACTGTAGATTATGATCTAAAATATAGATGAATATTCACTGCCTTCATACCCGGTTGTATAAATAATTGTGCTCAGCCACTGTTGTGGATAGATTAGGTTTTATTTTTTCATAGTAAATCTTCAAGAAATTCTCCTTTTGGATACAATTTTGTATATTACTTAGTGTGCAGTTATTTTTTTTAATTCTTGTTCAACTTTAGACACATAGGGGAGACTTGTCTGTTTTCTGTCTTCAGATTGGAGATTTATAGGGTGCACAATTTTGCTATACATATTAACTATTAATTCCACCAATAGAAAAAACAGGTATATAGAATTGGAAAACTAAAAAGTGGCAAATCTTCTGAGTAATATGTTTTTTTTTTAAAAAATTCTACCAAATTGAAGAAAGTTTGCATGCTTCATTATAGTTAATCATATAATTTGGTCTTATTAGTATTTCAATAGTTTCTCTGATCTTCCATTGATAGAGAGTATTACCTTTGGATAGGATGCTGGTATTAAAGAAATCAATATTGTAACCTAAATCCATAGCATTGAGTGAGAATGCTGTTGATAATGAGTGTTGTTTAACTGCATTAGCATGTTCATTACTTCTAGTATGTATGCCCATACCTATATAAGAAGCTTTACAAATGCCACATGGTAATTTCATAAATTCCATTTACATCAAGAGACATTGAATGTTTAGGATTAAATTATGATGTTATAATTTTTTAATAAGTAGTATAGGCTGTTTTATATTGTATCATTTTAGTATATGCCCAATACTATCTGTAGCTCATTTTCACAAATCCTAATAATATTTTTTGGTTTATTTTCATTGTTTTAGACTTGGCTTAAAGCTTGTCGAATAATTGTATTATTATAACCACTTGTGAATAAAACACTATTTATATAATTCATTTCTTTTTTCAGATGTGATTTATCTGAATTGCTCTAGTGAAAGAGTTTTGGCTACAGAAAGATTCTGATTTGGATGCTGATATGATAAACATTATATCTGTAACCTGTGGAAAAAATATATATATATATATATAATTGTAACTTTTTAGAAAATATATATTAAAACTTAACACCCTTAAAATTGATTAAAAAAAATTGTCCTCAAAATTAATTTCTAACAGAGTCACAGCATCATCTGTTGTCTCGAGTCTTTGTTCAAATAATGTCACACTTGTTAAGTGAATTGCGGTATACTATAAAAATAAGTATTTTTTTTTAAAAAGTATATAAATTAAATAAAAATTATAATTACTCAGCATATAAAAAGATGGTACTTGAGTATTAGTCCTGCAATATGCTATTAGACCTACTGGCCTGTTCACATTCATATCAATCCACTGATAATTTTGTCAATCTTGTGATCTGACAAAATAACATATACATGGATCTTGTATATGATATTTTTGGCCACATTTTTTTTGTGAAAAAAGTAACTTGTACATGGATGATCTTGTACATGATATTTTTGCAAAGATTTACAAAGTTATCAGAAGGTTGACACAAATATGAAAAGTTCCAGAAAGTTTAATAGCATATTGCAGGACTAAAATCAACACACACTAAACAATTGTAAACATATGTATGATTGCAGCAGTAATACTCAAATAACATTTTAAACCATAAATATTATATCTTAAAGACTACACCCTAGTGAAAATAGATTGAATCAACTCCCCAATGTTACTTTCCGTACAATTACTAAGTTATAATTGTGTAAATAATAGTCTTACAAAGACAGATAACATATACATATACGCTACTTACCACTGTAATAAATAAGAGAAATTGATAGTGTTCAAACAACCAAATTGGAGAAAATACAGGTGTAATTAAAAACAACATTGCAAACTATAAATTTTAGATGGGGAAAACTTTATTTTCTTGCCCCCCCCAACCCCACCCCCCCGGTGAAAATAGATTGAATCAACTCCCCAATATTACTTTACAATAAAATAGAGTAATTAACTTTGAACTTTGCATAATTTGCATATAATTACTTCACTCAGAGCTATGAAGATGAGAGCACAAATCTTGAAAGTGTTTGCAGAGTAATATAGTTTTATTTTGTTTTTAAGTAAAAAGTAGCTTTGCGGTCAGATGCAATAGCGCCTATATTATTTTACAAATAAAACAATCACTAAATTATAATTGTGTTTAAATAATATTTACTTTCAAAAACAGATAAAATATACATGTATGCTACTTAAACTGTAATAAATAACAGGAATTAATCGTGTTTAAAAAAACCCAATTCAAATTTCACATTACCACAGAAAATAGACACCTGAAGTGGAAATTTTTTCACCAAAATGAAGACATGATTGCAAAGTGTGTGGAGATCTTTTCCATAAAAATACTAAGAAATATAAATTTTGTTTTAAAAAAAAAATAAAAACAAAAGCAATAATTTAGAACAATAAAGAAATATAAATTATAATAATTTTATTAATGCTTTTCATGCGGGGAAGGAAAAATTGGGGGAAAATATTCATCAGGCTATACTTTTTTATGTCAATTCACAAAACAAAGATTCCAGTAATCCATCTCATATGTGATCTTTTTGATATTTGAATAACACCACTGTGTAAGTTCTACCTACTGTGGGTTTAAATGAAAAAATAAAGATTCATAAAAGTAGAGTTAGAAATAGATATCTTAGTTCTGCTTTGTATGTCCTTGAAAAAAATACAGGCCACACTATTAATTTTGATGGAGCTAAGGTTGTCTTCTTTGAGAGAAATGAAATCAAAAAAAGAATTAAAGAATCTTTGTTATTGAAAATTTATTATTCTCAAGCAATTAACTTATTTAAGAGTTCTTTTAATATTAAGGGTGGATGAGAAGTAAATTGAATTGTGGGTAGTGTTTAATATTATATATATGGTGCAGTTTTTGTAGTCCTTTATACTTTAGAAGTCTACTTGTAGCAGTGAAACCTATTTCTTGGCTGGTCTGGTTGAATTTTGGATTTGAGGTAATTTTAACTATTATAGTTGTAGACATCAGAATTATTTTACTTAGTTTTGCTTTACCTTTTTCTTTGCTTTAAAAGATAAATTTAATTAATTGCTTATTAGAGAACTTCTATTTTAAAACCAAAGTTTAAATTTTGATGTATACTTCTTATCCTAACAATGCTTTCCAAATTCCTCTATTGAAAGAGTCAAACATTATTTAGTGTTTTTACATTCATACTGGATCTAACCTTTATCATTAGCTTCTATAGTTATTAACTGAATGAATCAAGGTTAGATCATTAACTATGACATATGTTTAAGCAATTACACCGCAAATGTATTTGATATTTCAGAGAAAGAAGAGCATGAGTAATTTATAATTAACAATATGGAATCATAAAAATTTTATTTAAGAGATATGTATTGTAAGCATCTCTAAAATAGTAGCTACATATTAGAATAAAGAAAGAGGAAGGGCTAAATGTAGTTAGTTACTTTAAAACAATAATTTTAAGAATAAAAAATACAATAAAAAATAATTATTATATCTTATTTAATTTAAGATAGTTTTAAAATAAATTTAGATCAATTAAGAACAAAAAAAAATATTTTTAGTTTGCAGATTTTTCTTTTTTTAAAAAAAAAAAAAAACAACAAGATAATTAAGATTGATTATATTTCTTTTTTGTTTAGAAAAATTTTTTTTTTTTAAAAAAAAAAAAAAAGTAAACCAAAAAAAAAAAGATTTTTTGAAACAATAATTTCTTGTATTTTTTAAGAGTTTAAAATATGATTTTTTGAAATAAATAAAAAAATATTTAAGGAAGTATGTATCATTGGTTTTATGAATTGTAACTATTGCAAAAATATAATTAAAGCACTAAAAAAAAATTGTATAAAATTGTTATCTAATGAAATCTAATTAAATTAAGTTATTTATAGATTTGACATTGACCAAATTATGTTAATTTATAAGCTTTAATAATTAAAACTAACAAAAAATTAAAAACAAGATAAAGTGAAATAGTGGGAGATTCAATATAGACAATGATCAGTTTACTTCTAAGAGATCAATAAAATTTCTTTTGTTATTCTTATCCCTTTATCGGGTTTATAGTCTGTTTAAAATATAGTGTGATTGCTATCTGATAGAGTTTTTTGTTAGCCTGTGTGAAGAATAAAACCCAGTGTTGCAAAGTTTTAATTAATGGAGATGCTTTGCTAAATTTCTGAGTATGTGTCCATTAGTCCAGAGGCAATGGAGTTTTTAGTTAATTATTCTGAGAGCACACTTCAAGTGCTTGAAATATTGGCTGAACTTAATCTATTGTTTCTAAAAAATGTTTGCCCTATGTTATATATCATGGTTCCTTAACATATATACAATCGAAGCTATCTTTTATGGAGGATGTGCATGTACAACATTAGAAGGATCTGGATTGGAGTATATATCTTCAGTGAAAATCCAGTGAACAAGTTTAAAATCTTAATTTCTCTTAAGAAAAAAAAGAATCTAAATCTACAGGAATAGTCTCTGTAACATCCAAAATGAAGAGAACCAAAAGAAGATTGAATAAAGTTCAATAAAAAGTCCTTCATCCAAAGACTTTTAAAAAGATTAGAAAACATTCATAGATGTAATCACCTAACATGCAGTAAGAATTTAATTACTTCCTGTTTTATATTTTTTATAATATAAAAATTTTAATAGATATAATAATATTTTATTTGTATAATTGTTAATAGTAATTAGTTAACTAGAATCCATGCTATGTGCTTTTACTAAGTTTAATTAGTGAAAAAATTTATTATTGTGTAATAAACATATGTTCTGTTATTTATTAATCTGGTCTCCATTTTCTTTTCTCTTAATTTTTCACTATTTAAATTTGATAAAATTATTTACTGTATGGTGAATATATAGTTTGTAAAATATGTTATTTATTTTAAAAGGGATCAAATTATGATAACCAATAAGAGCATTTTTTTTTACTCAATAACAATCAACAATCTCAATCACTTGTCAAGACAACCTCCTATACACTAATAATTTTTTAGAGACATTAAATGAAATTATTAATTCAAAGAAGTTTTAAAAAACATCATTAAACAAGTCATAGTTAGCTTTAGGTATTGCTGAAGGGTGTTCAAACTCTGCCCATGGGTTTTCCCAGTGTTCAGGATTTTACTCTGGTTTAAACCTAGTATATATTCAAAATTTTCTAATTTATGACACAGTACTCTAGACTTGTTATGCATATTGACTATTGCTTAATATAAACCTTCCACATCACTCTTTTTCACTACACTTGTAATTCACCACAAACTTTTATTACTCGGATCAGCAACAAACTTGAAACATTTGAATATTATAGAGAAATGATAATTACTCTTTCTATTTACATGTCTAATTACAATCAGTTTGATTTTGCAGGTTGAATATTTTAATAATATGTTATATTACACATATAATATTTAATTTATTTAAACATTCAAGATTGCCAAATGAAATTGGTTGTGATTAAATATCTGATTAGAAAATCTGTGTAAATATTCAAGTATTTCCAGTCTCTAACTCAATGGATTAAGGCATTTTTGATGAATTACATGTTTATTAAGAGAGGTTGGTTTAAAAGACTTTAGAGGGAACAATAATTTATGATTTATAACAAACATAAAGGTATGGATCATAAATTAGAAATTTTATTGACTGTATAGCCTAAATTAAACAGCTTTGAATAATGTATGTATTATTAAGTGGACAAAATGTGTATTAATAATATGATGGTCTCTAGTGTTACTAATTAATATGCATATTATTTAGTGTTGCTTAATTTAGTCTAAAAATGGTAGTACGTCTCTTCTTACTAATGCAAGCCACGGTAATCAATAGATGCTAGAAATTCTGTGCACCACAATCCCTATCTAGTTCCTACTCATCCAATATCCAGATTCGTTTTTTGTCTATTGCTTTAATCAGTGAAGAACCTTAGACTTGAGAGAAATTCATCTAGATCTTTGAACTAATACATTTTTCTAACAGCCATATTTTACATTTTTAGTAAACTAGAGATTTGTGAGCCCAAACTGAAAACACAATAACATTGTTAATCCAAACCAATTTTCTTGTATATTTCAGTACCCATATAATTGTTTATAACGTTTTTTTAATGGGTAGCAAATAACTCCCCCTTTATAAATTTAATTATTAGATGATTTGACTGAGATGGAATGAATAACTTTGGTGATTTATATTATATGTTCATTGGTGGTCTTTGCCTGGTTTAAACAATCATATAAGAGTTTAGTAAATAAATAGATGTAATTCATTTTGATTCATTATGTTTATTTTATATGTTTGACACTGAAAGGCATCACATTATTGACAAACACTTTAAAGTTAAAGTTTATCTTCAATTGATTGATATATATATGTGTGTGTGTGTGTGTGTGAAAGCAATCAACACAATATCACTATCAATAACAATCAACAATTTCAATCTGTTGTCAAGGCAACCTCCTATAGTCTAATAATTTTTATAGGCATTAAATAAAATTATTAATTCAAAGAAATTTTAAAAAACATCATTAAATAAGTAAGTATAACTTGTTTTGAAAACAGACAAATAAATTGTTAATTATAACTTTCAATTTCCAATTATAACTTTCAAACTGCACTCCATCTATGTATTACCTAAATAATAAAGCTAATAATAATCAAGACTAGATAGGTAAATAAATATAAAATACATGAATTCAGTTAACACTTAAACAATACCAATATCAAAGCAATCAACAATCTCAATCTGTTGTCAAGGCAACCTTCTTTTAACAACACAGGTAATAATCCAGCTTTATGTATGGTCTAATAGGTTTATATAGACACTAAACAACAGATATTAAAATTATTAAATCACACACACTGTACAATCTAACTTCGTTTTAGTATATCATTTTTATAATCTTTTATCAAACTAGATTCATATTATTATTTAATTTAAAACTATTTGTTAGAGATTTAAGTAATTTAAATTTCAAATCAAAAGAAAAATTAATCAAAATATTGTTTTAAACTATTTTTTCATATTAAAATAGAATATATATATATAAAGAATTTGACATACTTTTTTTACAACTTTTTAAAAATCTTTTTAGAAGTACAATACTGGTTTATGACTTTATTTCTTTTATAGATTAGAATAAAATATGTTAAAATTATAAAATGACATCTGCTTGAAAATATTATTAAAGTACACGCTGAAGGGGAAAAACTGAGACTTGGAATAATGCATTTTCGTGATCTTAGTTTCAGATTTTATAAATACACATTGAAATTCCATTAAAAAGTGAACGGAGAAGATTTTTTTTTCTTTCATTCTGTCCTTATTTGCTTCTAGTATTACATTTTTAAAGTTTACACATTAAAAGATTCAAAATCATATTGAAATTTCTTTAATTTATATTATAATTCAATTTATGTTAATTTGTAATTATAATATAATTATTTAAGAAATTTTTCTAAATATGCGTATACATTATACTGTATAAGGGTCTTAGAATGTAAACATTAACATACTTATAAATATGCCTATGATCTGCAAGTCAAGTTTGAGATGGGTAAACTTTGAAAATTTTTAGGACACAGTCAGGATTACTACTTTTTAGGTTGTCAGCTAATCATCATCATTTTCAACTATTACCGACGATCTTTTGTGTGATCTCTCTGACATTAATCAATTTTTTTTCCAATCCATAGGTTATATCTTATTTATCCATCTATCTCACATAATTTTACAGTCTCCTGGGATTTAGTTTAACATTTCAATTGTCTATCTATTATCATCCCCTCTAATCATAGGTTCATCCCAATTCTATTCCAATAACTTGATTTTCTCAATGATTTTAATGATATCAGTTTTTTCTCTCACCCATGTATTGATTGGTAAATAGATAAGTAATTAATATCAACTAAAGGCTAATAGTACTAGAATAATCTGAGTTAGTCTAATAATTGTTGTTATACTGTCTGTAAAAAGAAAAAAAAACAATTATGGTGTATCAACTTTGTACTATAATATAAATGCTTTGTCTATGGAGCCAAAAAATTAAAGATTAATTCTTATTAAGCACAATGTCAGCAGGTAATACTTAAATAAAGCTACAACCTTACTACATGTGCTTTGAGTGCTTAATTTATTACAAGAGAGACCTCTTGCATTTAGATTTGTAGAGGTATCACTTGTAATAAATTAAGCATTCAAGGTGCATGTATATAACCTTATTTAAATATTTTATTAATTAAATCTTTAAAATTATTTTTTTTAGGCAGAAAATCTTTTAATAGTAAATCTTAGTATAATAACATGTTATATCATTAAATGGATCATAGAATGTAATATAATTGGTTATTGGTTCCCTTGTACACAGCTAAGGAGATGTTTCAGCTTTATAGTTGATGTATTAAGATATGCTAAGCACTTTTGACAGCTTGTTGTGCTATCAAAAGCACTTAGCATATCTTAATACATTAACTATAATGCTCAAACTTCTCTTTAGCTGCATACAAGTGCACCATCCACCAATTATTTTAATTAAAGTTCATTAAAATCATAAACTCTTAATGTAATATAATATAAATTTATCTGCTCCTGCTCCAAATCACATTTAATTGCAAATTGTATGATTTTTGGTTGTTTTTTTTATTATCTTGTTCTTTGCACATTACCTTTTCATTTTTCTAATCAAAAGTATATTTAAACCATTAAGCATAACATTATTTCCATCTCTTATACTAGCACATAATTGTTTATAAACAAGGCAAAACTCTCCATATAGTAGTGCCACCCTCTGCCAACCAGAGTAATCAATGGATGCCAGAAGGCTTGTGCATAAAATCTCTATCTAATGCCTACTCATCCAATATCCCCAGACTAGTTTCTGGCTTGTGGCCTTCATCAGTGAGGAGCTTTGGATCTGAGAGCACTGCACCAAATGCCACAAGCCAGAAACTAGTCTGGGGATATTGGATGAGTAGGCTTTAGATAGGGATTTTATGTACAAGCCTTCTGGCATTCATTGATTACTCTGTTTGGCACAGGATGGCACTACTATATGGAGAGTTTTGCCTTGTTTTTAAAAGTATATTTATAATTTTTTTTGCAATCTAACAATCTAAGTGATATTATAAAGAAGTATTTGTGTAATGAAAACAATAAAAGACTGAAATTTTAGCCATGTTTTTGGATAATGAAAGCATATATTACATTATTGACACCAAAAATGAAAGAGTCATCTGTAGTTAATGGGATGGTGAAAAACAGAAAATAAAAAAGGCAATGGTTTATTAATCATTCAAACTTAATGTTGAACTGAAACTCTGATAGTGTTCAAATTTTGTAGTTTAGAGCATGAGCAAATAAAGTTTTATTTCACTTTTTGCACTGCTCAGTATTGCTATGAATATGAGGTAACCCACCTCGAAAGCGCCAAGCATTTAGTATTTTTTGCACTCTTTATAGCTTCACTTTCAAGCGCTTTACATACTTTTAATTTTATTTACTTTCTGAGGTATATTTATCATTTTAATGTATTGCTTAATATAGTATTTGTCTTCCGAAGAGAATATACTACTCCAATATGCATTTAAGAATTTAACTAATAAATATTTTTTTTAATTTTTGCTTTTTAGACATTTTTAAATTAGAGCAGAGAATAAAAACAATATAATAGTGATATAATTTGAGTTGAAGACATATAGGATCAGATTGAATACTTCACTTTTATTTTATATGAGACCGTTTTTAATAAATAAATCATTTTAACTATAGCTGATCATATTCAATCATTATCAAGAGATTCATTCTTGAAGATATATACTTTATAGTTTTCATGCTTTCCACAATAAACTAAAATTACTGTTAGTGAGTCTTTTCACTGTTATTTATTTAAAACTGTTATTCATAAATTATAATCTGATTATCAATTAAAGAGGATTTGAAACCAGACTTTCAAGTTTCCTACAGTCATCCACTCTATCCAATACGACTGATACACATGGGCACAATGACCATATTCATCTGAAAAAAATAAATGATCTCCAATATAAGAATTTTGTGCTGAACCAGCACTCATCAGTGGGTCTGAATCATCATCTCCCACACATATATAATTCATGATCAGTTTATATTAAAATAGCAAATATACCCACTTTAATGGCAGGCTTTAATCCTTTCCAATGTCCAAATCTTTAGCCATCCATATCACTTGATGCCAATATCATAGTCATACCCATGTTGACTTTAAGGGCTTTGAGCATTCTATCATCAGATTTTCAGTGATATAGATGGCTGAAGAGTTAAGAGAGTAGAGAGGATTGAAGCCTGTTCATTAAAATGTGTATATGATCTGGACCAACTGATAAGTACTGGTTCAGCATAAAATATGTATACTGGAGAACATTTATTTTTTTCACATGTATGTGTTTAAGTGTATTGGTTATATTGGATCATCTAGCTTGAGTATATATACTAGTCTTAAAATATTACAAATTCAACATGTATGCTGCCCATTCTTCTTCTGTGTATATAAATGGCCTTAATGTCCTACATATGAGAGGTCAAATTGACTTATGGTTAACATGAGTATAACAACAAAATTGGAAAAACAAGGCTTTGAACATGCCATCATCAGATTTTCAACAGTGTGGATGGCTGAAAAGTTGGAGAGTGGAAAAAGCTGAAGCCAGTCCATTAAAGTTTGAAGATTTTCTATTTTAATGTAAACTGAGCACTGATTGTATATATGTGTGGAAGATAATGATTTCAGTGAACTGATGAGTGCTGATTCAGCATGAAATACATATACTGGAGATTATTTATTTTTTTCACATGGGACTGGCCATGTGTATTTGTTATATAGGATAGAGTGGATAACTGTAGGGACTTTGAAAGCTTGGGTTCAAATCCACTTTAATTGCATCTAGCTTAAGTATATATACTATATCTGTACATCAATATTATTGATAGTCAATTGCATATTCTTTAATATTTTTTTCCTATTCTTCCAATGTAAAGATTTAATTAGTATTTTATATAATATTTATTATTTCAATGCTGGCATTTCCACTGTATTTATATAATGGACTATTTCCATTATCTAACATTGAATGTCTGCAGAAATATTTACTTTTATTTAAATTTTCCAATTACAGTTAACCATTAGTAAAAGCATACAACTTAGTATGGATGCCTTAGTAAGAGCATGCAGCTTAGTATGGATGCAATGTTTCAACTGGTATTATTCTCTTCTCTACTTCAGAGATTGCTGGAATTATCAGTGATAGTACTAGCCTGGAAATCAAACTTGGACCTTTAGATTCTTGAATATTAAATTTTAAGGTAACACTCTAACAAACTGAGCATTCTGCCAGAGGTACCAGTCAGTTAAACTTTCATATACTTATCAATGAGATTCTTACTGATTTCTCCACTTTTCCTTAAGAGCAGCTTTAGTTAGTGGTTTCCAGACATTGAAAAATGATTGCAAAAATACAAACTGATGATTAGAAAAAAACAAAAAAAGATATTAGTTATGACTGAAGTAGCAGATCTTGCATATACCAATGGACATATGTTCCATTGGCAAAATACAAAAATGTTGGATAGAAAAAAAAAAGACAGAAAAAAATTCAAAGAAGCTGCTCACATGACAATAGCACATAACTCCATAAGTTAACTTAGTGTTAGTATACATAATGTCTAGAAATGATTAATTAACTTTTCTCTTTGGATAAAATAGAGTAATTAGGAGTAACCTCATAGATAAATAAATGAAATTTCTACCAATTGTTGCCTTTAATAGGATGGCTCAATTAGTTAGATCATTGATTTAAAATTCTGTTCAAGAATTTAATAGTTTACATTCTATTCCAATGCTGATCAGACCAGATACATCTGGAGGTGAGAGGAGTATAATACCGTTTGAAATTTTGTGTATATACTAAACTGTTTGTTATTTACTAACAGGGAATGTAATTGGAAAATTTTAATAAAGTTAGATTTTTCTAAAGACATTCAACATTTAATATTAGATGTTGGAAATAGTCTGACATATTTATACAACATACATAATATATTGTCTGAGTTCATTTGTGAATTATTTGTAGCACTAATTAATGACATTTCAGCTAGATCACATCACCCACAAATTGGGTAATGAATGTTACAAAAATCATTATAGAGGAACTGTCAGCAATGATGTATAACAATATTGAAGATTCCACCAATGAAAAATAGAAAGAGAAAATTTTTATGTAAAAGTGGAGATTAACATAATAGAAAAAAAATCAGAATCTATTCAGATTCATGGGTTTTAATATATATATATATTGAAATAATATTTTTAATGGTTTATAAACAATTACAAACAATCTTAAAATCCACAGAAGTACTTTCAGTTACTTTCTAACCTGCCTCAACTGCCATTAAATTCAAAAACCAACAGTGGAAGCAAACGTCATCAATTCAAATTCCACGAATCTCGTATTTTAATGTTAGAAGCTTGTCAATTTATTAAATGCATTTTATTCCTGTTTATAAAAATTGCCTCTTTAATTTTTCTTTTACTATGGTTTCTCTTTTCATGAAGAATTTTCACATTTTCAAAATTAAATTTAAATTTATATTTACATGTTTTTTCGTGATCAAAGAAAACTGAAGAAGATATTAAATCACCATTATTTTTATTTTTTATACGCTTATATAATAATTCATGTTCCTTTAATCTTTTCTCAATACTGCACCTAGATTCACCTATATATGATAGCATACAATCACAAAAAATTTGATATATGACATTACTTTTTTGCTTGACAGGTATGACATCCTTAGAATTATTGACTAATTTATTAATATTGTTTGGAACGTAGAATGAAACATTAAACACATTCTTATATAAATGCTTAAAAAATTTTACTTGTGGATTTGAAATAAATGGAATAGATATCCATTTTTTATTATTAATCTTCATTTCTTTTAAATTATCATAATTTTTTTTAAATTGACATAAAGTATTGTTTATTTGTTCCATTTTATAACCGACATCAATCAATTCCTTGGCAAATATCTCAATATTTTTTAGTTTATCACTTTGGTAATGACATAATTTTTCATTCCAAAACAAAAAAGATTTAAAACTTGCCATCTTATGCATCATTGGTACTTTTGATTTACAATTTATATATCCTCTTTTTTGCAGTGGCCTAATTATTAGTTTATAATTTAATATACTGTTATCTCTTGTGATCATTAAATCTAAATAGTTAATCTTATTGTCCTGTTCTTTTTCAATAGTCCATTTCAAGCCATTCAACTTATTTAATTCCTCTATAAGCAAATTTATGCTATTAGTATTTCCACAAACAAAAACATCATCCACATATCTTTTGTAAATTTTAATATCTCCAAAAATACACATATTTAAAATACTACTCTCATATGATCGGAAAACGAAATTGCAAACTTGTGCAACTACAGGCAATCCCATAGGCCAACCTTTGGTCATTTTATAATATTGACCTTCAAAAGATGCAACAATGTTATCATTAAAAAATTTTAAAGAATCAATGATAAATTTTATTGTATATTTACAAATATTTTTACTTTTTAATGCATGTTCAATTATTTTTATGGAATTAATTATATCAATAGATCCATACATTTCTGTAACATCCAATGAAGCAATAACATCATTTTTATCAATAATTAAATTTTTAATACTATTTACAAAGTCAAACGATGAAGCAATAGTATTATCCCCAAATCCTAAAAAATCTTGTAAAAGTTTACCAATATATTTAGAAGTCTGATATATGAAGGAACCACCAAAATCTATCATAACTCGCAAAGGATTACCTTCTTTATGTAATTTTATATTTGCAAAAATACAAGGACATATAGCACAAGAAGGATATATCATATAGTATACATTATTATTTAAAACTTTATTTTTAGCACTTTTTAAAATATTGTTAATAAACTTTATTCTTTGACCGTCCATATTATAATCTTCAATCAAAAAGAAACCAGGTTTGTCCATTTGCATTTTAATTTTATTAATATATTGACATTTCATCAACAAGCACATACACAAACCTTTGTCCTCTTTCAAACAAATCATATTATCAATCCTCAATTTCTGTTTAAATTCCGAAATAGCTAATTGCCATGATTTATCATAAGATATTGTATCAAATTTATTGCAATTAATTTTCTTAATAATATCATCAGCAAAATTATCATTACCAGGAATCATTTCAAATGAATTTTGAACAGCTGCAATTAGTTCCAAATTATAATCATTCCAATTACCACCAGCATATTTAGCTCCGTGACTTAAAACGTATTTCTGAATTAAATGTATCCTTTTATTTGATAAATTAACAAAGTTTAAATACTAATAGTATAAATTTGCTTATAGAGGAATTAAATATGCTGAATGGCTTGAAATGGACTATTGAAAAAGAACAGGACAATAAGATTAACTATTTAGATTTAATGATCACAAGAGATAACAGTATATTAAATTATAAACTAATAATTAAGCCACTGCAAAAAAGAGGATATATAAATTGGAAATCAAAAGTACCAATGATGCATAAGATGGCAAGTTTTAAATCTTTTTTGTTTCGGAATGAAAAATTATGTTGTTACCAAAGTGATAAACTAAAAAATATTGAGATATTTGCCAAGGAATTGATTGATGTCGGTTATAAAATGGAACAAATAAACAATACTTTATGTCAATTTAAAAAAATTATGATAATTTAAAAGAAATGAAGATTAATAATGAAAAATGGATATCTATTCCATTTATTTCAAATCCACAAGTAAAATATTTTAAGGATTTATATAAGAATGTGTTTAATGTTTCATTCTACATTCCAAACAATATTAATAAATTAGTCAATAATTCTAAGGATGTCATACCTGTCAAGCAAAAAAGTAATGTCATATATTGAATTTTTTGTGATTGTATGCTATCATATATAGGTGAATCTAGGTGCAGTATTGAGAAAAGATTAAAGGAACATGAATTATTATATAAGCGTATAAAAAATAAAAATAATGGTGATTTAATATCTTCTTCAGTTTTCTTTGATCACGACAAAACATGTAAATATAAATTTAAATTTAATTTTGAAAATGTGAAAATTCTTCATGAAGAGAGAAACCATAGTAAAAGAAAAATTAAAGAGGCAATTTTTATAAACAGGAATAAAACGTATTTAATAAATTGACAAGCTTCTAACATTAAAATACGAGATTCGTGGAATTTGAATTGATGACGTTTGCTTCCACTTTTAGTTTTTGAATTTAATGGCAGTTGAGGCAGGTTAGAAAGTAATGGAAAGTACTTCTGTGGATTTAAAGATTGTTTGTAATTGTTTGTAAACCGTTAAAAATATTATTTCAATTATAATTACAATATTGTTTTTAATTAACGGATATTTTATTTATTTTATATATATATATATGGTCAGTTTGCTCTAAATCTGAGGTCAATATTTCTAGATTATAAAATAGAGGAAAGGCCTTTCTTTACCAACAATGCATTAATCTTTTACAAAGAATAACACAACTATAAAAGAAAAGATAAATGCTTTAGCACCAACTGATACTTCTTTTAACTAAAGAACCTTGTCAAGTGTTGGTGGTCAAGAAGTCAGCACAGCTGCCTTAAAAGCAGTTGTCATGGGTTAGCGGGTTCGCTTCCCAGCCGATGCTATGACACATGAGGAAAAAAAAGAACCTGCAGCAAATATATATATATACACATATATCATTATTGCACAGAATACATATGTTTTCATTTTTTACTCTAGTAACAGTCTTGTTATTATTATTATATGAAGAATAAACTCTCATTGTATTACAAGTAATAATCAAGTTCTTTTTTTTTTTTTCATTTTCTTTAAAAAATATTGTCTTTTTTCACCATATATCGCTTTCCAGTAAAATAATCTGCTTGTGTGTGCTTGTTGAAAAATAAAATTTTATGACAATGTTTATAAGTAATCCCAATTTCAAATATGGATAATGTTTGAGAGGATCATTTTATAACTATTGTTATAGTCATTAAGCTAGAGGGTATATCAATTACTGTAATGAGAATTACTATAAAACAATTTTTATATATGACTTCAGGAATAATAAAAACAATTATAAAAATAATTTTGGAAAAATATTATAGAAAATAAGAGAGATAAATATAACAATTTTATCATTAAAAGTACATGTTTTAAAAAATGTAATGCTAAAATTGCATGCTTCTATCCCAAATTGCATATAAAACAATTTATTTATTTATATATAAATAAATGAGAAATGAGGCTAGCTCTTATTCATTGCACTTCACAAACTAGGCAAGCCAAAATGTTAATGATGAAAAATGGGATGAGTTTTGGTTTAACCTTTTTGATGTTCAGTAATGCAGCTATTCATTAAAATTTAAAAAATAAAATCTAAATATTGTTTCATTTTTTTCAGAGCTACGTAAATAGACTAATAAAATATACACTATAATATGATTCACGACCTTTGACAAGTAATGTAATCAGTAAAAGAATATAATCTTTACAAATAAAAATTAGTTCATAATTTATTCACGTTTATATAACAATATATAATAGCAATTTCATTATAGAGACTTTGAAGATAGTTTATGAACATGATATGTAAATACTAAATGCTATCCAGATATTTATATATTTTGGTAAAGTCTATCTCTATTACGTGAATAAATAATACATTAGTCCACTAATAGTTAAATAATTTAAAATAAAAGGAAATTCGTTGCTTTGATGAATAATCACTATTTCTCCAACTACATGAAATTCAATCTAATTTAAATATACATATTCTCCTTTAGGAATTTTTTATATCTCTTCATTGAAGCAAAAAAGGAACTGGGATTAAATATATTTACTGCAGAATCATTTCTTGAGACCTTTATTATTTTTCCTTATTTCAAAACCAATACCATAAGCATTTAAAATACCCTCATTACTTGAAATAAATCATACAAATTTAAGCTATTTCCTGCTTCCTGTGGATGTACCAATGGAATTACAGAAAAATATCAACGTCCATTTTGACATTAAAACGTGTAACACACATTGAAAAACATCTGCATTGTCATTAATATATATATTTTTATTATTTATAATAAATATCTGAAATGAAATATGTTCAATTTATTTTAAAGAAATCAATATATGCTCGACACTTTAAAACACATATTGATTAATAAAAGATTACAAATTAAAAACGGAATTGTTGATTGATAAAATCATTAAACTATTTGTGATTTTTTTAAACTAGAAGAAAGCACAATCATTGAATATTAATGCTGGTTTTAAAACAATATTAATATTCATGGCTTTATAATTTCAATTAACGATATAAATATCCTGTTTGAATAACATTGCCTACCATTGATTATTATAAAGTTATTTCTTTAGTCAATCACTAATTTTGTATTATTATTAATTTAAAGATATTAGTAGATTAATATTTTATTGAGTAATTGTCACAATTCCAATAAAATTAAGTAAATGTCACATCCGGTTTTATATGACCCTTTAAGGTGATTTATGACTAATTTGAAATTAGAAAAGTATGGGTTACTATTTTTAAAAGTAATTAATAAACTGCAATGATTGTTTCACATTTTTAAAAGTAAGCATAAAAAAAAAAAAAAATTTAGCTTTTAAAATATAAAAAAGGCAAAACTCTCCATACTATAGTGCCACTCAGTGCCAACCAGAGCAATGTATGGAGAGTTTAGCCTGTTTTAATAACAGTTATGTGCTAACATAGGAAATAGTGATCATGTGATGTTTAGTGGTTTAACACCAATCCTGCATAATAAGATAGTGGTGGCTATGGTTGTTAAAGAGCCAAAGACACCAAAATGTATGGGTACTGAACTGTGTTCAGACCCATATGACTATATAAGCTATTGATCTTAGATTGAAAATGTTATTATATTTTCAATTTTATTCTCATAGTTTTGTAGTTAAGTAGAGATAAAAGGTGGCTGCTGGAGCGTTGAATTAGATCCTAAGATCTAGGTGCAGTGCTCTCAGATCCAAAGCTCCTCACTGATGAAGGCCACAAGCCAGAAACTAGTCTGGGGATATTGGATGAGTAGGCACTACATGGGGATTTTTTAAAACAAGCCTTCTGGCATCCATTGATTATTCTGGTTGGCACTGAGTGGCACTACTATATGGAGAGTTTTGCCTGTTTTAATAGCAGTTATGTTCTAACATAGGAAATAGTGATCATGTGATATTTAGTGTTTAACTTTTAAAATATATAACTTAAAATAGTTCTATAAAAAAAATTCCAAAAAATACTCTTTTTTTTTTTGCTTTGAAACTATAACATAAATATTTGCCATTTATTTTATGGTTTTCACAATTAAAAGAATCAATAGTTAATTTACAAAAATTATGCTTGTGGACAAATGGAATTTCTCCTAGGTATAATCATTCTTTGAAACCATTTTTCCTGTTGTATCATATTTTTATTTGTGAGCGAGAGTGTGTTTATTTTACTCCATATTTTATAGAATAACTAAAAAAAATACTTTATATTTTTCTTTTTTTTAACAAAAATAATAATTTTTAAATAAATTTACACAATATTTAGATTAAGATTAAGTTGCTCCTGTTGTTTGAAATAATCTCCCCTCTATGTTTTTGAAACTCTATTTTTAAACTCTTTAATTACGGACTGATTGCAAATTAAAAACCAATTAAATTTCTTAATTATTATCATGGAACTTTGCTAAAAATAGCAAATCTCCACCTTTTGGCCTTAAACAAAATTAATTGAAATAAACTTATTAACAAGTTAGAATAAAATATATATGTATAATAACTTGAAGAAAATAAAATAATATTCAATTATTAAATATTTTGTTTTGCTCAAAATAATTCTAGTTTTGAGTTTTTAAACCTATCAATTAAAATAATTATCTGCTTTATTAAAAATAATACTAAATTATTAGATTACAGTATTAAAACTGCTTTATCTAACAAACTATATATATATATATGTAAGAACATCCACATACAGTTTGGCAGAGAAATGTAAAATATTAGTTAATATACATGTGAGAGATGATGATCTTGATCAACTGATATTGATCAACAGATGAGTCAGTGCTGGTTCAGCATTAAATATTTATATTGGGGATTAATTATATTTTTCACATGTAAATAGTCATATAAGATGGAATAGATAGTTTACAGATTCATCTTCAATTCTGTCCATCCTTTCTGTATATTTGAATGGGCATATTAAGACTACTCTAATAACTAATCATTAATTTGAATCAATTATTTATAGCATACAGGAGAACTTAAGAACAGGATAATTAAAGTTATTTTCAATTTTGATTAATAATTTAATTATATTTCAATTTAAATTCATTAAAACTAATTAGTAAAAACATTCTTAATTATGTAACTGCAAATAGATTATAATATTAAATCTATAATTACTGTATATTAAAAAGAAAAGTACTGTGTATTATCCAAAAAAAAAATTTTCTTTGTTACATTATATTTCACATTTTTTTTCAAAATCAGAAAATCACATTATGGTTGCACTAACTAATATACGTTGCTATAGAAATATGAAATTTTGTTATTTAATCACCATTTTCCTTAATTCAAATACAGATTTTGAAAAAAATATGTATAATAAATTATATTTATCTTCATTTCTACTTTTCTTTTTAAGATTTAAATATATATCTTTATGCATCACATTATCACATTTCCTAACGAAGGCCACAAGCCAGAAACTAGTCTGGGGATATTGGATGAGTAGGCATTAGATAGGGATTTTATGCACAAGACTTCTGGCATCCATTGATTACTCTGTTTAGCACAGGTGGCAATACTGTATGGAGAGTTTTGCTCTGTTTATCTTTATGCACATCATGTTGTGTTAACCCACAGAATAGTCCATTAGTAATTTTAATACTGGCAACATAAAAGGTAAAAATTATTTTTTTATTTATATGTGTACTATCTCTTTATCTCTATTGTTTATTAAATTAAAAATCCCAAAATATATCTAATTCAACATATACTATTTTTTGGAGAAAATTAATTACTGTTTGCAGAATGTCAAAGAATATGATAATCTTCTGAATTTTCACACAGATAAAAATAGCTTTCTGAGATTAAATCAATATAATAACTTGAATTTAAAATAAAAGATGACCTCTTTTACTTCACTAAAACTCAAAACAAAAGGCTCTTATATAAGTTAAGATACCTTATTTCACCTCAATATAATCAGTTAATAATTAAGTTCTTGGCAACATCAAAAGGAAAACATCTCTGTTAACATAAATATAACATCTTTATTTTGATTGTTTATTATATTAAAAATCATTCAATTATCTATCTATAATACAAATAAAATGCCCATTAATTAAAAAATATTATAACAAAATAAGATATATAATGGTAATTAAAATATAATATACAGTTTGAAGTACTTTCGATCAATTCTTTAGCCCTCTTCAAATTCAAATAAAACATAATGGAATCAAATGTTATCAACTCAACCTATGAGTTCTGATGTTTAGCATTAGCATTTTCACCTATTAATTATATTCATTTTATTTAATAGGCAAGCTTATAACATTAAAGTTTGGTATTTATGAGATTTGAGTCAATGATGTTTGCTTCTGTTATGTCTTGTTTGAATTTAATGGCAGTTGAGAAAGGCTTATGAATTAACTGAAAGTACTTTGTGAATAGAAAAACTGTATATTATATTTTGATTACCATTATATTTATTTTTATTGCTATATATATATATATATTGTGCCCTTATCTATAGGTCATAATAAGGTAGA
The DNA here is from genome assembly GCA_028023455.1 of Epiperipatus broadwayi. Lineage (NCBI taxonomy): Eukaryota > Metazoa > Onychophora > Udeonychophora > Euonychophora > Peripatidae > Epiperipatus > Epiperipatus broadwayi. The sequence continues at coordinate 1,428,317 of JAQFVV010006388.1, read as the reverse complement.
ATGGTCAATTACTAAAAAAATTTTAAATTTTAAGATATGTTTGTATGATATATAAATAATAGTAAGATAATTAGATTTTATAGTACAATTTAAAGCTGAAAAATACCTGGTATATAAAAGTGTAATGGATTATTTTAAAGGAACAGTTAAATAAAGCTTAATTATATCCTTGCTTATGGTTGTAAAAGCTGGCCATATAAAATAACACAGCTATAAATAGTTAAAAGTATATTAATAATTCGAGTATAATATTTTAAAACTAATAAATTAAATAAAAACGATATGTAATATTATAATTATATTTAATAGTCAAAATTAATCTAATATATTTTAAAAATAAACTTTAGGATGGTGAGAATTATATTTGGTTCTACATTTTTAAATTATTTTCCAAATTTTTATAAAATATATCAGTTTTGGTAATTTAGACCGAGACTTAAATTAAAAAATCATCTGTTAAAGTTAGTAATCATGTGACTGTATATTATATACCTTCACACACACGCTTGTTAGAATATAATAATAAAGTTTGTGAATTATGAAACTAAATATAATTGCTATCTGTCGTTAAAGTAAAAGTTGAGATATTAAATATTATTTTAATAATTGTTTTTAAAGTTTAAATGATTTTGATAAAATTATAATTGAGTTAAAAAATACATTCTAAATAATATTTAAGACATGACGTCATAAATTCTTTATTTTAAAGAGGTTTAATCTATTATAAAACTAAAATGTGTAAATTTGTTCGCGCTAAAAAAGTCATTAACCAATCAACGGAGGTATTTTAGCAGACAAAAAAAATAAGAATTAGACGAAGCGGGAGAAAGTAATGTGTAAGTGAAGGAGGAAGTAACATATTTTTTAGCTGAATAAGACCGTAAGCTAGAAAAGTGATATAATTTTAAAATTTTGTATTTATTTTAAAAGTTTTTTTTAACATATAATATTTTGACTGCCTTTACATGAAGGGCTAATTTTAAAAGTTTTCTTGCCAGTGATTTTATTCAAGTTTAGCCAAAACCTTACAGTAAAAATGGAAGTACTACAGAAAACAGTATATAGAAGTATTGATAAAGTAAAAATATTTGTAAAGTACCTTGATACAGCTTTAGTTATGCTCAACCAGAAACTTATTATTGTAACTCAGAGGAATATAATTTGGACGCTATACGGAAAACTTAAAAGAGAAGTTATTTGCCGTCAGGAAAAATTATGACGCACAAATTTATAAGGCTACTCTAAAGTTTTTTTTTATTCTTCTCTATGGGAAAATTAAGATGCGAATATTATAAAGAAAAAATTATGTAAAAGTTATAATGAAGAAAGAATGTTTCTCTTTTTAAAGGAAACATTACAAAAATATAGTACCAGAATTTTAAAAGAAGGAAAAAAAGTTACAGAATAATAAGATGAAAGAGCTATTGTGTTTTATGAAAAAGTAACAGAAAACTTTCTCTAAGAAGAATTGAAAAAATATTATAAAGTGTTCATTGGAGAAATGCTTGATTAAGAAAATATAATTTTAAATTACTTAATAAAATGGATCCATGGAAACAGAAAATTTTTATTGAATATTTAAATCAAAGTACCTAGAAGATGCATCATAAAAGTCACGCGGGAAAATATTAGCAGAAAATATTAGAAGAGAATATGTAGACGTTTTCTTTACGGGATTAATTAATGTCATAATCAATAATTGTATTAAATATTATAAAAAACCAAGGATTGTCAATTATGAATATTTATTAAACAGAGCAATAATTGTTTTACCTTAAAATAGAACATTAAGTGACTGAAGAAGAAATAATAAACATTTTTTTTTAGCTTTAATATGAACGGTTTTCAAGAAAGTTTGATAAAGAAGTACAGTAAATATAGTTTAAATATTTTACTAATTTATTTTAGAATATAAAATGCTATGTGAGATTAGGGAAAACATATAAACATAAATTTAGTAATATTGAGATTTAAAAATAATAGCTTGATGAAATTATTAGAAATATTGTTTAAAAATAAAGTGTATGTATGTGAGTCTTATATCTACAAGAATCAAATGGATGGTGAAGCCTACGGAATCGAGAAGATAAAGATCGTTTGGTAATATTGATATTTATTTATAATGCATGATGTATTTTTTTAGATCATCTATTGATTAAGAATGAAGTGTGAAAGTTTAAATTATATATACACATTTTATACAACATTTTAACATATAATGAGATAGGAGTAATTCGGAATATGCATGCAATAATTTATTTAAAGTATATTAATAATATAATTTGACAGAACAATTGTGTGATTCTTTTGAACTTTCATGTGATAAAGTATTCAGATACTTTAAAATCGTTTGTATATGATTAAATATATGAAGAAAGTAGTAAAAAGATTTTCTTATAGAACAGTGGAATAGTTTTGAAATAAATGAATTTTATTATTGTTAGAAATGCAGATATGTATTTGTCGATGTACAGTATAGAAAAATCTTGAGAAATAAGATCGGATAGTGACTTGGAAGTACTAGTGGAGAGGAAACCAAGATGATGTTTTTTTTAAGAAATAGGAAAAATAAAGGATTTGGATCATATTTAGTTTTGTGTGATTTCAGTATAGTTAACTAAGCCCTATGACTGAACACATATAGTTTGGACAGTGTTTTTTGCATATCTTTAAATTTTTGATGTTATAAGAAAGCTGAAGAAATAGCTTTAACATCGTTCCTATAATAGAGGTTGGTAGACAGGTAACGGTCACTCCTCTATAGTGTCTTTTAATTCACTGTGCCATGATTGTCAAGATATATGATGAGTAATATTCTAGTTGTATTTTGATCCTATGCATCTATCTTTGCTATCCTTATTTCGTGAATCTGCATCGGTCAGAAAGATATTATCAAAGAAATAATGAATAAAATAGAACTGAAGATATGTTATCGTTTATGTAAGAATAGTTTATTTGCTGGAATGTATAGAATTGTGTAACTTTAAAATTGAAAGTCCAAAATATCATAAAGAGAGAAAGAATCATATAATACATTGTAAAATTAATTCAGAAATGAATATAAGATTTTGAAAAGAAATCTAAACAAAGTTGTTTTAAAAGTGATAATAAAATTTGAATGTTTTAAATAATATTTAGAAAATAAGTATTGCATATTTATTAAGAGAATAGTTCAATAAGGTATAATAAACATATACTTGTGCATGGTATGTTAATAGTTGTAATTATATCATCCGAAGTAAGGCTTGAATGAGAATATTAAGATTAATAAACATCGGATAATGAACAATAAAAAACCTAATACCGAATGTAGAATAATGTTTTGACTTTGTAAGATTCCATACAACCAATATAAAACTAAAATTTGTTATTTAGTAGAATTTTTACTACGAATGTAAATTTTGTAAAAAAAAATATAATTTTAATAATATTAGGGATGCAAAGTGTTTGTGATAAGCATATAAAAAATGCATTTTGTAGCAAGCTAACCATAATAATAAATCAAGTAATAATACTGTATTTTCTTAAGCATTTTAAAAATAAGATTTAACTAGGAAAAATAAATAGTATTTTGATTTCATTTTTATAAACTAGTAAACTAAATTGAGATAGGAGAGTAAGGGATATCCAATGTACATAATGTAAAAATATTGTTAATTTATTTATGTTGTTAATAAACTTTGTTTTAAATTTGTTTTAAAGTCTTGTGTCCGAGTTGTTATTTCTCCACATGGATGCATGAAATCACGATACATTTATAATTGCAACAGACATATAAATTTTGCACAAAAGGTAAACATAAAAGTGTTATAAGAATTTTGAGAATTTATTGGTATGTTAAAATTAAAAGATCATAATTTTATATTATTTATTGGTCATAAGTCGGTTGCCACAATATTACATTAAATTATACGCTAATGTTGCCACACGTATTCTGTTGTCAGATTATTAAAATACTACCACGTACATATTTATTTATTTATTTAGGAAGAAATAAGATTATATTATATTATTATTGTTATCATTATTTTATTATTATTAGTTGCTATGTAGTAGATTATGACATAAAATTCCCTTTTCATATTTTACTACCGTAATTTTAAATCAGTTAGAATACAATTTATGAACCTGAGATTTTATTTTATTTTATTTTACTTCACTTTATTTAATTGAGCTAGATTCTTGTTATAAAGAAGATTAGGATATGATTATTATTTTAATCGTAGTGAAGAGAGCTCAGAAAGTCATAAGAATACTATGAGTTAGTTATTTGGTATAGTAAAAAGGGGGAATAGTGTTCTTATGCCATTGAGGTAGTATCATGTGGATAATGTCTCAATGTAGTCTATCTCGTTCCCCGTATTGTCACTCCATGTCTCATGAAAATAGTAAATATTTGTTAATTCATTTTAAAAATTGAACCGAATTTGTATTTTAAAATTAGAGCTAGTAATAATTTAAATTAATGCTGAATATTTCATTTATTTATTTGTTAAATGAGCTAGAACCCGGAATATTCGTAATAAACAGTATATATTTTGGGGTGAGAATGCGCGGGGGGAGGTTAGAATATATATATATTACAAAGAAATCAAGTCACATGTCACATGACTTAATTAAACAAGCTGCTATTACAAATGTTATATATAGAGCTAGTAAATAAGCTCTTAACAAGTTTTGCAGAATATTCCCAACCCCAGACTGGTTTCTCTACTGATGTCCTCAGTGAGGTGCTAGGATATTCAAACATTAAATTAAAAATACCAGGACAAGCCCAGCACTTTATATAATGGATAAACTATTAAGTAGAAAATCTGAAATTTTCAGACATTCATATGTCTTCCAATCCAGCGACCTAACTTAAATAGCCATATGGGACTGAACCAAGTTCAGATACGCCATATATTAATAACCTTAGCAATATAAAATTGCCAGGGCTTTGGTGATTTTATATTGCTAATTTATATTGCTAAAGTAATTATATCTGAACTTGGTTCAGTCCCATATGGCTATTTAAGTCAGATAGCTAGATTAGAAGACATATGAATGTCTGAAAATTTCAGATTTTCTACTTAATAGTTTATCCATTATATAAAGTGCTGGCCTTGTTCTGGTATTTTTAATCTAATGTTTGAATATCCTAGCACCTCACTGAGGAAGCCAGTAGCAGAAACCAGTCTGGGATTGGGAATATTCTGCAAAGCATGTTAAGAGCTTATTTATCAGATATATATTTATCAGAATCATAAAACAAATATTTTTGAATAAAAGAAAAGAAAAATAACATAGAAAAAATGATTTTTTCAATTGATGAAAATATAAATTAAATTACATTTGATGTTTATATAATAATCATACTTTTATTCATAAAAATATATTTTTAAAATTTATAAATCTTTGCATATTTTGAAAGCAGTATACCACCATAAATTATTGAAAGATATATATGTATTATAACCTCTAACAATAATATGAAGGTTACTAATGCCAATCACTAGTTATAATGCCACAATGCATAACCAGGAAGCTCAACCAGAACTCTTCACCAATCAAACAGTCAACACATTGGGCAAATCAAAATTTATAATATATGAAAGATGACCACTCAATAACCATCTTAATAAGTCTATGATAGATCAAGCAATGAGATTGTCTAAGCGAGATGGTTTCAGGATGTCATATGACACAATAATAAGATCAATAAGGGTAAATATCAACAATGAAAAAAGCATTATTAAAGCAAATGCAATATTTAGTAAAATTAAAAAAGAGGAAACTTCTCATATTCACTCTTACGAATTATAACCAATCTTATTATCTGAAGCATACATCATTAAAGTGTTAAGGTATATTAAAAATTCTTTATCTAAAATATTTCTTCCAATCATAACACATTTGATAACCATGATCAAACCTAGGATCATTTTTTTTATTTAAAAACATTATGTTTTACCACGTAATGTTTCTTAAAACAAATTTTACTTTGAATTAAAATGATTTCTTTAGCACTCTTCTGCAATTAATATCTCAGGGTTCTTTTAACTAATTATTTGATTAATGGGAGCTTTATTCTTCTCTTTTCATTTAGGATTATTAGACAAAGAATGAGATCTTTGTAATAACATAGTGAGATATATTCTTACCCTTAAGATAATATCTCCCTAACTTACAATAATAATAATAATTTTAGTAATTAAAAATAAACATAATAAACTCCTAATTTAGAAGAAAATAAATTAATAGGAAAGCATTCAGATACAATGAGTGGATAAGGGATTTCATAGTCACTCAAGATACCAAACTAATATATCTTATATAACTACTTTTGAAGTTAAAAATTAACCAATTCCATCATTTAAATTTGTGATAAGATTCTGAGTGAATTAAAATGATTTCAACACAAAATCAATGATCTTTTAACAAATAAGATTGGTTAAAGTAATTCTTTTAAAAATGAGCAAATAAAATAATCTGTTTCTTAGATGTTTTCTTTACATCTGAGCAGCAATTATAGTAAAGTGACTGGCATGTCAACTAAGATAGGTTTATATGCTCTCAATACATCCAATTAAGGATAAATTTATAATAAATATTATAATATTTAGATTTCTGAATAATATATGTGTGAATGATGATAAATACTTAGGAAAAAAATTAACCCAATAAACATCACATGATCACCATTTCTTATGCTTGCTTATAACTTATTAAAACAGGCAAAACTCTCTATATGTATTGCCATTCAGTGCAAGACAGAGTAATAAATAGATGCCAGAAGGCTTGTGCAAAAAATCCCCATCTAGTGCCTACTCATCCAATATCCCCAGACTAGTTTCTTTCTTGTGGCCTTCATCAATGAGAAGCTTTGGATTTGAGAGCACTGGACCTAGATCTTAGGATCTAATGCAACCCTCCAGCAGACACCTTTTATCTCTACTTAACTACAAAACTATGAGTCTTAAATTGAAAACACTATAATATTTTCAATTCAAGCTCATTAGCTTATATAGTCATATAGGTCTGAACTCGCTTCAGTACCTATACATTTTGGTGACTTTGGCTTTAATATCCTACAAAAATTATGAGATAAATTATTAACATACTCAATTGTATAATCCACAATAAAGAAAATTATAACTGTATGGCTTACAAATGAATAAATAAAAATAAATAATAAATAAAAATCATTATTAACTGGTTAATGAATCTTTCTGCAATAATATTATTATGGTATCAATTTTACAGCACAACCAATAGTTGAAGAAGATGTATATCATTTATTGAAGTCAAAATATATAACTTTCATTTCTAAATTAAGTGCTGATTGGGTTTACATTCTGAAATACTGAAAAGCAATACAAAAAGATCGTGACATCAAATTAATAACAATGTACACTGTGATTAACCAAGCATGCAACTTAAAGTAAGATGACATTCCTCAGCACTAACAAAATATATCAATTGCCAGGATAAAGTCATGGCAATATACTACACATGCTTTATACAAAAATACATTATAAATAAATCCACATTTTGGTTTTAGACAAATGCAGCTCATAATAATTTATAAAACTATATCAAATAGCAATAGATAAAATAAAGAAAATATATAGCATAATACAGTATCATAAATATTGAGACTTAAAATTATACTCTTTCACCAAATAAAACCAAAAATGAAAATTCTTCATCCATGGTGTTCTCACCATTTAACAGGATGCATGCCATTCTGAAAATATTGAAGATTTATTCATATTATTTAAATACAGAAAAATTAAAATTACATGTAAACACTTTAACATGAACTTTAAGCAATAAATTTCTATGTAAACATAAGAGCACATTTATGGCCATTTAACTTTTGTGAAATATATTTCAAAATAATCACAAATAATGCATCTTTAATTTATCATACAATATTATATTAATTTATTATCTTTTTGGAAAACACATTTTGATGATAAAATTGAGTTGTATTTGTTCCTTTGAGAAATAATGTATTCTGTAGTAGAGCAGATTCTTGAATAATAATAATGACAAGAGAAATGCATAGATATTTATAACATATGCAGGATATGTTTACAATACTCAAATGAAATTATTTCAGGAGCATTATTATATGCAATACAACTTATTCTAGTCACTGCAGAGAAAAGCAAATAATTAAAAATAATAATGATAAATCTGGATACATTGTTTATTAATATCCAGGAATATTATCTTTCAATTATATATCATAAGTGATTACCTTTTATAAATTAACAAAAGATAATAAATTTAATTTTATTAATTCAGGAAAATATTTTTCCTTATTTTTTAAAAATGTAATATGATAACAATATTCAGAGAATGAATAACTTCCCCCTGCCAATTCTAATAGTAAAAAATCATTTTTAATTTAATAACATTTAACATAATTTATTTTATTAAATAAAAGAATATCCTTTTTAAAATCAATGTATCTGAATAATAAAATGTAGATTATAATATTTTTTAAAAGACATCCATCCATAATATATATTTAGAATACATTTTAATGAATCAAAGAAATATCAGTTTAAACTAAATTAAATGTTTTCTTGTCAGAGCATAATTAAATTTAATTAATGCACTTATATATTTCTTTCAGTTATATGGCAGGTTCAGAAATTTGCAATTTAATAGTCTATTATTTTAAATGATAAATCCAAAGAAAATTTCCTTTCAAAATGTGAACCTTTTAAGCAAAAATATTTTTCTTCTTAAATAAAACTATTTACTAATACTTAAGTAATTGAAAGTTGTTAGCAGTCTTAATATTTCTATATATAATATATTTAACTTATGATATCATCTATTTCTGACAAAAAAATTAAAATTAATAAAATTTCTTAATTAACAATGATGCTTTATGCAGAAATCCATCTACATATATGTCATATAAAAATAACTTAATTATTATTAAATATTTTGTTAATCTTTTCATTATATTTCCCTCCACTGTAAATTTTAAGTATTGATAGTTCAGTTTAATTTTTTTAAGAATACATGAAATTATTTAGAATTTCCAATTTTAACTTTTAAAACAAATAAAAAATTATTAGAAGCAATTAAAATTTAACAATTAAATGAACAAGGAAGTAATTGAAAAACCAGTATATAAGTGTGAGCTAGTGTGATCACTAGTTTCATTTATAATATATGTCATGTGCCTGATTTTTAATGAATGAAATTGACATTCAGTCTATTAACCTTTGACCTGTAGTTATTAAATGTTACAAATTAATATCCTGGGAAAAATTACTAAAAATGAACTGCTTTACATGACTGTCTAGACATTAATTAATTATTATAACTTTAAAATAAATTATTTAGAAAACTAAAATGGTATTGTAATAAAAATAAAATAAAATATTATATAATATACATTATTGCATATATAATATTATTTTATATTATTCTTTTAAGCATGTTTACATTCTTTAACTGATTTAACCTTTTTGATGTCAATATCAACTTCTAAAACCCTTCTAAAAATTGAATAATTTTGCAGATTCAAATTGGTTAATTGTAATGAAAAATTAAAAATAATGTTAATAACTAAACAATATATAAGAAAAATGTTTAAAAAATATCCAGCTGTACAACAAAAAAAAATATATTTCAACCAATCTGTCTGTCATTATTCAGTTCTATAGTGGTCAATGTTATTCACTTTTCTTGCAGAGTGGTCACTTTCCTGTGCTTATTTTTTTTGCACAATTAAAAATTTTTCAAATCAAACTTTATATTTCGATAAAGTAATGTAAAATCTTAATTATAAATGTAAAATATGATAAATATATTTATTTATGTTCAAAATCAATTACAAATGTATAAAACAGTTTGTTTTGATTTCAGACTTTGTCATTTAGAAACACGTGATATGCAAATTACAGTCAGCAGTGGTAAACCTTATTCACTTTCTTGAACAGCATCACTTTCCCACACTTATTTTCCTTGTAAAATTTAAAATTTTTTAAATCAAACTTTATATTCCAATAGAGTAGTATAAAATCTTAATTATGAATATAAAAAATTATGATAAATATAGTTATTTACATTCAAAATCAATTACAAATGTGTAAACATTTTGTTTTGATTTCTGACTTTGTCATTTAGAAACATCTGATATGCAAATTACAGTTAATAGCTGTCAACCACTTGTCTTGAAGAATGGGCACTTTTCCACACTTATTTGCCTTGTAAAATTCAAAATGTTTTGAATCAAACTTTATATTCCAGTAGAGTAATGTAAAATCTTAATTATTAATGTAAAAAATTATGACAAATATATTTATTTACATTCAAATTCAATTACAAATGTGTAAAACATTTTGTTTTGATTTCTGACTTTGTCATTTAGAAATGCCTGTAGCACAATTTCCAGAGTTGGCAGTCATCCAATCAGAGAAAAAAAATTGGTGTACAGACCAATATGGAGCAAAGAAAATTGATTTTTTTTTTCAAATATATCATAATATGTGAACTTTTTTGGAACTAAAATTTTAAATTTTGAATTTCCTATAAAATAAGCCTAAAATAAAGAATATGCGACCAAAATTGACCAAGAGATAGCACAAACTATGCCGATAAACTATAAATAACATGAATGAAAATTAAAATGGTACAAAGTCTAACCATATTTAACAGCAGAGTGGTTAATCATTGTTTTGACAATTAATTTACTAACATTTCAGGATAATGATAACCCTAAAACTAAACATTTTAAAAGCAAACAGAATTACTTACAAAATTAAAACATTACACACAAACTATTAAAATAACTTTTAAAGATAAATGGACTCAAAGGATATATCACCATTTAAATATTAAGCAATAAAATAATTAAATTATGGAAAAATCATTTTAATACTGAGCAACTATATAACTGGATATATAGCTTTATTGACAAAGCTAAAGATTTCAGCATATATTTTGTAACTTTTTTTTAATAATTTAATCAAAAATAAAATCTATCAAAAAATAAAAACTAATTTATGATAATCATCAAGTTTAATTGGGTTGGGCATTAAAGATTTAAGAAATAAATATGTTAATGATAAATCACTAGGAAAATTTAAAACAGAATATATGTAATAAAAAAATAAAATGAGGCTTTTCGGAAAATTTGTTCTTGGGGAAAAGGTTATAAAAAGTGAAAAAAAAGATCTACGGAGAGCCAAAGGAATTTAACCAACATTGTATAGCTTGGATAGATTTCTATTCTAGCATCAGTAAGCATTTTGCATCATCTTAGAAAACTTTTATTAAAATATGTTTTGTACAAAATCAAACATAGCTAGAATGTTGAAATTCTGTGTAGTAAAGAAATTAAATATGATTTGCTGAGCCCATCCAAAAGGTACCAGTTAGTGCCTGAGCAATCTACCTTGACCAACAATGAAAAGTGCCTATAATGACTCCAGAGGTAAAAATATATAAATATAGCTATTTTTTACAATTAAGATTTCTTTATTATTACTGACCATGTGTGTAACTTACATATTTAAGCAGATAACTATTGAGGCTGAGAAGAATCCAACCTGAATCAAGCTACAAGTAATGATTTAATTTGTGATAACATTTCAAACATGGTAAGCTTACTGGGGTATTTAAAAATTGTAGTTTTTTTAATTTTTATATGCCTATAAATAAAAGGTCTTTATAATTTCTGAATTTCATGATTATATTTTATTATGTATATTTTTAATATAAACACTGTTGAAATGTGTTACTAATGATTACTTCTAGTTTAGAGTAAATGACATATATTATTTTTAAATGTGTATGTATATTTAATAATGTCACATTTGTTAATTTATTAGACTATCTACAGGTAATTTTCTATATCAATTAATATTATTTAAATTAAGTAATGTTGTTATTGAAATTATTTATAAGCCTGAATATTATTCTCTATATAGTTTCATTTCCAATGCATACACAGTAGTCCTTCATTATCCTGAGTGTTCATCTTCTGAGCTAAGCAAAGCATGATTATTATCATGAGAACTGTGGTGATGATGCCAGAGAAACATACATTTATAGGTAATTCTTGTCATATGAAAGAAGTGCCCTAAATAAGGGTTACTGGTGCTTAAGTCCTGTATATTCAAATAAACACAAATAAATTTTAAGTCAAACCCACTGGGTTGGGATTTGATGCATGATGATCAAAAGTATAATCAGAATATTTTTACATGTAGTTATATAACATACAAAAACTTTGATCATCATCAAATTTTATTACAATTAAATTTAATTGTAATGCTAATTTCAACTAATCTTTGGTTAAAATGTCAAATTGCATATTTATTTCAATAACTTGGTTATATGTTAAAAATGTTATTTCTGTTCTAATATATATATATATATATATAAGTCATCAGTATAAACATCATCATCAGTAAGGATGGTTTCAGAAATTTTATATCTCTGTGTGTATGTATGTAAAATTGGATCAATACATTTTTCAAATGATTTAAAATGAAACAATTCATATTTGATTTGGCAGTGCTTTTAAAAATAAGCAGTCAATGTAATGATAGTATTCAAGATAAATATTTTAAGCCAAAAATTAATTGCCTTTAATTTACTATTCAAGCTTATATAATAGGTGTAAATTAAGAATGTTTTTCAATGTGTCAAAATAAGTAATAATTAACCCTACCTTTCTTAAATAAATTATTATTCAAATTGTATGAAGCTACCTGGATATCTTTGCTGCTTTAAATTTTACATTTTCTGGGATTTTGTCTGTTTTAAACAACACCCTTGGATATTGAAAAAAACAATCAGTGTTTCATTTTTATTTGTTTCATTTGACATTTGAGACAAATGAAAAGTGTTGTATTAAACTTGAATTGTGGACTAAAATTATGAGTATATTCATTTGAGTACACTTGTTATTTTAAAGTATGTGCATCTTAATATATATATATATATAATAACAGGATTTTAAAGTATGTGCATCTTAATATATATATATATATAATAACAGGATTGGAATAGATAGGAGTGAACCCCAGTTCAACAAGATATTTCAAATAATTCAATTTAATATATATGATATAATATTTTAAAGTAATATAAGTAATGTTAAGTAAGAGATATTAAAGTATAAATAAAATAATATTAAAGTAATGTTTAATATCATAATATATATGAGTAATTTTATATATTAAAGAGAGCATGAGATCATGAAATCTCATCGAGAGATCAGTCCAGTTAACTCCTAAGAGCAGCTAAAAATATCATTATCCATACATCACCAACATTATCAATAAGTAAAAGTAAGTATAAGTAATACTCATCATTATGAGTGATTAATAATCAAAATAAAAATAAGTCAACAGTCAATCTGGTGACTGGATTTGAAATGAGTCTAGTGTAGACCTGGTCAACTATTTAGCCTTTGCCAGCTTGGGGCAATTTTTAACCATTAATTTGGATGCACCAACTTATGTGCTCATCCATATTAATGCATAATAATAAAAACAATAATTCTGGAATATTAAATATGCTGATCATCATCAGTGATTTGACCACTTAGTATCATAAGTTTACTGGACAACTATAATTTAAATTCTAATAGAGATGAAACTAAGATAAAATGTAGTGCCTGGGCTTTAAAGAATATTCTTTTTGTACCAACCATGATAATGATGATGATGATTGATGAGAATACCATCATCACTGGATGCCCATAAAAACTAAATATACATTTCCTTTTATATATCAGACTATTATGCATGATTCTAGCTTAGAGAACATAAGCTCTATAATTATATTGTGACCAAGGGATGATGCAACCTATAATGTTGTAAAACTTTACAAATAAGTTCACTGGAATAATTTTAATAATGCAATACAAATTTATTAATAACAATAACAAAAAAAATGAAGTTAAGATCTCTAAAATAAGGCTATACACATATAAAGTTTCTGATTTTGATAAAATAAAACTATCACATTTGTGATTTACAAAATTACTTCAAAATTCAAGTTATTACATTGATTTTCAATGTCTCTTAATGGGTTTACATACAACATATATATATATATATATATGTATACTTAATATGTCTCTTAATGGGTACAACATATATATATATATATATATTGTAACGAGCACAGACATTCATTACATTGTTTTTTTTATATTTATTAAACATGAAAGTAAATTAAAAAGTTCGCATTTAAAATTTTTCTTTAAGAATTAAAAATTGAAATTAAATATCATCTTAAACTCGTATATATTAAATCGCACCGATAATGAAAAATTATTAAAATAAAACTTTATTAAAGAAAAAGTATTTTAAAACTAAATTTTAAAAAGATTTGGAGATAAAATTATATCTTTAAATTTATCTTTAAATATATCTTTGATTTGGAAAACAGGTTAATTAATCAGAAATGGAAATGATAAATTTAATTAGTCAAATGTAAACCAGCCTTGGGCATTTAAATGTAAAAACATCGGTCAGATAGGAAAACAATAGAAACTTTTAGCAAATGAAATAAATCCATTGGGAAATCGGACCTCAACGAAAAGGATCAACACATCGATGACGTAATGTTAAGTTAATCTTTCAAAGTAATATAAAAGGACAAGTTTGGAAATTATTAGTTAGTGAATGATTAATTACGATGTGAGAGATATGTGGTAGTGCGGAAGTGAAGAAGGGATTGAAAAAGATGCACGATTCAATCCCTTCAGTTTTGTTAGGAAAGAAAGAGAAATGAACTATCGTTTTTCCCCATTGAGGACCAGTTAAAACAAAAACCTCCGGATGGATAAATAAATCGGCCAACAGAATATCAATCTTAGGACGGCGTGGGAACTCACGTTCATGGCAAGCAACAGATAAAGAGGAACTGTTTTAAACCGTAAGAACTTTATAAATAATGAACATTAAATTAAACTTTCCAGAGTTAAATGATTGCAATATTATCCTATCTGACCAACTTAATTTATTAATAATGTTATTTGATGTATTTCTTTTTTATATATATATTTAAAAATCATTTCCATTTATTTATTTATTTATTTGTTCTTTAAGTTTTATTATGATTTCTGTTTTCCGTTAAGGTAAATTATATAAATGTTAACCTTAAGTCGGGCGTGAATGGTTGTATAGATTTGTAAAGTTATATTAGGGGAGGGTAATCTTAGGTTATTTGTTTCGTTGTTGAATTGGTCAATGGATTGAATACATTGATGTAGTTAGTAGATGTAGTCGGAGATTCGCTACTGGCAGAATCGCTTCATACACCACACTCTCCCATTTTGCCTATGAAAGGAATTATAAGACGCAGAGCGCAGTTCCTTTCTATGGAGTTTTTTTTTGTTCTTCTCGTTAGATAGAAGTAATATTCCTATCTGATGAAAGTCAATATCTTCTCTTAATCTTTTTGGTGCTGCCGTATTCTGTATTACATTGAATACATCGATGTATCAGATGAATTGATGCCAGTTTGACTAAGAATTTTAGCCTAAGGTTAAATAGGGATAGAATGTTTATTTTCAAATGCAAATCTATGTAGTCTATTCATAATCGACACTAAATAAAATTGCATTAAATTTAAGTTGTTTATAGACGCTTGCATGGATTGTTTATTGGTTAACTATGTTTTGTGTTTTCATATTTGATCAAAATATATAGACATTCGATAAATAATGATACCTTACGGTGAGTATCTAAAATGTATTTATTCGGATGTCTTTTAAATTATTGGTGACAATGCAAGTATCTTATGGTGAATACTATTGGGTTACGTATAAATTTCCCTTCCGCAATTGTCAATAATCAATAATTTTGTATTTTGATCGTTTATGTTTATTTTGGAATGTTTTTGACCGTGAAATTTATGTAACTGATCTATATTCAACATTATAAACAAGCTTTCATAAATTTATCTGTGCGAACTTAATTAAAATGTAAAATTAGAATATAATAGTAATTAAATGTAAATTAAAGTCAAAAATCAAAGTTAAAAATGTAGGTTAAATTTTGAAATGTAAAACTAATACTAAAATAATTTTAAATCTTATATATATGTGCATAAATAAATGTTTGTATGTTAATTACTGGCAGTGGCTTATTTTATTCCTCTTATATATATATATATTCTTATATTATATTATTAAATCTCTGCTATTCCACTAAGCTAGTGACATGGGCTAACGACCGGATGCAAAAAAAAAAAAAAATTTTTTTTTTACTTACGTATCTGCCTACTCTATAATTTTTCTAGGTTCAAATGCCTAGATGGCGCCCTGTAGTGCAGTTTATGTAAGTCACATTCTCCGGATTGTTACAATATATATCAATGCACAGATGTGTGTTTTATAATATATAATGAATATATTTCAATTGACATTTAATAAAGTTAAAAAGGTGTTTAACTTTTACATATATGTGGATTAACATAAAAACAAAATTCAATTTGTTACATTGTGGTTTACATATATGTTCTAATAGGTTTACTTAAAACACATTCAGCACACAAACATGTGGCTAATAATTTCTGAACATATTTGAATTTTCATAAAATAATAAAATAAATTATTAAAATGTACATATGTGTCTATTTGATACACATTGGTATTTTCTCACAGATATGCAATACAATTGGTGGATATATTTCAATCATCATATAAAATACAATAAATGATCAAAAATTTCAGTTATCATATTTTACTAATATGAATAACTTATACAAGGTTTAATTAAAACATGTATATAATCTGCACATGTATGCATGGTACAATAATTGATTTATTATTTAAATGAAATTCATCTATCATATTTGAATTTATCAAAATAATAAATGGCATTAATTTTTATAACATGTAATTAACATATATGTTTGTGCACATAGAAATGTATGTACACACTGGCATTTATATCCTGTATTTTAACTTGTCTAAATAAAATTATTAAAAATTATTTTTACAGTCAATTCTTTATTGAATATATATAAATTTCACTACTTTAATAATAAAGGCTTTCCTTTCTTTTTAAAAAATACAATCAGCCTTGACAGGTTACTCCAAAAAGATGTTTTTTTTCTTTTTTTTCATTTTTTAAAAAACAGGATGTCAATTAATTAATTCTTTACTCTTAGATTTTTCATCGAAGCAAATTTATTTGGGTTTGTTCACTTTCAAAAGGTCTTCTTTTTTTAATGAATAAAATAAAATCAATTTCTATATAAACATTAGTATCAAGGTTAATTAATCATAACATCTTTCTTTAGAATATAAAATCATCTATTAACCCTTTGCTTTTTAATTTTTTTAAATTTAATCCATGCAAAATTATTACTTGCACTTTGAGTTATATTTTTAAATGTCATTTTAAGGAATTACTAAAAAGAAATTTAAAATTTCTTTCTCATTATATATAATGCTATTCCCCACATATGTTGTTCTGTGCTTCTTTGCCTATAGATACATCACATATATATAATTACTCCTTCAGCAAGCTGAGTTTCTCTTGATGAGATTGGTTTATAGTCACATCAGGAAAAGTATAATTCAGATAACTGCAGTGATTTCCCTTCTATCTGGAATTGGAGAGGCAAGCAAACCATCTTCAAGAACACATTTGCAGCTATGAAACACTTGAAGTTGATCCTTTTCTTCAACTCCACCATTGTGAACTATAGAGCAGCCTTTTGACTTGCCCTACTTGCAGTCTTATATCTTCATTGCAGTTTTCTGTCCTGACTTGGACTACACTGCTAGTTAGCTACTTCTGGCCAGCTGTTACTGTCAACTGCTTCTCAAAAATCATTAGCCAACTCTTACAAAAAACTACCAGCCAACTAAACTATTATTTTAACAACTCTTTTATATGGTCAGCTGACATGACAAAAACACTAAGTTTTTATCTTTTTATTTTGACTAAAAACAATTTTAACGTTTTTGAAAGCAACTTTGAAATTTTTAACAAAGTGAGATATACAAAGATTTCTACATAAATAGAAATTTACCAATTAATTAAAAGATTTGAAATAGATAATAGAAACTGTTTACAACTAACAGTTCTATTTTAACATAGAATGTGATTATTTTTAATTTCAAAATCAAAATACAATATTAATTATTGAGACCTCTTTAAATGTTTAATTTATGATAAAATTTTATTTTAAATCTAAAATTAATTAACCTTTTACTATGATTATTTTATTCCAGGAAGTGTAGAAAAATATCTACAAAAATTTTTGTATGTGATTATTTCTACTTTTTACTTTATATATATTTGTGCCAGACACTATGTTATTGTGTGTCATGTAACAAAAGTGTTACAATATATATATATGTGTGTGTGTGTATGTGTAGAATTTATAAATTAAAATAAAACAATGAGAGCATATATCATATGCCCAAGATTTGAATTGAAGAAATGGAACATGCAATTAAGTTTTCTCCAGGTATTGATCAAATTACAATCAATATCTTAAAAGAAGTAAGTCAAGAAATAATCAAATTGTTGGCAAAGTTGGATACCAAATGTCTAAATGATAAAGATTTATCAGATGATTGCCGGAGTTTAGTATTAATATTTAAAAAAGATAATAAAGATGTTAGAAATTTCAAGCATATAAGTTCTATAGAATTACAAAAGATAATTACAACTTGTCTACAGTGGACTTTGGATTCTACTCTGATAAAAGAACAAGCTGAATTTAAAGTGGTCTTAGTACAGCAAATCATATCCAAGTATTGAAAAACTTTATAGATAAGGCCAATGAATATGAGTGGCCAATATGCTTCAGATTTGTAGATTATGAAAAAGCATTTGATTCTATAGCCATTTATTTGGTCATTGATGCATATTGTCATGAAAATATGAACCCAGAATATTATTATATTCTGAAAAATATTTATAAAAATGAAAATGCAATACATGGACTACATAATAATACTAAAACAATTAACATTGAAAACAGTGTATTGTAGTGTAACTCCACATTGCCAAAAGTTTTTACAATTGTTTTAAAAAATATTTTAACAGTAGTGATGAGATCCACTGTGACTTCTCTTTATACAGAGTCAGGAATCTCTCATCCATTATGCCCAGAAAAACCTGTTAGCCACTATGCCTTCCCCTTCTATTCCATGACCTAAGTTTTCCCATATTCTTCTCTATTCTTCTCCTTTCCATTTGTACAACCTAATCTTTGTCAACTCCATAGCTTTATATCTAAATCCCCCTCCTTTTCTTTTCCCAAACCCAGCATAAAAACTAATAACCCACTTTCTGTATAATCACTTTGTTTATATTTATTCTCTCACAACTTTATTATTTGTACCCTTTCTGAATTCAGTCATTTACATACAATTTACAGATGCTTAATATTTTCTATGTCTTCCTTACACAACTTGCAGACTAAATCACCACATTTTTCCATTTATGTGTATATTCCTTTGTTTCTAATGATCTTGTTCGAGCCTTAATCAGTAAACTACTTTTCTTGCTATAATCATAAATTAGCTCACACTCAATATTCCATTTACTTCTATATATATTCAAATCCTTTTTACTCTCCATAGTAGCTCTTCATCTCTCCAACTCCCTATTCTTTATTAATGCATCTATTCTTTTATCCCATTCCTTTATCACTATAACACTCATCAATTCTTCTAACACAATCATCCCACCTTTTGTATAAGTACACTGACATAAATTCTTTAGCCAAATCTCACCCATCATGTTGCTTGCCCTTTACTCATAATCCAATTAAATACTATTTTGGCTATTCTCTTATTATCCATAAACTGCAATCTATCTAACATTTTAATTTTGCTTTTTGTATCTATTATATAAAAACTTGACCATCCCATTTCTCCTTGAATTGCCTCCTTTGCTATCCACACATCTGCATCTAATGCATGTCTTCCTACTTCTCTTAGCACTTTTCTAAGTTATCTAATACCCCTTTACTAACACATAATGCATCATTACCATATATGAACTCTAGTATTGCCACTTCCTTCCATACAATTCTAGCTATATCATATTTTTTATATGAAAACCACTGTTAATATCTTTATCAATCCCTTTCCTTTTTTTGTTTCATTTATCAATTTTTTCCCCATTCAACCAAACAATTTCTCTGATTACTTAAGATGATCCCCAAATAATTATGCCTATTCAGCATACTTAAATTTATATCCCACAATACAAATTATTTGTCTTCTCTTTCCCCAGTATTAATCATCATTACCTCTTTACCCACCCTTGTGCATATCCTCACCATAACTTCCATATGTTTCCTTCTTTCTGTGCACAAGAAGACATCATCTTCAAATAAAAGAACCACTAATGTATATACTCTTTTGCAACCTATAAATTATATCTCTATCCCTCTTCCTAGTTTTTCTATTGCTCTCTCCATTTCTCTCATATACAATAAAAACAAAATAGATTACATAGGGCATCCTTGCCTCAGACCCACCTTATTTTAATTTTAACTGATTCTATATTTCCTAATTGATATGAAGAGTAATTATTTTCATATAATCTCTTGATAATATCCATTAAAACTCCATCCATTCTCCTAATTTACTAAACTTACCCATAATCTATTTTTATTTACTCTATCATATGCCTTCTCTATATCTATAAAGACCATATATAATTGTCTACCTGTATTCCTATTTGTATCTATAGACTGTGTAACTACAAATACACTATCTCCTATATGCCTATCCAATCAAAAACCTCTTTGCATTTCTCCCACTATTTGTGACCCTTCCAGCCACCATATATGCAAAAACTTTATATAACATTGATGTTACCACTATTGGTCTATAATTGCTTAACTTTCTATGATCCTTACCTTTTTCTTTAAATAGTAGCCTTATTCTTGTATTACCCCAACTACCTGGAAAATCTCTCTTCTGTGTCATCTTATTAAAACATGATAATAGTTTTAATTTTGCCTTATGCTTTAAATTCATTACTAACTCTGCTGCTCATCCATCCAAACCTCTTGCCTTTTCACTTTTCGATTTTTTCCCTGCCTCATTTAGTTCATTTTCTGTAACTCATTCCATACAGTAGCGCTACCCAGTACAAGCCATAATAATCAATGGATTCTAGATAGTGTAATTCCTACTCATTCAATAAGACAAGACTAGATTTTAGCTTGAGGCATTTATCAATCATGAGTCTTCGATGTAAAAGCACTGCATAATGCAGTACTTTTACATCTAAGGCTCTTCACTTATACCATACCTAGAAAATAATCTTGGGTATTGAGTTACTAAGCCCTAAATAGGGATTGTGATTCACAAAATTTTTAGCATCCACTAATTATATATGGCTTATGCTGGGTGACACTACAGAGTGGAGACAGTTGTTACTGTTTTAACAAGTTAGATAAGCATAGAATATGGTACTCATGTGATGTTTTCATAGTCTGATAAGGATTTTTATGGATTAAAAAGAAAATCTACAGAAGGAAATAAAGATTATTTTAAGTTCTAAAGATTTTGCAATGATGTAATTGTTTTTTTGCAAATAATGCTTTACAACATGTGAAAATATTGCAAAAGTAATTGTCAATGGATTTTTTCACAAGAAGAAAATAAAAGGTTGATAATGATGAGTTAGAGATTAGCAACTACAAATATCTTGGATAAATTATTATTACTTATGGAGTGCTTTTGGTAGAAATAACTTAAATTTTAAGAGTAATTATGCTTATTTGTTTAAAAAGGAAGATTTTTAGCAAATACGTTTTAACAGTTCTTACATATGGATCTGGATTAGGACACTTAATAAAATGTATTGTACCAGTTCTTGCTTATGTACTTGAGGCTTAGAAATTGATCAAAGGAGTAATACAGAGACTTCAGATTACCCAATGAAGTATGGATTGATGTTAGGAAAAACAAAAAAGATTGAAAACAAAATATGTGGGTGAGAGAATAAACTGATGTTACTGATGTCAATGAAAAATATGAAACTAATGTTGGGTTGGACATATTGCTAGAAAAATGATAATAGATGGACATTTCAAATCTTAAACTGGATTTCAAGAGATTATAAAAGACCTCAAGTGAGTTGGATGGATGAAATAACCGAGTGTGTTGGGGTAATACAGATGTGAGAGGTGAGAGATCAGAAATCTGCGTTAAATTTAGAGACTTTTATTCTTCAGTGGACTGATAATGTTTGAAAATGATGATGATAGCAACATGTTGAATGTTTTTTAACAAGTAATTATTAGTTATGTATTTTTAACACTTCGTGATAGTAATCTCTTTCTCTGTTTTTATCATTCGGCAGTATAAAATACATCAATAATAAGATTGCATCATTTTGCTTGTCTAATATTTTTTATCACAATGCAGTATCACAAAACGTTTGCAAATTTGAATATATATATATATATTTGAATATATATATATGTACGTGCGTAATTTGATGAAACTTTTATTTAATTAAAGAATTCTAATTTTTCTACCTCAGTGATTAAAATAAACCTTGATTAAGCAATGAAACAGAATTATTTATAATCTGGATTATTGTAGAACATAAAAAATCTCAAATATTGAGTCTAGAGATCAACATATTTGAGTCCACACTTAAAATAAAAGCTATTTAGCCCAAAGATAAAAATGTTCCGAATAAGAATCAAAATAATTAGTAGTGGGTGAAAATCAAATAAATATTACAATCAGAAGTGTGACAAAATGTAAATTAAAAATATGAAATGAATAAAAAATTCATCATATGAATCATCCTTCAGCGGTAAAAAATTATTTCTCTTCTTTATACATCTAACATTGAGTTATAATTTTTTATAATCAACTAAATCAATAAGTATGCACGCATATGCATATAAATATGTAATTTTTAAACAGATAATACAAACTTCAAACGGATTAATCATTTTAATATGTAGTTCTAAATTTGAGATAATAGAATAAATTATGTTGAGGGGGGGGGGTAAGCATATAATAGTTAATTGTCATCGATAGGGATTAAGCATTATCATTCGATTATATCGCCTTGCCTAATTATCACAACGTGTTTCTCGCTAAGATATATATAATTAAAATAAATACAAAATAAGTGACAAGAAAGAAATAAAAAGATAAATTTTTTCATTAATGTTTTTGATGAGGAGGGGTGGCGTGGAGAGCTTAAACAAGTTCAGATTACTGGTTTATTTTTTTTCCTTATAGGGGTCCCTATTGTCGCATTTTAGGCGCATAGTCTTAAGGTTATTAATAGCCTTAATATATATTACTTACGTAATGAGTATGCGCTTTACAAGTTGTTAATTACAACTTAATACTTTTTCTAATTTGATTTTATTCTGTACTATTACATATATTGTTATTATTGAATGAACCGCATTCATAATCTAAATCAATGTAAAGCAATTTATATATTTTTATGTAGTAAATTTTGCATAGTATGTATATGGATTGCAAAAAAAAAAACCAATAATGACTAAATATAGATATCCAAGCACATATATTCATTGACAAAAGTAATAATTAATCATTTTAAATATAAGTGTATACGTGTGCATGTGTGTTGATTAAAAAAAAAACTATTAAATCTAAACTTATTTTAGACAGATTTTTTTTTTTTAAGTTGGTGCAACCTAATCACCTTTTATGATATCCTGCATAAAAGTGCATTTGACTAAAATATTAACATCTATAATTAATGCTTAAATTTTTTTTATCAATACTTCCGCATGATTTATTACTTATAAAAATATATATAATTTTTTAGCATTAATTGCAACAAAAAAAGAAAGGTAGTCAGGCGTTTTAGCCGAGAGGTCATCGCAGCTTCCTTGCAAGCAAGTAGTTGTTTGCAGATGGTTGTGTTTTCACCTCCCGGCCGATGCTATGACATATGAAAGAAAAAAAAAGAAAGGTAAACACAATGTCTTTAAAAAGAAAAGGAGTATTTTTCTATAAATTAATGATGGAAATAGAAGTAAAGAGAATCTCTAATAAAGGAACCATAGAGAAAATAATATTGTTTAAGATACATCTCTACTATTGATAAATGCTCAAACAAATTGTGTTAAGAGACTAGATAGTGATTTGAAAGTTAACACCGATGTTAGTTAAGTGCCACTACTCAATATAGTTCTCAATTGCCTAATTATTTCGCTTAATAGAAAAGAACATACTTCATATCAAGAGTTATGTTTACTTTATTTATTATAGAATCACTTGTTTAGAAAATTAATTGATGTTCAAACTCTAACCTGGGTGCTTTTTTTATTTTGGTGACTTTTACATTTTTATTTTTACTACTTTTAAGGTGTATTATTTTTTTTTCTTTTAAATTGAAATATCTGTGCATATATATATATATATATGACAATAGATGGCATTCTACCAAAAACACCGTCAAGCGTATGTTTGGTTACATAAACGTCAGAGCAAGCATTCACTTTCTCTAACTTTAGTTCCACCTTCAGATCATGATTTCAAGCTATTTGCTATCATCAGTGAAAATATTTAAAAATAATAAAAAAAAGAAAAAAATAATTTAGAGAGAGAGAATGGGTTAGATTATTTATATTTATTCTAAGTTATACTTTATATTATTTTTTTTTATGTTTTTTTTATTTTTATTAATAAAAAAATTAGAAAATTTTAATTTTTTTTTTTTTTTTTTTTTTTAAAAAATGTGTGTTGTTGTTTTTTTTTAAAAAATATATTTTGGAAGAGGTTAATATTTGGTGGTGGTGAATGAAAATAACCCCCATAAAAATAAAAGGTTTGTATTTTGGTGTTGAAGAAATTAAAATTTGAAAAAGATTCCCCCTGCAAACCGAAAAAGAAACTTTTTCTTAAATGCTCAGAGTTTGTGTTTAGATCTATTTTCTTATTCCTGTCCTTCACTGATGATAGCAAATAGCTTGAAATCATGATCTGAAGGTGGAACTAAAGTTAGAGATAGTGAATGCTTGCTCTGACGTTTATGTAAACAAACATACGCTTGATGGTGTTTTTGGTAGAATGCCATCTATTGTCATAAATGCAAGCATTAGCAAGTTTTAACTTGTGTTTTTTTGTTTTTTACAAATGTGCCTTTGAGGTCTTTCTTGCAATGATATATATTGCAGAGGCTTCTACTATGTGGTGATGCTGAACTGATATCAGACCCATGTAGCTATCAGGCTTGCTATGCTGAGTTTGAAGATTCACGCACACTTGCAAGCTGAATAGAAACTGTTTCATAAATGCTCAGAGTTTGTGTTTAGATCTATTTTCTTATTCCTGTCCTTCACTGATGATAGCAAATAGCTTGAAATCATGATCTGAAGGTGGAACTAAAGTTAGAGATAGTGAATGATTGCTCTGACATTTATGTAAACAAACATATGTTTAATGGTGTTTTTGGTAGAACGCCACCTATTGTCATAAATACAAGCGTTAGCAAGTTTTAACTTGTGTTTTTTTGTTTTTCATATATATGTATATATTCCCTTTAAACTGAAGTATATGTAGATATATTTTTCCTTGAATAAAGTTCCTTCTATAACAAATATTTTTAAGGTAAAAATGATTAACAGTAGCCAAACTCTCTATATTGCAGAGTCACCCAGGCAAATCATTATACTCAATAGATGCAGAAAGGTGTGTGCATCAAAATCCCAATCTAGTGCCTATTGATCCAATACCTGTGGGCTTTTATCAGTGAGAAGTCTTGAATTTTAAATCACTGTATATCTTTTAATGGAGTTTTACAAGATGACTCAAAGCCACTTCAAGCCATTTGAATTCCACCATTTTTAATGCTACGATAAAGATTTTACCATCATTTGAAAGGTTATAAAAAGTTCCATAAGATGCTGCCCTCTCTTCAATTATTTTACAAGTAAAAATTAAATTTAACTGGTGGTGAAAGTCTAACAAAGGAAAAAGGTGGTCTTTTCTTGAATCTGATTGGCTGTTAAATTTTGACAACAAAGAAAATTGTTGTCAATAACTAAATTTCTTTCTTTCATTTCGAAAATGATAAATGGATGTTTTAGACCATTTTAAAAGTATTTTTTGACAAATTATAAATTATTTTGATAAAATATGCTAAAAATAAATTATTTTGATAAAACATGCTAAAAATAAAATTATTATAGAAAAATATTTAAGATTTTAATAAAAATTATTTACTTTTTGGGAATGTAAAACTGAGAAAGAAATCACTGATGTCAGTAACACTTTTTAGTTGGTTACTAATGTTCATTTTAGATTTGCCGCTATCGAATATTTTTATAATTATAAATAAAAATTTATTTTTGAAAAAACTTTCATTCACATTCATAACCTGACAAATTATTAATATAGTTTTTACAAATGAAACTAAAGTGAATATAATATTAAAAGATGAATATATTTTGACCGTTTGACCATTGAGTTTGTGGATTGACCAATTAAAAGTTTAGAGTTTTACCTCACTTGGCCAATAAAATAATCAGTGCTCAAAAGGTTAAATAATCAGACCAGGTCAAATTTAACTTATGTTGAAAATTGGAATATTTGTTTTGTTTACTCTTTACAAAGTATCAAAATAAATGTATAATATGCAAATTATTTTTAAAACTATCTTCCAATATAGCCTAAAATCATTGAAATAAATATTATTTCGCTATTTTAGAATTATTGCAATTTGACTATGATTTTAATTATTAAATTTTGTATGTAAATATTAATAATATAAAAAGATTTATTGTTTCTAATACATCTTTAAACATCAGTCTTAATTAAATTTTATATTATTGTTATAAATATGCAATACTCCAAGAACATGTGCATATAAAAATAGTGTACTTTGATCAAATAATATTAATGACTATATGAGTTATCACTTAGTAAGGTAGTCTATTGAATAGACACTAATCAACACACATTCACATATATTTATACCCATCAACATGTAGACTTATATATATATAATAAGCCATCTATTAAAAATATTTTATATGTACATTTTAAATTATAGTGGTAGACATTACCAATATATCCATTAAACAGAAGTACTTTCGCTTACATTATAATCATTATCAACTGAAGTAATATAAACAAAAAAAAAACTGATATCACATGATTTTCTAAGAATTGTGTCTATCGACATTAGCAGATTGCTAAATTATTATACAATCTTTAAATTGTTTTATAAAGATTGCCTCTTTATTTTTTTATCTGTTTATGATATATTTCTTCATTTAATATTTTTATATGATCTAGACTAAAGGGAAATCTAAAATTGCAATATTTTTGTATGATTTAAGATAAAGATAAATCTAAAATTGTCATACGTTCTCAATAATATTAATTATTTCAATACAACCATAAAGTCTACTCACTTGCATTTTGATAAATGTTCTTCTAAATATTGAGTCTATGTCTTGATGTCTTAAAGCTATAATCAGCACTAAAATTCTTCTAAAATCAAATACTTTTTGATAATCAACAAATTTATAACCATGGTAATTTATTGAAATCTTAAATAATTTCTCTTAATATTTATAAGTACAATATAACACTATAACGACATTTAACTACAACTTGTCTTTTTTTTATTATTTAAACTTAAAGATCATAGCAAATAAGTTGTAATAATCTTAGAAATAATCTTATGTATAATTGTGATATTCATTTTTATTTTTCTTTAGTATCAATATTATTATTCCATTTTCCATTTCTCTAATATATTTTAATGACTTACACATACTGTATATAGTTTTATAAAAAGTTCTATGTTCCTTTTACTACATCTTATAAACTATCTGTAATTATTGCATCATTTTTAACCTTGCCATGGTTGCAGTCAAAAAAATTACTATATAGGTCATTTGTAGCTAAGAGATATAATCATTACTAAAAAAATGGGGGAGGGGGGTAAAATACTGCAAATTTACATTTATTATATTTATATAATAAAATATGTGATTTTTTATTTATTTCTATTTGTAATTTAGAAGTTATAAACAAAAAAATAAAAAAATATAAATAAAGAATTTTCTGTTCATATAATGGCAACACATATTCTTAACAAATAAAATTAAAAATGTGTCTTTAATATTAATTAATCAGCATCTTTAATAGTTGGCTTTGTAAAATATTTACAACAATAATCACAAGCACTATTGTTATGACTAAAGCATAAATACTTTTTACATTATTTGGAAAAATGTTTTGATATGCAATTTATTTTGGATGCATAGCACACAGGTTATAATCAAATAGATATCTTAAATATTATAGGTTAACATTAGGCACATGCCAATGTAAAGGTAATTATTCTATCTTTCAGATCAACTATGACCATCACAAATTTATGTAATTTTCTTTTATTATTAAATATAATCATCTGTGAATGATTTAACACATTTCCTGATGTCATCAATATGTTTAGTACTAGTAATGCTATTTTTGTTGTTGTTGTAGGAACAAGTTTCTTTACAATACCAAAATAATATTTTATATATTTGAGACTTAGTTTTTCTTCTATGACACACTTGTGTATTCCTATGTTACCATTAATAACACTCTTTGTGCCATTTTCAGAATTATGAATATTCATTTCTTTTAAATGAATATTTTTGAATATTTTTGTATTTTTTTTATACATTGACTTATTTTAGTTGAAACTTTACTGTTAATTTTTGTTGTCATTTTTCATATTAGTATTTATAAAGAAATCCTTATCAAAATAACAATTATTATTTTTATTGAACTCTTTTGAATCTGAGTAATTTTTAAAAATATGGTAAATTTTATAATTATTTTCAATGTATAATTTAAATCGACTTGCTTTTAAAGCTCACAACTGCTAGTTTCCATAATTGCCATTTTAATAAAAACTCAAAAGCAGTCAGAAATGGTATTTTCTTGAATTGTAATAGTGATGTATAATGATGTATTATCAATTAGTTAAATTTAATAAAATCATTGCCAAGAACTTATCATTGGCTGCTAAAATTAAGGATGTGTGTAAATGTAAAAACATAAATGTACCACATTATCAATAAATATCTGTGCTTAAGTACAGATATTTATAAATTATAGTGGTATAATAAAAGTTTGTTACATTTTAAATTTATATTGTCAATATTATTTGCAATGACTAGTAGATAAATATACTCTATAGAAGGCATTGATTAAACAGCTTAAGATGAATATATTACAATGTCTATAGCATATAAAGTGAAATATGCTCAAGTATACTATCAATAACTTTTAAATATAAAATTATGCATAGTGATGGAACACTGATATACATTTTATTATATAATCTCAATTCATTAAGTACCATGAAATAAGTTTCTGGATATAAATAAACTTAAATGAATAGCCATATAATCATTTGTTCAAGGGATATAATACTTGGACACCAAAGTCGCAGGAAGAGACCCAGAATTCTTTTGAATTATTCAAACTGTAATTTATTTTTATTCTTCTGGGCTGGAACCACGAATTTGTAGCTCTTGAATATAATATCATCCTCACTGGGCTAACTATAAAAAACAAAGCAATTGGAACTGAACATTGAAATATTTAAAATTCCAGTTGCATATATATATATACACACACACATGTATATGTTTAAATATTTGACTGAATATTTATATGTAAAAGTTACTAAACTACTATTTTTTAATAAAAAATGTAAATGTTGGTAACTAAAAATTTGTTATTCTGTGACAGAAATACATTTCAAAACAATTTTAAAAATGTGTGAAATTTATAAAATGATGAGCTTTTTGTAACTTTTAATAAACTTGTTGCCAAAACACTTGTGGTTTAATCATAAAAAAAATGCAGTTTATAATTTTCTTATAATCTTGCAAGTCCAACGTATGTTTTTCAAATATTTAATTAAAAAGATGTCAAGTAATAACAGATTTGCAACACCTTCTTAATTTATTTTTTGTCCTCTAGCTATTCTTCATATATTACGATTAGAATATTTTGTTACTCTAATTCAGAATTCATTATAAAATTTTATTAAAAAAGAACAAAATTGTATTTTGGAAATTTAATTACATGTACACACATATATGTATAAACGGCAGAATATATCCATCATTGTTGTCATATACATATATGTATGTTGATTGAAAGTAAAATGTTATTATCGACTTTTTGTATTACAATGTTTTTATTCCCTAATTAGAAATCAAGCTATCACAATGATAGTCATATAATAACAATTGTTTAGCATACTTAGCCTCTTTATTTTTATAACACTAACACATGCAATTGAAAATAACAATAATTTATCATAAAAAACAATTTTATATTGTTTTTATATTATCATAATGATAAATTGCATATAGCTTATACATATGTTGAATTAAACGTTTCCATGGATTGTTATTATAATAAAGAATAAAAATGAGATTATATCCATGTAAACAGGAATATTTTTAGCTTTTGATATTGCTAAAAAACTACCAATTACTACTAATTGATAATCCCTCACATTAGGCAAGTTTTCACATTAACTATTGTTGAAGAATGTCCTATTTTATTTCAACCCCAAATTTTTTTATCTATTTAAAACCAGAAAGCTATTAAATATATAGCTAAATTATTATTTTTGTGACTAAATCGTGTATTATTTTCCATTACATACCAATATTTCGATGAACTAGCATCTGCCATTGTCAAGGTTAACTTTTGAAAGAAAAATCGTTAGATCTCAAACGATTTTCCTTTCAAAACTTAACCTTGACAATGGCGGATGCTAATTCATTGAAATATTGGTATGTAATGAAAAATAACACATGGTTTAGCCCCAAAAATAATAATTTATCTATATCATACAACCGTGAAAACATTATATATATATGAACAAGACTATTGTCTATATCTATTGAAATGTATTTATTTCAATGTTATTCATCTACTTCTCACAAATTTTTGGTTCTAATAACAATGTAATTACATTATGTTATATTTAATGTTTTTTACTAAAACATTACTACCAACTTCCTTAAATTAATAGATGTCTTAATAATACAAAACTTTCAATTAATTTATTTTATTGCAGGCATACATTCATGTGCTCCACATTAGGTAAATATACAAATTAAATATTTTATTTATTTAATTTATAACTATTGGATCTACAAATAAAAGCTTGAAAGTATAATTTATATTTAGCCATATCTAATAATATTGTTCATTCTTAAATTATATAAGGCAAGAAATAAAATGCACTTGAAAAAATTCTAATAGATCTTTAAAACACAAGTCAACTGATCTTCAACATATGTTATTCTATAAATTTTGGAAGCATAGATTTTCATTCTATATTTGTTATTAGCTTAATAATTATTAATGGCATATTTTCATCTGGCTAATATAATAAATTAACTCTGAATATCCATCAATGATGGCAAGAGTAACCTTATAATGTCAAATGCTTACCGAATAGATAGATTTCTTCTATTGCACATGTTTTTCTAATAACAAATTGCTATTTATTTATAGCTTGAAGCAGAGTGGTTTATTCAATTTAATTACATATACCTAAAGCAGTACTAATCTTGTCATTATGTCATCATCATTATTTTCACTCATTACTGGTTCGTTGAAGAATGAAAGTTCTTTTTCAATCTAAATTTTACAATCTCTATTCTTTCTTCTCCACATTACCACAGCACACATCCTTACTTCTTCTATTTATTTCATACATCAATTTTTTCTACATCTTTTACATATTTTTGGAATCTGATTCAATACTTCAACTGTTCATCTGCTTTTATCTCTTACCCGCATATGTCTATGATAGTTTTATTTCAGTCCCTTATTTTTTCCAATTAACCACTGAAGTATACTTGTTTCCTCATTGATGTCTTTTGTTTCCAATATTCTGTTACTTTTAATCCACATATTCATACTTCTGTGAGTAGTTTGCAATATGTATTGTTTTTTTATCAAATGTTCAGTGTCACATCAATAAATAAGAGCTGGTAAAACTTATTTAGATACATAGAAGTATTTTTAATACTGTGATATTTCTATCAAAAAGCATTCCTGACAAATTTAATTCTATAATTAATTTCATCTATTATGTTTCCATCTCCATTAAAAATTTGACCAAGATATTTGTAATAATTAATTTCCATTTCATGATTATCTGTTTTTATTTCTTTTTCTCAGAATATCTATTAAAACAGGCAAAACTCTCTATATATATTGCCATTCAGTGCAAGGCAGAATAATCAATGGATGCCAGAAGGCTTGTGCATAAAATCACGATGTAGTGCCTACTCATCAAATATCCCCAGACTAGTTTCTGGCTTGTAGTTTTCATCAGTGAGGAGCCTGGGATCTGAGAGCACTGCACCTAGATCTTAGGACCTAATGCAACCCTCCAGCTGCAGTGCTCTCAGATCCAAGGCTCCTCGCTGATGAAGGCTTCAAGCCAGAAACTAGTCTGGGAATATTGGGTGAGTAGGCACTAGATGGGGATTTTATGCACAAGCCTTCTGGCATCCATTGATTATTCTGCCTTGCACTGCATGGCAATACATATAGAGTTTTGCCTGTTTTAATAACAGTTAAGAGCAAGCATAAGAAATAGTGATCATGTGATGTTTATTGGCTTAATATCCATTGAACATTATTTTAATCTTTTTAGCAGTTAGATTTAATCCTAATTTCTTATTTTCATCTGACAAGTCTTGCAATATTTCTAAAGTTCTGGAGCATCATTTATCAAAACATCTACATCATCTGCCAAATGCAGATAATTTAAATAATTCTCATTGATTCTTAATCTTTTAGCTTGCCTTTTGATCTACAAAATACTTCTTGCAAATCTGCTGTAAGAAATTTTATAGATGTGCAATCACAGATATTTCAATAACAGTTTTCTCAGTATCACTATGTAATCTAATCACTGCTGGTGTATATCGATAAATACTTTTCACAAGTAATCATGACATTCAAAGTTTTAATTATCATTAAAATGGTTATTAATCAAATGCCTTTCATAGTCTAAAAAATCCAAATATAATGGCATAACTTATTCATTATTTTTTTATATAACATCTCTAACATTTGAATGTAATTCAGTGTGTTAGAATTACTTTTAAATTCTGTTTCTTTTTTTTTTTTTTTTGGTTGCTTAAAATACAGAACTCATTATAGATGAGTAATTTGTCATTATTTTGGGAAATATTTTGTAAGGAAGTAATAGAAGGCTGAAATTTCTAATATTTTCTTCATCATCTTTCTTGAATATCAATATTACCAATGCATTCTTCCAATATTCTGATTCATTTTTTATTATTTAAACATTAGGTGTAAAGCTTTGTAAATATTCTTTTTATTTCCTCATTTGTTTCTTTTAAAATATCAATAATAAATTATTTTCTGCAGTTTTCCCCTTCTTGGTAGAACTGCTTTCATTTTTTATCTTTCATTTAAAATACTTGGCAATTAGTAATTGTAAAGAGTATTTTGTTTCAAACCACTATACATCACATAATCACCATTCTTTATGCTTTCTCAAGCTGTTAAAACAGGCAAAATTCTCAATACAGAAGTACCACTCAGTGCAAGTCAGAATAATCAATGGATGCAGGAAGGTTTGTGCATAAAATCCCTACCTTCTGCCTACTCATCCAATATCCCTGGACTAATTTCTAGCTTCTCACTGATGAAAGCCATAAGCTAAAAACTATTCTGGGGATATTGGATGACCAGGCACTAGATAGGTATTTTATGCACGACTCTTCCTGCATCCATTGATTATTTGTACTGAGTGGTGCTACTGTATGAAGTTTTGTCACTATGTAGTGCTTTATTTGTGTATTCCTTATTACTATATAATTATTTATAGACCTATTCCATTCATTACATGATGTCATATTGTTTTTGGTAATAGTTCAATCTTTTCTTCTTATTATTATAACAACTTTACATCCAATACTAAGATATAGTTTTATAATTATAGGGTTTTTTTTTGTTATTTCTAAAATTGATCTTGCCAATTCATAATTATATTATTTTATACTATTATTAATTCTTTTCCATGCCATTTTATAAAAGTCTAGTTATTATTTTAATAGATAATTTTTTTAAAAATCCATATTTATTATTTTTTCCATATATTGTCTCATCACAGCAAAAAAAATGTTGGAAAATTGCTACCTTTTTTTAGTCGTGACTTTCCTTGCAGTTTTCAATAAAATACTGGTTATTTTCTTATTAATTTCATTAAAGTCTGAACTATACTATAAAATATGTTAATACTCAAAAGTGATAAATTAAAGTGACTGGACTGTATCCAAAGGTTAATAATATCAATTGTTATTATTTATTTTATTAATAATTCTGGTCTCTCTCATTATGCATTTTAAATAGCTTGCTTTTCATTAATTGATGATTACTTCCTGTGTTGAATCTATTAAAGACATAACACTTTTGAAATACATATTTTCTATTAGTCTAAGTATAATCCAATTCTGCTATACCTTCATTTATCTGATTCCATATCCATTTCCATGTAGCTATTTTTTAAATAAAGAATTCATTGTATACCATTTGCCTGTTTTTGAAAACTTTATAAGTCTGTTTCCTCTTTCATTTTTGTTCTCATAACCAAATTTATTCACAACACTTTCATATTTTAATTGTTTATTGTTTATAGCATTAATGTCTTCTGTGAAAATTTAAAAATGTTTTTGATCAAAAGCAATTCTCTATATCCACATAAGGTCTAATTTTTCACCACAGTGAGAATATGTTGGGACAAACAATAAATTATCGGAATTTTAAATAAGTAATCTGGCCCCTTCATTTAATATATATACATCATCATCAATCTCCAACATATTGTTCTTTCATTATTTATTTATAATAAATCCCACTCCACATGCCTTGTACTAATTATGCCTTTGTGTTTTTAAATTAATCATCTTATTTTATCTTCTACGCGAAATCCAACAATATCCCATTTAACATTACACAATTATTTTTTCAATTAATGCAAACTCCTTTTACTTGAAAATGATCTGAAAATGTAGGTACCTAAACAATTTTCAACATTAAGTGCCTGTCTGTGTCCACAATCAGGGAAATTTTAGATTCTTTATTTTGGCAATCAACTGCTACTTTGTTGCTTACATTACAACTTTCTGAGAATTAGGAACTTCATTTAATTTAGTTTGTAATAAATGTAAATACCTCTTTTAAGAAACCACTTTAACAAAACATTCATCATGTTTTCAAGAAATCTCAACTGTTATTAAGAATTATCACACAACTGTGAAAAACCACCATATTTCTTAAATTTACAAGCAAAAAAAAAACCCAATCAACTCACCACATAGAATAAACCTATTTGTGGAGCAGTCCTTTTTATTCTTATATTTTATGAGTAGTCACATAGTAATAGCAGCTACAATGGCAGTAACATTTGGTATGCATATTAGATGTTTTCTCTACTCATTTTCTTTAAAGCCTCAAAGTAGATTCAATCTCCTTTTATATATTTGCACATACACATTTATATAATATATGGTACTGTTCTACTAGCCAGGACTGGCTACTTGATGGCATTGTTGCTGTGCAAAAACATACAAATATAACATTACCGGGCCGGTTTGGTTTTTTGTAATAGCTTTATATATTAATGTATATTAGCATCTCTACAAAATCAACAAGTTTGTTTATTTGTTATTTAGTTGATGATGTGGAATATATGTATATAAATGAGAAGTTGGCTGACAAAAATTAAAATAAAGTTCAAAACATTTTTTTTAATTTTTACTATCACCCTGCTAGTGTTTGTAAATCAATTATAGAAGTTATTTTGACTCCAAAAGAAAAGCTTTCATCACCTTCTCCTGCACTTTGTTAATTAAATGTTTTTAATATTAATCAGATCTATGTGCATAAATAGTTAAACAATGATAGCTATTAATTAATCATGCTAAGAATACAATGCTGGTATAATACCCGCATCTAAATTAATTAAATTTCTTTAAGGAAAAAGGGGTTATGCATCCATTAAATATACTGATTTGTTTTGAAAAGAAAACTACTTCACTATTGTTATAGTATATATGTATACTTCATCAAATCAGATATGCATTAATTAATTATGCATTAGAAGACAATAGTTATATACATGTCTGCTAATTTAATATTTGTAATAGATAGTTGTCGTGCAATCATATATTTATATATTCAATATTAATCAGATCTATGTACATAAATAATTAAACACTGATACTATTAATTAATCATGTTAAGAATAAAATTCTGGTATAATACCCACATCTAAATTAAGTAAATGTCTTTAAGGAAAAAGGGTTTTTTTTATTCATTTTATAATGAATTGTTTTTTTAGCATAGTAGCATATGGGATTGTATATCTACATATTAATGTTAATAAGGCTTTAATATTTATGGTTGTTTGACTGCATCTGCAATACTGTAGTAATTGGTGATTGTATTATGTGTCTACATTCTTTTATTGCTTTTCAAAATACTTCATCAATCCTTAAATTATGGAGATGCCCAGAGTGAACTCCTCCTAAATGGGCAAATGCTTCATTCCACACTAAGGTTTTCAAGAATGGGATTCCGGAGCCATCAAACCAGATCTCCTTTTGAAGAGACCACTTTTGCCAACAGAAATGGGACTTGCATCTGAACTGTGACATGGTTTTGGAAATCTTCAGTTTCATCATTTTGCCAAGATTATCACTCGGTACCTTATAATAAATCAAAAGCCAACACATTGGGCACCAAACTACCTAACACTAAAAATTACAAACAATACTACTAAACTACAGACATTCCAGACAATTGCTTGGCAACTTATAACCAATAAAAATTCAACATGTTGATTAAGCCAAAATTATAACCTATAAAAATAGAAAAACTATAATAGTAGCCACAATGTTTACTCAATATAAAATGATGTTCAAATCATCAAAATATAATGCCCAAAAATAACAATAACAAACTATGGCTAATGTAACTAAACTAATTAAATTATATGCCTAAGCTGAGAGAGATTTCCAAATGGTATATGCTAAATTAAAAAGAAACCACAAGGGTAATAAATAGCAATTAATACACACTCTAAAATATAATATATAACATCTAGTAAATTTTAATGAGAACTTTCAACTCACTCTCATACACTACAGGAAGGCTCTTAATATCAGAAACAACTATCATCAAGTGGTTAGGTTATATTAAATTATCTTTCCCAACAACTCGTTCTATTCAAATGCATCTAATAACCATTATCAGCATTTCATTGTTATGATCAGATCCATATTTAATTTTTGAACATATAATAATATGTTTTCTAATATTTGGCCCACATTACTTCTTAAAATGAATTTCTTTTGGCAAAACAATGTCTTTCATATTCGTTTATGTAATATTAAAATCTCAGGATGCTGTAATTGAAATTTTATGAACTAAAAATTTTTTTTTTCATTTCAGATGAATGAAATCCTAGTAATAATATAAAGAGACAGACTCATACCCATAAGATAATATCTACTTAACTGAATAAATTTTAAAGAAAATATTTTAATTAAAATAAATACATGAAAAACTCTTAATTTGGAATGAAAGAAAAATACCAGGATTCCATTCAGACATAAAGAGTGGATAAGGATTTTATACCCACTCAGGATATCCTATTAATAATTACTCCTATTAAACTTTTCTTTATGAATTTAGGATAAATAATTTAAATATTTAAACTTATGATATATAATTAACAGCAATCATCTGGATAAAATAAGCAATAATTTTATTAATAAAGTCATCTCTTAATAAATGCAATTGGTTAAAGTGATTATTTAAATTTAAGAAATTGAATAATCTATCTATTAAATGTTTTCTTATTATCTACAGACCAATTTGAATGAAGTGATTTTGATATTCAATTTTATATTCATGTACTCTTAATGACCAACATATAACTGTATAATAGATTATGTAATGTTAATATTTCTGCATAATGTGTTAATGATGATATAAACAATATAAGACATACTTAATATAACAATATTTTTTTTCACAATAAATATTAAATAAATAATAATTTTTGGAAATTATGTTTCAAAATAAATTATTTAGACACTATGCTATACACTTCACTGCAGAGAAGAAATACTTTTTAAAGTTTATAGATAAGAATAAAATAAAATTTACAGATGGAATAATAATTGACTATTATTAGCTTCATCTGTCTAATGAAAGCATTTTTAATAATAGCATTATCACAAGAAGTTCTACATTTTTACATTACAATCATACTATAATGTCTCAAAAATGGGAATATCTAAACATTAATCATACCTTACCAATCGATTGATGAAACAAATGCTAAAAATGATGCATATCATTTATTCAGGCCCATGAATACAATTTCTAAAATAAATATTTATTGGTTTTACATTCTGCAATGCTGGAAAAGCACAGCAGAAAACAGACCTACACATTCCAACTGTCTATAACATACATTTAGAATATTAAAGGTTGCAGAAAAAAAGATAATGTTCCTTAGAACAAACAACAATATCAATTGCCAAAAATAAAGTCATGGAGGCACCCTACCGATGACATCATATAAAAGACGGATGATGCAATATATCCACAAGGTAAATATAAATAAAACAATAAACACTACTGTTGGCGTAAACTCAAAAGGGAGCACCTATATCATTTTGAGTACAAAAATTATGCTAGAACTATGTCTCTAAACAAAGGAAAATAAAGAATGAACCATCAAAATGTGTTAGGAACAAGAATAGCTAGCTACCTCAAATAAAGCATTTCTGCTTAAATATGAGACATGAAACATATAACTCATGGAATATATTATATTAAAAGAGACACAACTACAATCTGTTTGCAAACATATAATAACAAAATAAATACCTACAAGAGAGAGATAAAGTACCATATTTTCAAAATATAATGACCAGATAAGCATATATAAAAACCCCTACAAGAGAGATAGAAAGATACCATCCCTTGAAAATATAATGACACATAAACATGTACAATAAAACAAGAGAGAATATGTCTAACCCTATAATCTCTTAAATAAATATAATAATTAACTGATTTATAAAACAGACAATAAAATAATTTATCAAATCTGGCCTAATAAAAACATCGCCTGAAATAAGAAATAAGAATGTATACTATCTTCCCTTGTTCAGCATAAGAATATACATTCAAATAAATAAATAAATTACTCATGATAGAGGACAAATAACACTTTAAGCTATACAGTGATATAAACAAGAATATATTCTGTGAACGTCTGGATATTACAGTTTACAAATAATTTATAAAATTATTTCAGATGAAATGTATAGTATAAATAAAATAAAATATATAATATTATTACAATAGCATAATATTCAGCCCTTCATTCTGGAGGTTCTAATAATCACTAGGATACAGTCTCTCCAATTACCATTCTGCACATACTAACATTTTCTCTTTTTTGTTGAAAACGCAGCAAATTTTAATTATATGTAGAGCATTTGAAATATTTTCAATAAGCAATAGATTTTCTAATAACTTAAGCACCCAATACACTAATGGCTATTCAAATTTTGCAAAGAATATTTAAATAAAGCACAGCAATATTTTGTATATTATATTATTTTTCATTAATTCCTTGGAAAATATAAATTAATGACAATTTATAGGGGCATATATGCTTTGGACAGAATGCATATTTTATTATAGAAGATTTTTAAACTTAGTAATTTTAATAATGATAATGGCAAGACATATAGTACAGCATATTTTTAATAAAATAAGTGTATACTTAAATAATAATTAATTTGACGAGTGTTATATTTTACTCATAGAGTATATAACTGTTCCATTTATTTAATGCAAACCATGCTTTGATAATAGCATTAAGTTTTGAATAAATATTCCATTACTATTGTAGAATATTATTTTTAAAAGTAAATAATCAGGTAATAATTTTCAGACAATAATTTTTATTTCACAGACCTAAGAAATATTTTCCTATGTCTAGACTGAAATAGATATAAGACAAAATATTGTGGGTGACTGTTTTCCATCCTGCTACTAAGATAACAATAAATAAATAAATGTTATTTCAAAATTCAAGCAAGCAATTTATTAAACTTCATTATCATTAAACAGTTTCTGCTATCTGAAATTTAAGGTCTATTCATTAAAAGATGAAAACCATTATTTTAGAGATATGATTATATTAAAATAAAGATACTTCTAAATATTCATTGCAGAAGAATATTTAAAATGTTTGAAAGTCTTTTTAACAAACATGTTATATTTAGTATCTTATATTATTTCAGCAAAAGTATTTTAAACTATTAAGAAATGCTATGAAATACTAAGAGAATATAAAGTCTTTAACAGCCTTAATATTTTTATGTAAAAATATTGAACTGATAAAAGCATCTATTTTTAATTAAGAAATAAAAATCGACAAAAGTTTTTACATAAGAATGATGATTTATAGAATATTCCCTTGAAGTACCAAATTTAATGGAGATAACTCAACAATTATTGAAAAAATAGTTATTTAAACTTTTCATCATGTTTACTGTGATATACATTTCAGTCTTCTTAGTAAATTTAAGCTAGTACCTGGATAAAAATTTACTTAACAATACATAATACATTTAAGTAATAACCTGTATATTTATACTTTATGTTTGTCCAATATAATAATAAATCATGCTTTCACACTTCCAATGTAA
This sequence comes from Epiperipatus broadwayi, assembly GCA_028023455.1. NCBI lineage: Eukaryota > Metazoa > Onychophora > Udeonychophora > Euonychophora > Peripatidae > Epiperipatus > Epiperipatus broadwayi. The sequence continues at coordinate 1,387,523 of JAQFVV010006388.1, read as the reverse complement.
AGCTATAACAACAAATTGAAAACTAAATTAAATGGCTAAGCACTTTCAAGAAGATGTATTTCTCATATTCATAGCCAGTTATGATCCTTTCTTTGAAATCATTATATAAATAAATCTGATATGCAAATTATATGCAAATGAGTCACTAAGACCATCTTTTAGATATCGCAAAACATGCATCTTTACCATTAATGGCAAAAGAGTCCTCTGCTATAAAGTATGCTTCTTTTACTTTTTGCCTAACATCATGTCACTCAGTACAAACTAATTTTGCAGATGTGGGTTCGAACACATGTCCCGACAATTTTTGATGCTGAGCAAAAATTGAAGTGCATTCTGGATCCGTATGTGCCTTATTGTATTTATACCTATGTTGTGATATCCTAGTAGCTATGGTGGCTCTCGTTTCACCATAGTATGATGCCTTACATCCATTATGAGGGCATGCCACTCTGTACACAGCCTGTGGGGTCTGATCAGAAGCTATAGTGTCCTTAGTGTTGTTAATAAGCCTATTAGTTGAGTTAGGTGTATGGAAACTCAAATGAAATTCCTTAGAAAAAGTCTTATAAAATGTTTTATGTAAAGAGTGCACGTAGGGCAACAATATCCAAGGCCTTTTGTCTTCATCTCTGTGTTTTCCAATATTATTTACAAAACGTCTAATTTTGCTATGTACTATATTGTGCCTGTATCCTGATTTGATTAGGTTGTTAGTATAATTAATTAAGTTAGACCTTCTATCTGCCTCAAACTTGCACAAATAGTAATTTCTGAAAAGAAATGAAGTCAATCCAGCAAATTTGTGAGTCATAGGTGTGTATGACTCATGGTGAATCTGTCCACAAACTTCTGATGGCTTCATAATCATTGCATAATTAAGCATATTTCTTTCTCTGTGTACCTTGATATCTAAATATTTTACCTCTTGCCCCTGTGAAAGCACGATTTATTATAATACATTTAAGAAAATAAAATTTATTAAAAGTAAATAAACTAAAAATTATTAAAATAGAATTAATTATGCAACTAAGTAAATAAAGAAATTAATTAAAGGTAAAGAAATAAGCATGACTGCAGTAAGAGCAGATCTTCATTTTTTATACTCCTGATCATGTGGCTGATTTTGATGATTAAAACTGACATTTAAATCACCTTCTTCTTGATCTTCATTCATTAAAGTTTAAAAATTAATTGGTATCCTGGGAGCCATAGCTAAAAATAAACATATTTACATAATTGTCTACACATTAATGAAAATATTACATTTTAAGACAATTATTTATAAAATAAAATTATTACAGTAAAACAAAATAATGTATAATAAATTACATTATTTTTAAACAAAACTTTATTTTACATTATACTTTCACAATTTTATACAATATTTAACATGTAACTTCCCAGATCATTTTAAATGTTTTTTAAATAAATACTTAAGAATAACTTTAATATTATAAACAGAAAAGTGAAAGATAAAATTTACAATGCAAGAACACTTACAAAAAATTGATAACCTTTAATAATAATAAATTAACTCATTATCTTTTCAATTAATTATTTTAAAAATTATTCAACTGAGTTAATTTTTATTAGAATTTGCATTAATAAGATATACTTTTATTAGCAAATTACTTAAATAAAATGTATTTGATAAGTAAGTACTAACAATGAACATTAATGATTCAAATTTAGTTATTAAAGTTTAACTTTAACATTGCCTTTTAACATATTAGTATCTTTATTAAAATAGTTTTAACTCTTAACATCATTCTAACATTAACTCACTACTATTCAGAGTAAAGATATTCCTAATTTAAGCAATTTTAAGGCATTTACAACTACAGATGGGTTTTAAAGAACTATAGCAAAAATATTAAAATGACTTTTAAAACAATTACAACTTATAAAAGTTTGTAAAGATGACTAAAAACATGAATTAATATTTAATTATCAAGCTTTTATAGGTTGATTTGCTATAAAAATTAACTTATTTTTAAAAAAATTTTAAATACTAACAATTAGATGGCTGAAGATTACTATATATTTATATGTACACACACAAATAAAATACTTATAATCATCAGACTGGTAATTCAAATGATAACATGCCAATTTTTGCAGATTTTTCCACATAAATAATTAGGATGCCTCATACATTTATAATAACAGTGAATAAAAGTTATACAATGTATGTCTTATGATAACATTATCTTATTTTAAAAAAGACATCCATTTTTAAAGCTTTTCCATGTCTTCTTTATTTTTCAAATATTTGGAACTTTTTTCTCTTTAACATATTACTAAACAAATTATTTTCTTATGAATTTCACAATATTTTCTGATGCATATTTCAAAATATTCTTCACTTCCAGATTTGCCCAATCAAAGTTTGCCTTTTTATTCAAACTGTTTTCAAAAAATCATTTTCTATTTAATTAATTCAACATTTTATCAATTCTGATTTTGGTGTTCAACTATTTTTTTTTCATTTCTTTCCAAAGCCAGACTTTAAAATTCATTTTCATTGATATATTTTTAAATCTTCATCCCAAACAAAATATTTAATATGGCATTTAAATTTAATTTTATTGCTTCACAAAATAATCTTGTATATTTATTAAAATCTCTCATTTTTTATTTTAAGTTATCCAAGTTTTCAAATATTCAATGCTCACAATTATCATATGATATGAAAAGATAATGTAAGTTACCCTGCAACTTAACTGTAATCCATAATTGTTAATCCTTTGATTTATTCCCAACAAACTGAAATATAAATATTATATAGACTAACTATCTACTCACTCATTCAGTTATATATTGGTAATGTATGTGCACAACATAAACATATATATAATTTTATATTTCCTGTACAATCAATAGATATATACAAAAGTTTCCTAAAAATAAGACAAAATGTATTCGTAATATTTATACAAAAAATATAACTTTATTTAATCTTTGGTAAGCTTCTTTTAAAAGTCCATGTGAAAAATCTCTTTGTCTTGGGATATCTGTGAGTTATAAAACTTAATGTGAATGAATATCAAATTTTTTTTAGACAGCTACTCTCAGAACAACCTGGGTTAATTGTCCTTGCACTTTTAATACAATAATATCATCTTCTGAAATATTCTCAGTCAGTTTGCAAAACATTAAACATGTTTTCTCTGTGATGATGGTATAGTGATAGTAAAGTAATTTTGTTTACAAATGGAACAGCTTTCCTTCTTCCAAAATATTTAGGATAAATTTATAAACAAAATATATAAACAGGACTCTTGTAGAGTAACGATGAGTAATTTTCCAAATGCTTAAAGAATTTAATATTATAGGCAGACATAGGAAAAGGTCAGAGCATTTGACCTTTTCTAGTTAGCTTTTTAGCAATGCATATTGGTGTTCAAATGTGAATAAAGAGCTTTAACAAAATAACTGATATTCATGGAAGCTAGTTTCAGTGGTAACTTTTCTTAATTCATATTATTTTGTTAACATTTTTTCCTATTATTTTTTCTTGTACACATTGTTATAAGAATTCTAGGTGGGGTTGCAATGTTTAGTTATCTTTTATAAAAAAAATTGGATAAGAACACACTTTCAAAATTAGTATTTTAGTACTTTTGGAGATTAATGAAATATGTAAATTATTTAGCTTCATATGTAAATAAGACATTTATTTATATAGCGTGATGTTTTTTTATAAACTATAATATTAATAAGCCAATAAGCTAATGCACAAGTGCTTTGTAGATTTAACTATATAAATACTCCCACTTTCCAAACACAAGATAACATCTTTGTGAAAAGATAGAATGAACCCATTTATTTTTTCAACCCAAATATTTATGTATGGGCAAATCTTAAGTGTTTGGAAATAAGAATGTAAAGATATTAATTGATCACTTTAAATTACTTTTTTTCCTATGTAAATGAATGATGCTTGTGAAATTTTTAGAATTTATGATACATCATTCTTATTAAATTAAACATATGTAAATAAGAAATTTAATTATATAGCACAATGTTTTTTATAAACTGTAATATTAATAAGCCAATAAGCTAATGCACATGTGCTTTGTACATTTAACTATATAAATGAATACTCCCACTTTTCAAATACAAGATAAAGTCTTTATGAAAAGATAGAATGAATCCATCTATTTTTTTGACCCATAAACTCACCCATACATAAACAATTGGGTTGAAAAGATAGATGGATCCATTCTATCTTTTCACAATGACTTTATCTTGTGTTTGGAAAGTGGGAGTATTTATTTATATTGTTAAATCTACAAAGCATAGTGTATTACCTTATTGGCTTATTAATATTACTTTATAAAAAACATCATGCTATGTAAATAAATGTCTTATTTATATATGTTTAATTTAATAAGAATGTCGAACTGTAAATTCTAGAAATTTTGCATGTATCATTCATTCACATAGGAAAAAAAAATAATTTAAAGTGATCAATTAACTTCTTCACACTCTCATTTCCAAACACTAAAGATTTACCCATACATAAACATTTGGGTTAAAAAGATAGATGGATTCATTCTATCTTTTCACAAAGACTTTATCTTTGTGTTTGGAAAGAGGGAGTATTCATTTATATAGTTAAATCTACAAAGCACATGTGCATTAGCTTATTAGCTTCATATAAAAATTAATACAGTGAGCTCTTGAAATGTATTCCTTCAATTACTAAACTTAATTAAGTTCACGCATACAACTATTGTAAATTAATTTATTGATTAGATGTAAATTATGTTCAAGCTTTTCTTTTTTTAACATTTACTCAAAAATAAAGGATGTTTTAAAATAAACATTCTTAGATAAAATGTAAATTAATTAGTTTATAAGGGAATGAATGAAAATAAATAAACAATAGGCAAAATGTCTTCTTGTAAAATAAAATAACGTAAGAAATATTTTTTTAAATGTTAATTTGCAAACCTAGGAATATTGCTACATACCCTCTTAGTTAAAAAAAATGTTTCATGGATGCTTAAAAGAGCCTTTGATTATTTATTTGTTTTTCTTGTTAGTGAGTTTTCTTTCTACCTTTGTCTCCTAGAAGTTTTTTTTAAATCTTAAGTAAAACTTTCTAACAGTGGGAGTACTTTTGTAAATAATTTTAGTGGATTCTATTTTTTAAATGTAATTTGTATTTATTGTTAAAAGGAGGTTGCCTTGACAACAGTTTGAAATTGTTGATTGTTATGATATTGGGATTATCTAAGTGATTAATTATATAATATATGTTATTATTAATCTAATTTACACATGTTAACTGTTCATCATTCACTTTTAATTAATATGTATGGGGCTTGGATTATAAAGATTGTATGTTCCCTTATGTCTAGCAGGTATGTTGACTACAAATGCATTTTTGCCTGATCATTTTATTATCCTATTTGGGTACACAAATATGTTATATTGTGCTAAGCTATCATAAGACTAATACTAATATTAATTACAATCCTATTTCACAATCTAATCTAATACTTGGTTTGTAATGAGAAATTCATTTAACAAATCCTATAACTAGTAGTCTATTTGAGCTAACTCACAACAAACTATGTGCAAAAACAAATAAGTTATATTGAATCCATTCCCAATAAATTATAATATATAGGTTTCTTCAAACTGTAATATTTTTTTAATAATGTTAATGGTTGAAGTAAATATATCTATATCTCAAAATTAAATAACTTAACTAAATAACTGATCCTTATTTATGTCAAGACAATTTAAATAAATTTAACTGAACAAACTATGATTAAGTGGTACTACCCTATAAGAATACCATATATATGCGATTTTTGAAATTATAAAACCTTTTTTCATAACGATAATCTTAAATACATAGATATGGGTCCTTCACACTAAGAGAATAACTAACATAAAAATTATAACTTTCACCCTCATTGGACATCTAGAAATAATAAATCTTTCATAAGATACAATTAATATAAATCTAGCTTAGTATAATCAATCTTTAATCTACTTAAAATATAAACTTTGGATACCACATACTTAATATTTCTATCTAATACCTTGGATCATGCTTCCATCACTATCTCTGTTATTGCAGTATGTAAGCCTTCTTTCTATAGAGTGTCTTTTGTTTTCTTGGTATCCTGGACTTTTATGGAATGTACTTCTTACAAAACTCCTATTTGCTATTATACTATCAAATGTTCCTTTTCTGAGCTCATCATATGGATTTTGCCTTGTTATTCAGCATTTACTTCTGTCCCTATCTTGTGAATGAACTTCATCTTCAATTTTTGTATCAATATTCTATTGATATTGTATCATTAGAGTTTTCTTTTCCCATTTTTAGTGCCTTTTCAATAAAATTATTACTTGCTACTAAATTTCCCAAAAAATATGAAACATCCTTACAATATATTTGTTTCTAATTAGTATGGCTTCAATGTGATAGGGTAAGTTTCATTGTGCTATTCTTACAATTGCTGTTTCTAACAGATAAAAAAAAGTTAGGGCATTTAAGTTCACCAATTGTTGCCTAAAAAATTAGGCCACACTGCTCTTACTAAAGTTGTATTTCTCTTGGGATATTTTGTGCCATATGGAATCTTTTCTCTCTTTGTTCCAAAAATAATTAATCGCATTTTCTTTGAACTCAGAATAGGTTCAATGTGATTCAAATAATTACACCCTCCAAGCTCTGGCAGCTGTGTCTAGGTGATATGCCATTTCTATCTTTTCTGTTTCAATCATTATGTTTAGAGTGAATAATTCTTACAATGTTGTCAAATATTCAATGGGGTATTCATCATATTCTCATTTTAAAATTTGAGTTTGAATAAACTGTAAAACATCTGCATTTGCTGAACATAAGTATGCAACTACATCTAATTTTTCTGTATTAGTTTCAAAAAGTAGTGGCATGTTTCCATCTGAATGATGCCCTGTAAAATTTTGCCTAATATTCAACTCTTTTATTTTCTATATAAACTCATTATCTATAGTTTTATATTGGCTGTCATTGTTTGAATTCTGTTTCACCTAATATTCTGTGGTTCTCTAAGATTATTTGCTAACAATATTTGTTCACTTTGTTTTCAATCTTTTTCTGTAATTCCCTAATCTAATCATTTATTTTTTGCTATATCACACTTAATTTCTCATTGATTATTTTCACTTATTTTAGCTAAATTAGTCTTAACTTTGAATAACGCTTATTTGAAATTATCTACTACTGACCTTATCACCTGTCTAAATTCTTCAGTATTATAAGAATCCTTGATTTTGTCTTTTATTTTCTTATATTTATTTTCTTCTCAATCTGCAACATTATCACCTTTAGTCTTCATTTAAATTTCATCTATTCATTTAGGAATAGCATGAACACATGTTTCAAAGTGATCTAGAAATTCTTTTTGCAAGTTAGCATTGATGGATTTAAATTTGTCGGTCACATGTTTACATTGTTTTCCCAACTTTTTTATATCTTTCTTTTTTGTTTGTGATTCATTATTTTCATTGCTTGTCAAACTTTAAGTTTGAAAGTTTGATGCTATTTGCCATTTCACGTATAAAATCTGTAAATTCATTATGAAACATTTTATGATCAGTTAATAATTGTTTTTGAAACTTTTGTAACACTAACTTTGATTCTCTACATTCAACTTTTATTTTCTTTAATCCATTTTCAGTTTTAATCTGAGCTTTTCTAAGTACTACAAATTTAGCTTTTGATTCACTATGAAATTCTGAAAACTAGTCTGAAAGTGGTTAAAATAACTTTCAATTTATCCTGGAATTCGTGATTACCTTTCTCTAACTGGCCTGTTACTAATTTCATGTTTTGATTCTTCCATGTTAGCTGTTAATTCAGCTTTTACTGCTTGGAATTCTATTTTAGATTCCTTGAAATTAATATCAATTTTAGATTTGAGAACCTTAGAATGTTTTGAGTTTGTATCTATAATAATTTCTAAGTTTTTTGAATTAGCATCGATTTTAATTTCTAAATTTTTTAACTTAACATCCATTTTAGTATCAAGTGCTTCAAAGTTTTTAGCATTAATGTCTAGATTATTTTCAATAATTTTAAATTTATTCATCATAATCTGAAACTTTTTCATCATTTCTCAACTATTAACCTCGCCCTACTCAAGATATCATTCTTAATACCAGTCGTTGTTCTAATTTTAAGTAGAACAAATAAATATTAACCAACTAATAAATATTTTTTAATAAATATAATTACCATAAAATAGTAGTTAAGAGTCTATCTTCCTTTTTTTTCCTGCCTATAAATAAAACCACTAAATATGCATGTATTTTTCTTTCTGTAACACAAACAAATATTTTTGCAATTTACTATTTATTTTGTCATGGTGAGGCGATATAGACTAAAAATAAATTAAATATGAAAAGAAAAAATTCTTTATGGTTGTCACAAGATAAATATTTTTTTTTAATGTCAATAATTCAGTCATTGGTTCCATGTTCATAAATTACCTGATTTAGATTAATAATTATTCTCAGTGTGCATATTAGATCACCAATTTGTAACAGTACATAAATATAAAAGAGAGAAGAACTTTATTATATCCCATGAATTGAGACGTCAGTACATACGTATGAAAGTAATGTCCAGTAGTTTGAGTGCCAATATGGTATAATGGATGGTTGAATTTATGTATTGTGGATTTTAAAATTCTATCAAAAATCTTTGTATACATGATAAGACTTTTTACTTGTTTTGAATCTATTTATTTTAATTATTTAAATAATTAATGTGAAATCAAGGCTCTATAGTAGCATATATTTAAAATCAAAGGATAAATTTATTGACTTTATATATGCTTAAAAATTAAAATAATCAATAATCTCAGAGAAATATTAATAAGAATAAATTTAATCAGACATGTGACTAAGGATTTATGTGAGATGAATGAATATCTTAATACATCATACAGATACAAATTTATTAATGAAAAAGATTATTCATATTTAATTTATCATCACTAACAGAATAATAAACAAAATTTACATCAATAAGCTTTAACAGCTTTGATTGTTTTACAAAGTTTTACTTGTGAAAGCTGCTGCAAATAATTTTGAAATTATTATGCTAAACACAGAAGCTTTTCTTAAAATTCAAAGAATATCGAAGTGAGTGAAACAAATAAAAGAATAACATAAGTTTTCTCAAAACATTTATTAAACTAATTAATATGGGTGATATATTACAAATATGGATAATGAACAATTACAATATTAGATAAGTTATGGAACTAACATTATTGAGTTAAACAGGGTTAGGTATTTAGTGGTTAAGTTCTTTGTTAACTTTATTAGAGAGTCTGATATAGCTTCCATGTCTCTTGAAAAATTAATGTTGTGGCAAGAGTTTTGTCTCTTTGTTTAATTTTCTCTATGCTCTGAATAAATAATGAGTTTTCATCTGGCTTGGGATGTTGGTATTGTGCCTTGCACCTTACAATCCAAATGGCATAGGTGATGAAAATTGACAGCCTAACTGCACTTAAATGATATTCCACAGTAGTTAATCCTTTGGTTTATTTCAAAAACTGAAATATAAATATTATGTAGATTAACTATTTACTTACTCATTCAATTACAAATTGGGAATATATGTGCACCTAATTGTATATAAAATTACATTTAAATTTTAGATTACATTCATAAGGAATAGGTATATTCAAAAGATCTCTAAAAATAAGAAAAAAAGGCATGCGTAATATTTATACAAAAAATATATATCAAGACTTTATCACAAGTTTCAAGCTTAAGGAAATAATAAAGGATTAGTAATCAAGGCAACATTACAACTAAAAAATTAGTCCCATTCCATTCAATTGTTAATAGTTATGTTGCCTTGACAACAGTTTACAGTTATAATATTTACTGAGGCTATAACCTCGATAATATGCGTATAAAATGCGATAGTAGGGACCTCTACAGGTGTTTTACTTACGTAATCAATGTGCGTTTAATAAATTTATATTTACAGTTATAGTGATGCAATAAATACAACTTTTAAAAAATCTACATTTTATTTTTTAAAAATAAATCATACTTTTATTTGAAGTTTACAAATGTCCATTTAATGTTAATGTTTGAATTCAGTATTTAGGTATTAGTGATTATTGTCAAAGATAGATTATTGTTATTTGTGACACTGCAGACTTTATGTGGTTTAATTAGTGTTAGAGTGAAACAATTAAAAGCTAAAGTCATCTGTATCTATTTTTATCTCATTAAAGTAAAATAAAATCTGATTGATCATTAAATTAAACTCTATATTTATCCTAGCATTTATAAATTTGGATGTTACATAATGACCTAGAAATAAGGTACCATCCATATAATGCTCAGAGAGAATTGTATAAAATTCCCAAACACAGATGTGTTTTTGTTATCATTTCTGGAAGTGTAATTTTGTATATAGTAACAGAATAGACTTTAAGATTGTTTATTAACTTTAACTATTACATATAAATAACTTTACAATTATGATATTATTCATATTATAATTTACATGTTTAGTTTTTTTTTTACAGTGCATTATTATATTTTAATGTGTTAACACATAAATTAATTAGAATAATTATAAGGAGAAAACTTATATACAATTAACAGTCAAGAAAATTAGCGAATTCATTTAAATTGTCTCTAAAGATTATATTTGAAAGATAAAAGGTTCTGCAACCTAATGCTTTACAAAAAACTGTAAAAATATGATTGTAATTTTAACAAATAATTAAAAACAGTTTTTTGAATTATTTTTTTTTTAATGTTTATTATAAAATAAATGAAAACTTGAGAATTTTGTAGCAAATAATTATGAAACTTAATCAAAAAATGATGTATATTTACATTTTAATGAAAGCCTTAAAAAAATCTATAATGCATAGAATCCAATGTGAGTTTATACGCGCATATATATATGTGTGTGTGCGTCAAATGCTTTTAAAAGTTCTATCATGTATTAGAATAGATTAGAAGATGGGTAAAAGTTTAATGAGATATTGATTTTAATAGTATTTTGACAGCACATAATATCCAATCTTCTTTGTCTATACTGTATTTTAATATCATTAATGAGAATATAATATTAAATTGATGACAAGAAATTTTGAATACCATGGATTGTCTTACTACAATTAGAATCTTCACTGCATAAATTATCTTTTCACTGTCCATACTTATAAAAATCTTTTCTTCTATCAACCCGCAAACATACATTCATCATATTTTAATCATAAAAATAATCAAATTATTATTAATAAAACCTTTTGGTTTAGAATTGCATTAATACAAATCATTTTCTATGTGCATTAATTTTTTGACTGTTTCTGCATGAATCTTTATATATAATTTATTAATATATTTGTTTAAAAATATTCCAAGTTAAAATATATATATTTTAAAGTGTTTTTAACATTATATTATTAATATTGATTTAAAATAAATTCTACAAGTTAACATTTTCTTTTTGATTTTGTACTGAATTTTATACAATACACAATGAGACCTATTTGAAAATTTCTTTGTTACAATTTATTTAATATAGTTAAAAGAAATTGTTTTTTTTTTTGCCTATTGATTAAATAGCACTTATGTATTAGACCTGTTATGCGTTTTGACATTCAGCCATGAATTTCTACTCTTGTGATCCTATTAAATAAATTCTGAGATCTTGTCAAATTAATGGGAACACCAGAATTTCTAATTTAAGTAATAAATTTGTACACAAAAATAATAAAAACACATTACAATACTAAGTAAGAACAAATCATAGTGAATTTTTATTTCGTCATGATAATTGATGATAGAATAGTGGCAACTCTGATGGAAATGATCAAAGGAAATGTAGAAGAGGACTCGTTAATTTATTCAGATTGCTGGAAAGCATATAAAAGTGATGAATTACAATCTGCCCGTGGAGACTCCAAAGGATTCATTTTCATTCTGGACAATATTAAAATAGTAAGACCACCACATTGATTCCATTTAATAAAAGGTTACTATTTTTTTTTTTACCATAAAGCATATAGAACTTAGAAACTATGATATACTGACTGCACAAAGAAGATGACCCTTTTATTTGCATTCTGGATATTTAAAAAATCAGTCCATCTCATTGATTACATTTTGATAAAAGTTTACTAATTTATTTCTTTGTTTTTTAACAAAATAAATGTTGTTAGATATTTCTCAGTCAAGATTTCATGCAGCTGTTATATTGCATAAACATGTGCTTTAAGTTTCCATTTTTAAGTAATCTGAGCCACATGTAGGTTTTTTTTTATCTGTTCATTTTTTACTTTTCTATCATAGTTAATACATAGTATTTTTTTTATTTACTTTACTGTCCATTTTATAATTAATATACTTATTTATTTTGGATTTGTAAGTATCATCATTAAAATTTGGCATTTTTTTGCCTACTATCAAGGAGGATGCATTTAAAGTAAAGTAGTAATTTTCAGAGGTTTTTTGCAGAGACACACAATCATTTCATCATGACAATTTTTGTGTTACATATAATGATAAAAATGTTTTGATTTTAAGCGAGTGAATAAATATAGTAATAAATTTATTTTTCATTTTGTTTATATAGTATTTTTTGGTTACTTTTGCTTTAGTATCTGTTTTGTAATAGCCTGCCTGAGTTATATAGTATTTTTTAATTTTAAGTAAAATTTGGGAATGGCTGCCTGTGTTTGCACTGGTAAAATGGTATACCTATTGCAGGGGGGTGGGCTGGCTGTGATGTCACAAAATGTCATTTTATAATGTGTTTTTATTATTTTTTTGTACAAATTTATACTTTTCATATTGTTTAAAATGTACTTTTTCAGGTTTATACTGATGTCATTAGTGTTATGAATTAGAGCACTGCTCCGTCTTTTCACACATATATCAACCTGCCAATAACTTTCTGCACTTTGTGAAAATGTTGTGAAGTAACATGTACAATAGGTTCATTTTGACAAATTTATCACTTAAGTTTGTCAGAAATTCCAGGGTACACATTATTTGAGAAGATCACAAGATTAGAAAAGTTATTGTTCGACTTATACAGATGCAAAAAGTGTAACATATCTATGTAAAAAAAGATATTTATGAAATAAATATTTCACATAGAATAGTTGAAAAGTGCACTTACTGGCTATACTATGTATAAGAAAAATTAATAAAACCTTTGACGATTTGTTTTATAAATAGCAAATTTATAAAAATATTTTTACTATTTTGAAAATATTCCAAGACACACAATTAACATAGCCTCTACAGATTCAAAAAGTTGCAGTATAAAATTAACAGACATTTAAAAAATTATTTAAAAATATTCTTTTAATATATTATTTTGTGTTTTCACAAACTTTACCTTTAAAATAGACATATTTTATGGTAGTCATGCATTATTATGCAAGACTGATTTTTTTTTTCAGATAACTGGTAGATAGACATCCCAAATAAAAATCAAATTATTGTTTAATAATTTAGTACCTAATTTAAGATATTACAGTGCGAAATCTCAGATTTACTACACCACAAATTTCTAGTTGTTAATATAATTTATCAGCAACGTATGTAAATAATATTTGTCTAAATCACATGTTGTTAATAAATTGGTAATAATTGAAAGTTTGCTAATCTTTCACATGCATGATTGTCTCTCAGACAGCCAATCAAATTTTTTAAACAGCTGTCTTAAGAACGATCAGGCTTTGACACATGACAAAGATTTTGATAAGAAAAGAATGATACCAACCTTTTCTCAACTTAACTTTTATATATATAAATCAGTCTTAAGCATCTGATTGGCTGTCTGAGAGACAATCATGCATGTGAAAAACTAGCAAACTTTCAATTATTACCAATTTATTAACAACATGCAATTTAGACAAATATTATTTACATACATTGCTGATAAATTATATTAACGTCTAGAAAATTGCGGTGTAGTAAATCTGAGATTTCACACCGCAATATCTTAAATTAATAACACAATGAATGATAAGTGTATATGTTTATATATTCAAGCTTTCAGGCCAAGATGCTTAAGGCTGGCTTATATATATAAAAGTTAAGTTGAGAAAAGGTTGGTATCATTTTTTTCTTATCAAAATCTCTATCATGTGTCAAAGCCTGATCGTTCTTAAGACAGCTGTTTAAAAAATCTGATTGGCTATCTGAGAGACAATTGCGCATGTGAAAGACTAGCAAACTTTCAATTATTACCAAATTTATTAACAACATGCGATTTAGACAAATATTATTTAATACCTAATTATAAAAATAGAGATCCTTGGTTTTTGTGTTGCTGTAAAAATGTCCAACATTTTGACTTGATCACACAAGTCATCTATTGGGTGATAAAAGGTAGAAAGATGGTTGTAGAGGTGCTACAATCACTGATTTGGAAAAAAACGTTAAAGTTCCACCAATAGCAAAAATGTTAAATTAAGAATGTTTTTTTTTAAAAAATCTTTCCAAATAGGAGGAAGTTTGCATGAATCATCTCACTTATTGATACAATATGGCCTTTTAAGTATCTCAATGGCTTCTCTGATTTTACATTAGTAGAGATTATCACATCTGGAGATGATCCTGATACTAAAAAAATCAGTTTTATGACCTGAATCAATAGCATGGAATGAGAGTGCTGATGATGATAAGTGTTGTTTAACTAAATTAGCATGTTCATCTCTCCTAACACTGATGCAATGATTACTCATACTTATGTAAGAAGCTTTACAATTTTTACATGAGATTTGATAAGACACCATGAGATTCAAGAGGGATTGAATTCTTAGGCTTGGTTATTATATTGCTGATCTTTTGATGAGCAGAAAATGCTGTATCTATATTATAGCGTTTTAATATATGTCCGATACTGTCTGTAGTTCCTTTTACATATGGAACACAAATCCTAATAGCTGATTTATCATCTTTTTGTTTCCTATTTTGTCTATTTAGGCTTGAAATAAGGCTTTTTTTATAAATTTGTAATTATAACTATTTGCTAATAAAACACTATTAATATGATTTATTTCCTCTTTCAGATGTGACTTATCTGAAAGGTTAATTGTTCTCTTTAAAAGAGTTTTGGCTATAGAAACTATCTGAGTAGGATGATGATGAGAATGGAAATGTAAATATCTGTCCAAGGGTGTATTCTTTCTGTAAATCGAAAATGATAAACAATTTGGTGTTCTGATGATTAGAACATCAAGAAAAGGGAATTTTCCATCAGACTCTGTCTCCATTGTAAATTTAATATGAGGATACATATTATTTAAATGTGAGAAAAATCATCTAATTTATTTTTTCCATGTTACCATATGACAAAAGGGTCATCTATGTATCTGAGCCAAACCAAAGGTTCTAAAGGTGATGATTCTAATGCATGAGTTTCTATATTTTCCATGAATAAATTGCAACACTGCAATTTACCGAACCATATTATTGCTTTGATTAAACATTATCTCTTGAATACATATTTTGTATACAATGGACAGAATTACAGAGAAGTTTTCAGTACTCCTATGGGCTCACCTATCTCAGGAGTAATAACTGATTTATTTTAAGAACGCAACATTCGATTGACAAATTTATTATCATAAAAAAAAATTCAATACTTCAATTTGCAAGTATTAATTTGAATATAAACATTATTTTTAATATTGATTATAAAATTAAATAACTGATGTAAACTTAAATTGCTTGTTATTTAATAAAAATGCTAAACTTATTTAGAATCAAATGCTACATTTAAAAGTAAATTCAGGTTTTTATTCAAATAATAAAAAATATTATATTTATTTCTGTGATTATTTTAAAGTTTATATATGCGATAATAAAATATGTTATTATTAATAATGTTTTTATTGCAATAATAATTCAAGGACATAAATAATCTTAACATTTAAGTCTGCTCAAGCAATTAAGAAAATAAAAAACAAAGTAGTAATAAACAGCGTCCTCATCTTCAATTTCATGTTTCAGTTGAAAATAAGTTTAGTTTCAACTCACATGTATAATGCATACATCTGACATAGGTCAGTTACTATTGTAATAGTGTGGAATATTAGGGATGAATATGGTGAGATTGCAGGACACATCATTCTCCCCATAAAACAACTAATCAAATTAAATATAAAAGCTATGCAGTGAATAAGAGCAGAGAATCAGCATGAACAAACCAAAAGATACATCTCCAGTATTACAAAAGAATAAGTTAACAACTCATCAACTGTCAAAATCAATAATCAACAGTCAAACTTGTTACTGTCTGGTACACTATAAAACATGCTATTTATCTAGCTACTGCCTAACTCAGGGCAGAATATGCAATCATTATTTGGATGCACATATATGGATGCTAAAATATTAGTCAGAATATAAAACAATACAATAATTCTGAGATGCTGAAACATGCTGATCAACATGAAAGCTATGGCACTGTTATACCATTATGTAAAGGCCAATTATAACTAAATTTCTAATGAAAACCAAATGCAATGAATGGACTTTAATGGTGACACCTTTGAACCTTCCAGTTATCATCTGCACCAACTTAAACCTCTACATCCATATAACTAACTGTCATATTCCAAACTAGCTCAGGAAACAACAACTCTAGAGACAGTGACTGTGAACATGATATAAACAAATATAACAGCTTAGCTAATTTATTTTAAAATAAATTTAGTGGGATAATTTAAAAATCCCTAAAACATTAAGCTGTCATAAAATCAAGTCATTCACACTACCAATTCATGTAACAGATAGCTGGAGGAATAAAAAGTAATACTAAAATATTTTAAACAATTATTTAATAAATAATTAATTAATAATTTTAAAACAAATTGCATGGTAATATGACAATATAAATTTATACATTCTTATCACAAGTATGGTCTTAAATTTTTTTAAAAAATAACTAACTGATTCTATTTCTTAGATTAACTTTTTTCTTTCATTAAATTATTTTTTTTAAAGAACTAAAGTTGAAAAATGCTTTTCAATCAGACATAAGAGCATTTTAAATTATTTTTAACCTTTTGTATATATTTTGGGGGAAAAAATAATATAAAGCAAAGAAAAACATGTTTCAAAAAAAAATGTTAAATGTAATTTAATAAAAATTAAAATACATAAACTCTCTTTTATAATTTTGAACAGAAAAATAACATGAATAAGAAATATGTTTCACAAGAAAATGTTGCCCTGCTAGAGTTATTTATTCTTATAAAAAATTAATTCAACATGAAATGGAATGTGCATATTAAAATACCCTCTAGCATAGTTTAAATTTATTTGAGAGTCCTTCTTTGCATTTATAATTTTCAGTGTATCATATAGGTTCATTAAGGTTTCTCACCTCCAGGTTACTGTATACAGTTCTTTCTACTTGGCAATTAGATTTCAGATTAACAAATCATAACAATTTATCATTTATTTCCAATAAAATTTTCATGTCAGCTAATACCTAAAGACATTCATGTTCCTGGTTGGAAACAAGATTTATGATAGATTACTTTAGTGTATCTTCTGCTCTCACATTTTTTTCAGTGAAGCAAATTACGTGAAGGAAGAATATGTTTAGACTTAACTAAACTTAGCACATGATTGTAATCATCTTAGAAAACATTTTTATAGCTAAAGCCATAGTGTGCTCTTCACAACTAAATTCTCTTGCTATTTTCTTCAACTACTTCATTAGAACTTTTGCTCCCTACTGTTTTCTTCAGCAGCTGGCTTAGAACTGGCTGTCCTCTTCAACAGCTAGGTTAAGAATGCTTGCTTCTTACAAAACACTGAAATCAACATATTTACCTATAAACCTGGATCCCACAAATCAAAATCCAGTCTCCTACATGAAAAATTTTAATATTAACCAATTAGGTCAATTTTTACAAACACAACTGTTGAGCTATTTTCCTTCTTCAACATTGAGATTGAAAAACAAGTTAAAACTTAAATTAAAATCATATTTTTTGCCATCCTTTTGTAATTAATAATTATTTTATTGCCAAAAACAAAACAAGATAATAAGATTAATTAGACTGACATTTTGGCTGGAGGAAGATAAAGAATAAAAAAATAAAGGCAACCCTGATTAATTAAAGTAAAATTTTAACAAAATGTTTAAATCACATTTTCTTTTTCTTTTTAAAAATATTACTAAACATAAAAATGTATCTGTCTATCTCTCTTAAATGTTAAAAGTAAAAATTATTAAATAATTTACTGAAGCAAAAACTTTTTTTCTCAGTAATGTTTAAAACTAAAAATTAAACTTGGAAATACATAAAATTATTGAAGAGAGAATACAAAAGAAATTATTTATCTGATTTTATAGTTATCTGTCGTTTACAACCTTTTATAATTTATAATATATTTCAAATAGTAAACTTATGTTTAACATATCCCAAAATTCTCATATTATCATGTGATGAGAAAAAAATTAATTAAATACCCCTTATTCTTAAAATAAAATGAAAGATTAAATCCTATTTTCCCATTAACCAAATAACTCTAAATTTAAGGACTATGCTGCTAGTATTCTTTATATAACAATGTACCCACATGGCAATATTATATAATTTTAATAATTATAGTTTTATGATAACTATCACATATACTACCTAGAAATTGTAATACTGGCTTTTATCAAGGTCCATTATGATTATAGCCAAGCAGCTTAATAAAATATTTAGCTTAGAAATGTGTTTATTTGACATTCATAATGCAATATTGAGGATAGTACTTTTTTAAATATATTGTACTCGTTAATGAGTAGTCAATGTATAATAAAAATGAAAAAAATTTTAAATTAATACTTATTTGAAAATCAAATGTCTTATGTGAGATAAAGTAGATACTAACAGATATTGCTTTAAAACAGTAGATGGTTTAATGATAGTCTTAATGTAGAATTATTTCATATTTGAAGAAAATGTTATTTTGAGTGCTTTTACTAGTTATTTTTACGACTTGAAAAAAATTGATTAAATAAAATAGCATTCAAAATGAAATATGGACAAGGTCCCCCCCCCAAAAAAAAACATAGAGTACCATCTCATGATAAAGTTTATGTAAGTGGACTATTTACAGTAATAAAAGAACGACTAAGTGAATTCATTTCTAATGTGACAAATTTTATCAACTTTATGTATAATGAATGCATTGGTTTAGAAAATCTGACATTACTTTAAACTTACATTTAATCCTAAAATAGATATGCTTTATATGTGAATAAAAATAAGCTTTGACAAAAAAAGAAATTAAAATAATATATCAGTATTAACCTACCAAAAGAACAGATAAAATGCAATTATGGTATTAGAGTATCAAACAAAATTATTTTCTTGGTAAAAGATTATTATTTAGAAAGCAATTTCCTTTGCTGCTCCATGCTAAAATTTTAATTAGTACATTTAAAAAAAGTAAAATGTTGTTTTCTTTGATAAATATGGTTTCATAAGTGTACATATACCTTTTTAATACTCAAAAAAGTATTATTCATCTAGGTGACTAACTTGAAACTTTTTTAACAGTCTTAGAATATTTTCTTCAATTTTCCAGTCCACATTTAATTTAATTATCTATCCATTATTTGTCAATAAATAGTATGATGGTAATATTATCTAGAAGATAAAACAAGATTTAAAACTGCTCAAACATTAAGAAGGTGGTAATTGGAAAATGTGGCGTGCACTTTTACTTTATGGTAAGGGTCTGTCTTGCTGTGAAATATTTGAAAAGTTGTTTTATTTTTTGCATAATATCTAGGTTTTCTATCATTATTAATAATAATATAAATATATTACAACAGAGATGAAATATATTAAATGAAATTAAAATTAAACAGAGAGACTGCAAATCTCTCGCGCTCACAACCAATCAGATCATAAATATGAGACAGAGAATTTAACAAGAAAAGGGTGGTCCACCCTATTCTTTACTTGTCTTTGTATATATCCAAGCCAGTCTAAAGTACTTAGATCTGAAAGTGTGAATCTTAAATATATACAAGTAAAGAATAGGGTGGACCACCCTTTTCTTGTTAAATTCTTTGTCTCGTATTTACGATCTGATTGGTTGTGAGCACAAGAGATTTGCAGTCTCTCAGTTTAATTTAAATACTGTTTGCACTTTATAAAATAAATGTTATTTAAATGAAATTAAGTAGACAGGATATACTTTCAATGTATGTGTGTCATAGTTTGCAAACAAAAAGATTCAATTTTTTTATTGGTTGATGGTTTCATTAATCTTCCAAATTTTAAGGCACCCTTCAAGCATGCTTCAATTCTTAATTCTGTACCAAAATATGTGTGAAAAGAATGGCTTGATCTTTGTTTGAAAATAGAGGCAAAATTAAAAAGAGCATATGAAAATGAATAAAAGACAAATTGTTCAACAAAGCAGCTTCAGTTTTGAAAACAAATTCAAAAAGAAAAAATTATTCACCCTAGTTTGAAGGCATTTAAAAATATTCTGGGCAAAAACAAAAAGGCCATAGCTTTCTCTTATTAAATAATGGCATGTACTAAGATAAAATGTTTATGCAAATTGCTGCTTTAGGATTCAATAAATTTTCTAATTCTAATATCAAAGCCAAGAATATATATATTGTAACGAGATAGCGTTACATCGATATTAAACCTAGGAAACATCACACACACACACCCCAGCAAGCAACCTAAAACACTCGTAATTTGTTTCCATAACCTGTAATAGTTTTTTTTCCCCTCATAAAATACATTTATAAAATATAGATAGTAAACGTCCAAGTAAATGATTATAGCTTTCAGGGAATAAAATTTAATAAAATAGCCTTCGCGAAGAAATAATAAAAGAAATATAATTTAATCTTAGAAGTAATAAATATAATTTGCTCTCCTAAATAATAAAATATAATTGTCACTCGAAGACGCCACGGGGTAATTAAATATGTTTATGATAGAACTATAATGTTAACTAAGGTAAAACTTATAGAAAAGATTTGAGGAAAAGATTAAATGCTCGACTTTTAAATTTAATACAGCTTGTATTGTCTTGTAAAACACACGCACACACGCATGCACTCGAGGTGTGAAGAAGTAAGGTTGGTTGAGTAAGATTGCAACAAAAGATTGTCTCGAAATAAATATTGCCGTTAGCACAAGGATTGAGGAACCGTTACCTCAAACACGGACCTGAACGGCAGCTTCAGGAACACGGAACTCTGGGGGTAGATTGGATCCTCCGATAAGGATCACCCGGTATAAATATCAGTTAAAAACTATTCAAAAAAAAATCCAATCTGTTTATTATTATTGTAGTTCAAACTTTGAGCTGTTCTTTTTTTATTCTGAACCACCCCATGCTTATTTTTATCCCAATGCTTATGCTTTTTATTTTATCAAGATAGTTGTTCTGAAATAACGTATATTATTCTTCCGCATTCAAGATGATCACTACGAAATTAATATTAAGAGCGTCGACTGTCATGAGGGGCTAATAAACCCTTCAGTGACTGATCGGCGCTCCGCTACTAATTATCTCCGAAGCTATGAAATTACAATAACATCGTCGTGTGAAGTTAATGCTCCCAATAAAAAAAAATCATGTTCCAAGAGATACCCAAACTCGTCCAGACCATCCAATACTCGTTATAAGCAAGCGGACCACTCCAGCCACGGAAACCAAATCAAACCCTAGGTAAATATGTTTTATATTATGTTCACTCACTCACTTTATAAACTCGTAAGGAAATCTCGTAATTAACCAACCTAAGTAAACAAATCTTAAACTTTCCTCGTCATCATAACTTATCTTAGTCATAGAACTTTGTAAACATGAACTTTGAACTTTAGTGAATCTAAGGAAAAATAATACATTTTCTCAAATAGAAAGGAACTTTATTCCGATATTCACAGTGTGCTATGTTTAATTATGATTCTCTGTGAGCGTGAATGTATGTGCGCGTGTGCAATAAACCAAATTAATAATGTTTCTTTTCACGTTTAATAAATTTATTCAATATTTAAACAAGTCGAGCATTTCTCAAATCTTTTCGTACACTTAATTTAGTAGTTAATTTATTCTTTAATAATTCATCGTTGAAGTATGTTTAGTTAAGTTTAGATTTCATTTAATTAGTTTCTTTATGAATTATGTCGACATCGTGCCGTAAGTCACTATGTTTCTTATTTAACCTTAGTTAAGATAGATTTAAGAGCGGGCGGGTCTATAATCAATCGAAGTAAACGTCAAATAATTATGCTATATACGATATGTCGGGGGGATGAACTTGTAAGCCTAGTGTTCGGGGCGTAAACGAACCACCACATTCGTCAGTGACAACCAATAAATGAATCTTCTGCGGTGATCGACTAATTAGAAAACCAAGCTGATTTTTCATTAGCGGACGGCGCGTCTTTTCCGGGAGGAGTCGTCCCCGAAATAACTATATTGCGGCCTTGAGTTATCTATTGGTCTATGCTGGGAGTTTGAGCTAGTGGGTGGGATTTGACTCCGAAGTCGTTTTGACATGACGTAAGGTGATGCGAGTAATTAAAATCCAATTAAATAATCGTATCTGGCGCCCCCTTGTGTGGATAGCTAATAACTATCGATATGAGTAAACAAATAAAACTTTACGCTATGTCAGGTTTATTTCGGAGCCCTCGATCTCTTGTGCCGGGTCGTCGAATGACCAAACCAGCTCGCCGGTTACAATATATATATATATATATAACAGAAATCAATATTTGCAAAATATTTATTGAATGCTATTCTACCTACATTATTTTTTTACATTAAAATGCACAAAGGGCACAACCTTCTAAGATTAATGATTGACTTCAGTGTCAATTATTTTTATAAAGCATCTACAAACATGGTGCAGAGTGACATATTGGGGTAGTATATATGAAATGACAAATATATGGTCAATGGGATTATCCATCAGTGCAGTTATATGTAGCATGGCTTTAGCCTTTAAAAAAATCTAATAGGAATCCTCCCCACATCAAATAAATGTAGGTACTACACATATATACACTACTTAGATAACATCTTTATATGCATGCCACAGGATACTAGCAACCATATGTTTAATGAATTGAACACTAAATCAGGCTTCAATTGGGCTATTGAATCATAAAAAGACTATAAAATATGTTATTTAGATTTGAAAATAAATGAAACTACAACTCATAATATTATAAAATGATTATCAAAGCTCTCAACATCATAGAATGCATCAACATGAAAACCAGGTGCCAACATTGCATAAATTTTTGAGTTTGAAAACTTTCATATTGCAATAACTACTTATACCAATTCAAGTCTGACAAGAATGAAAACTTAAAGACTTATATTGCTGATTATGTAAAATCAGGTTACAGAGCCATTGTATATACTAACAGGTAGAACAATTTTAAAAAATATTTTATATAGAACTGAGAATAGAAGGAACAACAAAAGTTAGATTGCAATACCATATCTACCACACATTAGAAATAAAATTGTAAAGATCTCTCATCAGTAAATTTAATGTGGGATTTAGAATGTCCATCAATTTAAATGGACTAATTAATAATATGAAAAACATAATATATAAATTGAATTAACCTAACATTTTGTATGCAGTAAGATGCAAAAAAATGTACTGTCTTTACAACTACTAAGTGAAAAATATCTAATCTGAGAATAAGATTAACACAACATATCTTAATGTAGAAAAAGCCAAGATGGTTTCAACTAATACATTCATATTTTACAACTATAAAAGAATATATGGATGCAATTTTGATCATGAGAAGAGACAGAAACAGAAAATGAAAAAAGGGAAGCTTATCATACAAAATGAATATACAATGAATCAAAGATCTAATAATATTCAAAGTAGCAAAAAATGGGTTGCATAAAGCCTTCACAGAATGCCATGATTATGAAGCACATGCATTGAAAGTATTCTCAGTCTAATTAATTTCACTTAATATATATATATGTGTGTGTGTGTCTATGGGCAAATGTTTGAGAATTCTAAGAACATTTCCTCCTTTGATGAAAAAATAAATGAAATCCAGTATTTAAAGACATATTTCTTTTATTCATTACTATATGTCATTAAAAAAATGGTAGATTTCTGTTAATATTTATTTGGCAAAAAATTTTTGATGTGTTCCCTAATATTAGTAAGCATGTATATATATATATATGTGTGTGTGTGTATTATGAAAGTGCATTAATGCTATCCATTGTGCAAATTTAAATAAAGTTTAGAATTTCACAAGAGTCATAATATCATTTAAAAATGGTTCAAGTATTCATAAAAAATATATTTCTCTAGATAAGTCACTGGTTCATGAATTGAACTAGAGTCCATAACATTCATTCTACTCTATATGGGCTGCAATAACTATGGGTATAAATATACATATGTAATGTATTTTCTTTTTAAAGTACACAATTAAGATTCAATAAATGATTTTAGTTTATGATTTAATACTTTATGGTTGATTAACATTGTGTAAATTATAACTGTGTAGTGTAATAAGTTTTACAATTTAAAAATAAAATGTATCACATGTAAATATTATTATATATATATATAGGATTGCTACTGCTATAGAATTATGTAGAATGGATATTTTAGATTCAAGAATGCCTGAAAAACTAATGGATTAATTAGATAAGCACATGCTGCAAGTCTATGAATTCTTTTTGATAGTACTGTAATGAATTGATAATATTAATATATTTAAATTAAGATTTACATTTCAAAAAACAATATGTTATTAATGGTTTTTTTTCCTCATGTGTCAAAGCATCAGCTGGGAAGTGAACCCACTAACCTGGGACAACTGCTCGTAAGGCAGCTGTGCTGACCACTCGACCACCAACGCTTGACTATTAATATTATTTTTGGTATTCCAAAATATATCTTAACACAATTATAATATCTAATAAAAAATATTGAATTTTGACCACCAGAAGGGAAAATTTGGAGCCATCGTTGAATTATGAACTCTAGAGTTCCAAACTTTATCACCTCAAACTAAGATGGCATAATGTCTATGTATATGAGTAACATTTACATTTATATATAATCAATCAGATTTACGGATTTATACTGCTTTCTTCATAAGATCTAAACTCATGGGATGGAAACATTGTCTAACTTAAATAAATCAAATTTGTATTAATTATTATCTTTAAACACAAATTGTCCATTAAAATGTTTCATTTATACATTGTTAATTTATTTAATTTAATGAGCTTCAGAAATTATTTTAAATTAAATTTTAATTAATAATGATAAATGAAGAATATTTTTATACTTATTTTTTAATTAATTACACTATTCTTTTTTATGACAAAAATATGTTAATTCTTAAATAAAATACTTTTTTGGAAAAGCACACTACAAAATAATACAAATTAAATGAAGAGGGGTTTCCGTTTAATTCTATATCAATGAAAAGCAATTTATTAAATATTCAACTTATTTTAATATATTTTTGTTAATCCAACATTTTTAAGTCTTTATATATACTTTTTTTTTAATATACTGTATACTAATTTTAGTTATTAGACTGAAAAAAAAAAAATCAATTTTAAATTGGTGACTCAAAAAGTTATGAATCTCGTGTTGTAAAGCTTTAGCACAGAATAAATCCACTTAAATCATTGACATACATGACTGGTATTGAGGATTAACAAACGTCCCTATAACTTGAGTTGTTTTTTCTGATTTAAATTACGCATTATTTTTTTTATACTTCTGACTTGAGAAATTTTAATCTGTAATCTAAATGTATAAAACAAATCATTAAAAAAACATAGTTACAAGATTTTTGTAGTTTCCTGTAAAAATCTAAAATAACAAAAATTTAAATTACATTTATTATTTTATGTAAAAATAAAAGGTATAAAATTTCTAAACACAATTACGTATGCAAATTCTTATCAGTTTGATAATATAAATTTAAAATCCATTTATTTTCATTTCTTTAAAAAGTTATAAATTTGAATTTCTAATTAGTTGTCTTACAATAAAATCAACTCATCATATTTTAATTGAAATTCTCTTATTAGCATACATGACTGAACTGTTTAAAAATTCCACTTTTTAATTTCTATACCATATTCAGTCTAATGGTTATGCATTTTCTAATTTTTCTGGATGGATAATTAAATTCCTATTATATGTCAGAAGAAAATTTGATTATTGTAATCCTCATTAGATTATTTTATTCCACTTGTAGTTCAAATTTTTCTTCACAGTTAATAAACAGTCAATGTAAATTAGTTAATGTGGAAATTAATCACGTCAAGACACATTTTAGTCATCGAAGTTGTGTCCTAATTTAACGTTATTGACGGTTAATTGATTCTTTTAATATATATATAATTATTTTTTAAAATATTTAAAATAAAATTAAAAAATTGTAAAAATGGATTAGAAAATTTCAAACTAAATGTGAAATTTAAATCTGGAAATAAATGTAATTAAATACGTGGATTTTTTTTTTTTTTTTTTTACAAATAAAGTAGTTTTATCTTTTTTTTTTTTATAAAAATATAAGCCATACTGAAAATGGTTTTTTTTTCAAGTATTAGTTAAATACCACCTAACTAAATACAGTACAGTATATTGCATGTTAAATACCGTATTTAATTAAAATACATTTTCCATTTATATTTTAGATAGTTACTTCAATAATATCTAAAATGAACATTTTTAATCCACCATAAATTATTTGTAAAAACATTTCACAAATTGAAACTTGAATGAATATTTAGATTTTAGCAAATGTTAATCTTCGGCTAAAGTGGATACATGGTACAACATGTGGTGAATGTGCGGCACAGCGTATATAACTACTATAAAATGTTCGACAGCAAAATACAGATAGCAGAATTAATAATCTTTATCATATATATATGGTAAAAAATTATATATGCATATATTATTATTTGAAATATTCATTAAAGGCAATTCACAATAATATAATAATATAACATGATCACCATTATTTATCCTTACACAAGCTGTTTTCATAGCGGCTAAACTTTCCATACAGTAGCGCCACTCGGTGCAAATCAGAGAAATAAATGAATCAATTGGATGAGTAAGCACTAGATAGAGATTTTATGCACAAACCTTCCTGCACCCATTGATTACTCTGGCCTGCACTGAGTGGTGCTACTGTATGGAGAGTTTAACCTCTGTGAATAAGTAAATACAGTCACAACAAAGATCACATATAACATTCAAATGCTACAAATACAGATGAGCTTTAATGAAAAAATCTTTAGCTTTTGAGTCATCTGTCTTTCTATCACTGGCTAAACTTCCCAGTGCAAGTTGCTCAATCATTTATATTACTTATGTTTTCAACAATAATGTTACCTTGCATCGTGTAGTGCAATGAAAAAGTGTTGGATTCTGGAGGTGATGTGATGTGATGTGATGTATTATGGCTTCTCCTTAAACGAAGTCAAGAATATCTCAGCAATTAAGCCCAGATAAACCTGTTAGCCACTTTCTTTTACATTCCCCACTCTAAATTTACCCATAATCTGCTCTATCCCATTTCCACAACATAATTTTTGTCAACTCTATAACCTTTATATCTAAATCCCCCTTATCTTTTCCCAAACCTAGCATAAAAACCAATAATTCACTTTCTGTATAATCACTCTTTTCATATTTATTTTTCCACAACTTCATTATATGTACCCTTTCTGTTTTCAAACATTTACATTCAATTAACAAATGCCTAATGTTTTCAATTCCTTCCTTACATAATTTACAAAATAAATCACCCATATTTTTCCATTTACATGTATATTCTTTTGTAGCTAAAGATCCCGTTCGAGCTTTAAACAATAAACTACTTTCCTTACTATTATCATATATTAACTCACACCTAATATTCTGTTTATTTCTATATATATTTAAACTCTTTTTACTCTCCATACTATTTCTCCATCTCTCTAACTCCCTAGTCTTTATTAATAAATCTATTCTTTTATCCCATTCCTTACTACTATAACACTCAATAATCCTCTTAACACAATCATCCCATCTTTTGTACAAATATACTGATATAAATTCTTTATCCAAATCTTTTGCATAGCGCATTACCTTTCTCACCCATCTTGTTACCTGCCCTTTACTCATAACCCAATTAAATACTATTTTAGCTATTCTTTTATTATCCATAAACTGCAATCTACCAAACATTTTCATTTTACTTTTTGCATCTCTCATATGAAAACTTGACCATCCCATTTCTCCTTGAATTGCCTCCCTTGCTGTCCATACTTCTGCATCCAATGCATGTCTTCCTACTTCCCTTTGAGTTTTTTCTAAATAATCTAATATCTTTTTACTAACATATAACGCATCATTACCATATGTTAACATTTTATGTTAACATTTTATGGATTGTGGCTCCATCTATGAACTCCTGGACAAAACTCATTCAAATATTTGTTTAATAATACTGTTTACTGTAAAGTACCTTTTAAAGTAACAAATAACTGATAATTTTTACTTACATAGCTGCAATTGAATTATATTTGTTTTAATAACTTTTGAGATGCAGCATGTTTTAAAATATTCTACACTCTGCATTAGATATTAAAGATCATTGACTAACATAAGGTATAGTCCTAATTGTCAAAATAACAATATTAGAATTGGTATTTAATTGGTGAAGCTGTACAGGCAAAAAGTTCAATTTTAATTAAAGACTACATTTTATTTTTAATCTAACATTTAATGTTGAATGTACTGACAATTATTAAAAAGTGATTCATTATTTTATAGAACATAAATGAGTTAATATAATTAGATTATTGAATGTTAATAACATCATAAGATAGAGGTAAGAGACACACTCATAAAAATATAAAAATCTGAAAAATAATAAAACTATATATTATAAGTTTCCAATTTAACCAGTTGTTTTAAATACATGTTTTATGCCAAAGATTGTGGAAAGATTTAAGATCTTAGACAGTGAATACAGTTAAAGTGCTGGTGGTTGTTAAATTTGAAAATATTGTGATTTACATACTTATTTTATTATATTTTAGTGATAATGGTGACATGGTTTATAACAACAACCATTTGATATGGCTTTTTCACAAGCTTATTCATATACATTTGAAGAACAGTTTATTTCATCCTACTTTAGAGCCATCTACAATAAGCTTGAATAATCTATCAGATGGTATAAAGCTATAAATATCCTCATTGCAAAACTGGTGTCTGGATTTTTGTCTTATTAGTAAAAAAATATGATTGCAAACTAGAATTGATACAGTTATTCTTCTTAAAAAACATCTTTTAATTCATTATGTTATTTGTGCTAGCAGCCTAAAATTCATAAAACACTAAGACTTTAAACCCAAGTTAACATGACTGACTACATTGTTATTTAGATGTAATACCAGGACAATATCTATTTTATAGATCTCAGTTTTAGTACAGCAGTAAGTGATTTCTACACTTTGTCTTGGAAATTAATATCAACAACTAACAACTGATAAAATCAAAGCCAGAAATTGAGATGAGAATATTATAGTACTATAATCATGCTTTCCAAAGGGACTGATAACTACCCTATGTGGAATGGTATTCAGGTGCAATTGGGAATGTTGAACAAAAATAAGGGAGCAATGGACATATAAAAAATGATAAGAAAATTTGGAAAAACTATAATGTGTATCATCTATTATGTCACATAGAATTAAAAGTCAGAGAGACTATTTTATTTTCCAAATAAACACTCAAAATTTCAAATTATAGCCGTAAATGGTCAAATTCACTAACAAATTTTAACAAGCAAATGTTAGCAGTAAAACATGTTGTGCATTGTCAAAAAATTCAGCATTCATCCATATGATTATATACATACAATGGCTTATTTATGTACGATAGAAAAAATAAAAACATATACAAATCTAATTTGATGATTCTGAATTATATGACAATCAATTAACAATAGTGCAAGTGAAAACTTTGAATTCAAGTTCTATCTTTATGGATTACTGATCACACATAAAGCAAATTGTATTATTAGCATTTCAATAAAGCAACAATTTTCATGACTTTTATATACTTTTCTACATATCTCTAGTGTTTACTAATGGAAAAAAATCATAACAATCTTGTGTTGGTATAAGATTATTTGAATTATACAATCAATAATATTTGTTATATACTTTATTACACTTTCAACAAATTCAGACAAAGAAATTCTTAAACTGTTAATTATTAATATTTATTTATATATATTGAATTATATATGTTAATTAATAAATGTGTTAATAAGGAAAAATTATTTAAATAAAGACAAATTAAAATTTTTAACTGATTTTAACTGCACATTGGTATGTTTTTTTAATTAATTATTTATTGAGAAATTTACTTTAATATTTAACTATTAATATCAAAATATGTACATCTGAGCAAAGAACCAAATCCCCATTTATTAGTTTTCATAGTACACCTGGTTCTCATTTTATGTGGTAGATAGGTTCCACAGAAAACCTACATTAAAAAAAATCACACAAATATAGACTTAACTTACCTTGAAAAATGGGGGATAGGTTCTATAATTTTCAGAATTTGCATAAAAGCAAAGCAACAAGAAAAAATTACTTTAAAATTAGCATTAAAAAAATAAGCAAATAAAGTATGACTAAAAAAATTTTTAAATATTTGAAAAAAATTAATACAAGACATTTTTTTTTACTTTTTTATTAATCTTAATTTTACATTTTTCATACATATTTTAATCATTACCACTAGCGTTCATTTGTAAATTGGTAAGAAATCAGATTCGATGTGATGTATTGTAGTTTCTCCTTATACGAAGTCAAGAATCTCTCAGCAATTGTTCCCAGAGAAACCTGTTAGCCACTTTATTTTTAGTTGTGATGTGATGTACATCCAGTGCCACTTTCAGTCTTGAGCTGTGTTAATTAATGGTTTTCTGTGTCTATATTAAAAAAATGAAAGATTATACACTATCATTAGAAAGATTATTTTCAGTTTATAAAATCTTGGTTTTTTTATTTTAAAAATCTAAAAGATTATTTATTTTTGTTATATATAACAAAATACATTTTAAAAGTTTAAATTTTTTGAATATTTATTGCGATATTTTTATATGTAGGTATAAATCTATTATTATTATTATTTAATCATTAGTATAAAAAGGTTATTTATATAGAAGCTAACATTCTAAATACAGCTCCAGGTCATATTCATGTTAGCTGCTAATATAACGTTATATTTTTTTTTTGGGGGGGGGGAGTATTTCAAGTCAAAATAAATTATTAATAATTTAAATTTCTTGATATTTAATAAATATAGTGAAATATGAAAGATATTAAGAAAAAACATGAATTGCATAACTTCAAAATCGCATTAAAATAATTCGCATAAAACGAGACCCAGGTGTATTTTAATTTATTTGTTTTTGCATATTACACAAAAAACACTTTATAATTGATATCGTTGATGAATCCATTGCAAAAAAAATATTGATTTTGTGAGGACATGCATTTTTCTGCTTAAATAAATTTCTACATGACACTAAATGCAAAATTAGAGAGGCATTCCACATAGCCAAGGACTGCAAGGTCATTAAAGAAGGGAGGCCTGCTTTGCTCTTTCCCGGAAATGGCAGCAGTAAGCAATTTGTATTAATTTTCATATAACACTTAACAAAACGTTTTTACAGTCTATTAGTAGCTATGATTATGAGAGTAAAGTTTCTCAAAAGCACTTATCTAAATTTAAATTGCACTTTTAATTCTAAGATCACCCTAGCTTCATTATCTGTGTGTTATGCACATATATGTACTGTATATTTCGTAACAAATAAACACATAAATCTTATATTGTTTACAGAAAATATCATGGCTATGCCTAAATATATATATATATATTATAACGATCGAAATGAAAGTGAAGATCGAATCTAACCGCAAAAACAATATCTGCAACTACCAGGGCGCCATCTAGACATTTGAGCCTAGAAAAATTTATAGAGTAGGCAGATATGCACTGTTATGATTCCACTTTATTTAAATATTCCGATCGTTAGCCCAAGTCACTAGCTCAGCAGAGACACAGAGATAAAAATCTATATCTTAATTTATATCTTAAATATAAAAGAATAAAAGCCACTGCCAGAAATTAACACATAAAAATATTTATTTACGCACATATAAAATCATTCTAAATTCGAGGAATAGGTTTAACATTTTTAGATTTTTATATTACTCTTTAATTGTACATTTACATTAATTTCAATGAGTTTAATATTTTATTTAGATGGTCAAGTATGAATAGACTACATAGTTTTGCATTTGAAAATAAAACATTCTATCCTGATTTAACCTTAGGCAACAAATTTTGCAACCAAACTGGCGCCAATCCATCTGATACATTCATGTATTCAATGTAGCATGATACGACAACACAAAATACTATACTGTCAGGAAACATACATCTGAACAATAAGTAGAAATAGAGAAGACATTGACTCTCCACCAACAGGAATGTGACATCTGTTGGCAAGTAGAACAATAAACAAAAAACTCCATAGGAATGGACTGCGGTCTTCTGCCGACTTACAAACCCATCCATAGGCAAACAGAGGGTGTGTGGCGTATATCTATAATCCTGCCTGTAGCGGACCTCATACTACATCTACTAATTACACAAATATATCCAATCCATTGAACCAATTCAACTACGAAATGAATAACCTAAGATTACCCTCCCTTAATATAACTTTACAAAACTATATAGCCATTCACGCCCAACTTAAATTTAACATTTAAATATGTTCGCACAAATGAATTTTATAAAATTTGTTTTAAAATGTTGAGTACAGATCAGCTGCACAGATTCACGGTCAAAAACATTCCAAATTAAACACAACCGATCAAAATACAAAGTCATCGATAAACGTCACTTGCATAGGGAATATACAAATCCCATTAGCATTCATCGTAAGATGCTTGCAGTGATATCGTTGACATATATTCTAATCGGATGTGAAAACCACAACATTATCAACCGCTAACGAATCTATGCAATGTCTATACCCAACCTTAAATTTCCTCATTTAAAATTTAAACAATAAATATTAATACAAATAAATAATAAATGGAAATGATTTTTTTATCAAACGCAAACATATATAAAATTACACATTATCAATTGAGTTGACACATAAGTCAGAGAAAAGTTCTTTTTATAAAATTTAAATTAACTTATCAATCTTTAAAGTTCTTAATTAATATTATGATTTTAACAATTGTTCAGTTCTATTGCTTACAGTAGAAGAGTCCCTGTTCCCGTTGGCAATTCCCACGGAGACTTTCCTGGAAGACCGGTCTGATATTTTGGAGGTAGCATTAGCTGGTTCTGTTCTGGTATCACAGTCTTTGCATTTTTAAAATAAGTGAGTGAGGACGACAAGTGCGTCTTGTCGCTCGACTCACCAAAATTAAGTTGAAAAAAAACTGACTGAAACTCAATATTTTTTCTTTTTATAGTCCTCCTATGGATTCCATGAACAAAAACGTCACTGTTCTGTTTTTTTGTTATGGTCCGGGCCTTTATTTGCTTCCATTGGTCAAGCTAAAATCTCTTTCTTCTCTTATCTAACTTTTCATCTGACTTTTTAATTAAACAGCTTTTAGATAATTAATAAACAATCATTTCCATTTATAGATTACAGGAATTAATTAATACCTGTTTTTATTTTAACTTATGTTATTTTTTTATTAAAATATTTTTATATTTCAATCTTGTATTTTTTCATTAAAAAAAAATACGTTCAAATACTTTTTTTTTTTTGTTTATGAAAAAAATATTTTTAAAGTTTAGCAACTATGCAAATATATATACATTTAACAAACATTTTAATTTTAGTGTTTAGCTTTTTTTTCTTTTATTTGCGAACTTTTAAGTTTTTATTTTAAATTAATGTAATGACATATTTATATATCGTTACATTTTTTTTTTTTTAACACACAAATAGATTTTTATTAACGCACATTTAAAATTGAAGATTAAATTTATTTTTAGATTTTAACATTAATATTTTTTTTTTTAAATTTAAATTACTATTTTAAATAGATCGCACAGATGGATATTTAAATTATATTTTACTTTAGCATGTCGAGCATAGATAGTCTACATAGTTTTTTTTTTCACTTAAAAATTTATCAAAACATTCATTCAATCTTAGACTAAAAGTTTGTAGTCAACCCAATGCCTGCTTCCAGATATATAGTAGCAATCAATGCAGTACGAAGATGCTAGCATAAAATCACGCCACAGGAATAGGCATCTGGCAGCATGATATTATTTGAAGGAAATGATCCAGGTCTAGATCAGGAAAGTGCCTCTGTCTGACTAAGGAATCATGTATATAAATTTTTTTTTTAAAGAGTGCTACGTATGGGGGAAAGCGGTCTTTCTGCCGTCTTATAAATCCCTGTCCATAGAGCTAGGAGGGGTCAATGGTGCAGGAAATACATCTGTGACCATTTTCAACGATATGACTGCCTCTTTGGGGTCATGCATTCAGTTGGGCACGTTGCCCTGTATGTTAAACACGCTTCACATTACATTAATATAAACGTCTATATATCTCTCCACTAGCACTGACACAACCACAAAACAAATAGCCTGAAATTAAAATCTGTTAAATTAAACATAAACGAATTTAAACATAGTTATTAATCTTTATCCATGCAGCTATCTACACCCAACTTTAAATTTAATACATTTTAGTTAAAACATAATACACCCAAAAAAAATGAACTGGAAATGATTGCTTAAACATCTACATAAAAAAATATCAATAATTGAATTTGCATTCTTTAAGTCAGATAAGAGTTCTTATTTTCAGTTATTAATTACTTGCAATTTTAGGAAAGTTATTAGATAGATACAATAGTTCATACTTTACGGATTTAATAGATTGAGAAGTCCATCTTCGTGATCACTTTCGTAGATTTTGTCCTTCTTTGAAATAAAACTGTGACTTGCCATGCATTTGGTCAGGAACTGTCATCCAGAGGCCTCAGCTGGTTGTCTGGAAAATTAAATTTATTGCAGACTTCCACATCGTGAAAATCTGCAATATAGCTAGTTATAACGATCTATTCATAGTCAGCTCTAAGATAACAATTATAATAATAATTTGGCTTTTATATTTTTATTAGTCTCTTATCATTAGATCTTGAGATTCAACGAGCAAGACGTCACTAATCCATTCATGTTTCAGTTATGGTCCGTGCTGTCATTTTCGTGTTTGGATTGGTCATTTAATTCCTTTGTATTCTCTTATCTGACCATTTAATTTATTTTACATGCCTCGAGGTAGTTTGCTTTCGAACAATCATTTAATTAATAAGACAATCATTTCCATTTTCTAAGACTATAGAAATCAACATTATTTCTATTTTTAAAATATCAATCTTTATATCTTTACTTTTTACAAAAAAAAATTACTTTCAAATATTTTTATTTTTTAAAAGTTTTTAAAGTTGTCCATCATGCGATATATATATACGTTAGTTTTTAAATTAAGTTTTTTTTTCTTTTTAATAAATCAATTTTTATTTATGGTCTTTTATTTTAATTTTAAAATAATGTGACGGGATATTATATTCCGTTACAATATATATATATATATATATATATAGTCACTCATCTACTAATCATATCTCAAATTTCTAATTTACTGAAAGTTTTATCAATGAAGCTACAAAATCTTCAAGACTACAAAAACATTTGACAAAAAGTTCATACTGATAAAAAAGATATATCTTATTTTCAAGCAATTAAAATTTTTGAGACAGTCAACCTATTCTCTGCAGCATTCAAACAATATAGTAATGAGTTGTGGTTTCTTATATCAGTTCATTACATGACTAATTGGTAAATGAGGAAAATTATTACCAATTCTATAGACTGAGAATAAGATAATAGACCTATGCTAAATTAAGCCAACATCTACAGTTCAAAGAAGAACTTATAACTGGCTCAAATATTGAAAACTCCTTATGTGAACTTTAAAAAATGTTCTAGTTCTCCATACAGCATAATTAATTAACTTTGCCAGGTAATGGAGCTTAAATTTTGGTACAAGTGTGATTCATAAAAAAAAAAAATGTTGAGAGCTATTTTTTGCTAAAAATTTGCAATCTGATACTACGTCATAGTCAATATTTCATGTATTGGAATAATTTTTAAAATATCTTATTGGTTGTTACTGATGATGATCCAGTAATGATAAGATGCAACATGAGTTTTTTTGCATATTTAGAAAAGTGACTTTAAATGCATTCTCTGTACACTAATCATTCTTTATCAACATTTGATTGCCAAAAATCTGAGTGAATGCCTACATAGTTCATTATAATATGTCTGATCGACAAAATAAGAAACAATTTATTGAATAACATTATTTGATCAACATTGTATTACAATGATAAAGAATTTAATTACTTGCTACTTTATACATAAGTTCCTTGTGTGTTAAATGCCGCCTGCTGGATCACTTTTATAAATTCCTTGGATCAGTGCTAGAGTTCTTAAAAAAAACAAGATGATTCATTATAACATCGATTATTTTAATAATATCCATATTTCGTCTTTCTTTTTATTCTTCACATAAATAAAGATATAATAAAAGACAAATGATCCCCAAAATGTATTTCATACTGAACCAGCACTCATCAGTTGACCTAGGTCACCAACTCTCATCTTTATTATGTGAGGGGTATTTATCTATGGTGAATTGTCATATCTTTATTTACAACTGCTAAACTTGCTCCACTCACAACTTCGACTTCGTACATTTTTGACAAACCTAACTATGTTTATCATTAATCATTTATTAAATGAGTTTTTCTCTAGCACAGATATAAACTTTAATCAAAGTTAAAGATTATTATATCTGATTTTTACATGACTTTTTACCTTCCTTCTTGTATGCATATTATCTTATCAATTATATTAATAATCTCCATATTTTTTCTTTTTTTATTCTTTTTATAAATAAAGATACAATAAAAGACAAATGACTCCCAAGATGCATTTTGTGCTGAACAAGCACTCATCAGTTGGCCCACATCACCAGCTCTCATATATATCTTTCATTACATGAAGAGTATTTATCGAATTGTCACATCTTTATTTACAACTGCCAAACTTGCTCCACTCACAACCTCGACTTCATACATTTTTGATAAACCTAACTACATTTATCATTAACCATTTATTAAACTAGAGTTATTCTCTAGCACAAATATAAACTTTAATCCAAGTTAAAGATTATTATATCTGATTTTTTACACACACATGTACATGGCTTTTCACCTTTCTTCTTGTATGCATATTTTTTTTCTTTGATGTCATCTCTCTTTTCTTTCTCTTTCCAACTAAAGCTCATGGCTATCAATAAACTTGCATGTAAATCAAGTATTGTAACAGTCAAAACATGTGTATCTCGTTAACATAGTGCAGAATTCGACCACCACACAGAACAGCAGCACCATCAAGTAGCGAAGCCACCCATGGTACCGAGTTCGAACATAGTTTATCGGTTCCACAATACAATCTACGGAATAACACCTCTGATGCGACATAAGTAAACACTTCTTTAGGCACGGTGGTCAGGGAGATGCACGAGATTCATGGTTTTGTTTCCGAGTTGGCCAACAATCAAACGAATATTAATTAACATATATAATCGAGGAAATATGTATAATGGGCATCGAATAAATGAGAACTTAACTGCAGACGTATAGTTAAAATTATTTATTTACGTATTTAATAAAAAAAAACATTATTAATGTTATTAATCATATTTTATATTCAGAGTTTCAATAGTTAATTGACAATTTTATTATATATAAAATACATTTATTTATAAAGAGCATTCATTTATATGAAGGCGTAATCTAGCTACCTAAGGTTCTCGAGGGAGTATTTCTAATACGTGCTGTAGGGAATTTATACTTTGCACTGCAAGAGTCATCAGTAGTGGCGGACATACATTTATTTAATAAAAATATTTATTTTACGACTAAAGGCAAACATTTATTTGAGAGTGGATGATGAAGATAATGCCGAGGCGGAGTGATATAGAGAATGATAAACTAAATAAAGGAACACATGGTACGCTTTAGAAGGACGATATAAAATGGCAGCACTGAAACTGCAATGCCGTGAATAAGTTTATAAGGGTTTCGGGTTGGTCTCTGCCTCGACCCGAAGAGGTAAGGTGTCACATGAGCATAACCAGGGACAAGCGGTCCATGTCGCAATTTGCCAGCTGGCTGCATGATGGTCGTCAAGCCCTACAGGAACATTATCATGTCCACTTGTGTAGGACGACTGGGGTTAATTCAACCCTATAGAATCCGGAGTATTCACGGCGTGGAATAAGTCATCGTGGCTTCAAAACGTAACACATGTATAAGATCTAAAAGATTATGGTAATATTTAACTAGATTTCAAACTCGGCCCCCCATTATCAACATTGACTAAAAGAAAATTGGTGACTCTCAAAGAAATGAAATTTCCGTAATTATTCATTAAAATTTAATAATCAAAAATATCTAAAAGGGGAATTATTACAGCGAGTATGCCAGCTATTACGAAGTAGTAGACCCTGCATTACAATAACTGATTCTTTGAATGCGTGTCGTATTTACATGAAATTTAAGTTATTTATAAAGCAAATATTAATGACAATTTGACACGCATTCAATGTTCAAGCGATTATAGATTTAGATATAAAACTAAGACAATTATGAGAAGGGTAATATTTCAATAATAATTATAAATAAAGTGTAGATTTGAGAAATACACACCTAAGAAGGATAGAGGGAGGTAAGCTAGATTAAGCGAGAAATTTACAGATTACATTAATTCTCAAATTTTAGTTTCACAAAATTACAATTTTAACATTTAGAAGTTAGACAAATAGTAGGAGATGAGCTATAGCTTATTATTACTAGAGTACTCTATAATTTGGAATACACACACAGGTACCTGTTTGATAAGATGTTTTCTTCCATTTGTTTAATAGTAGATTGTTCGTGATTAGCAGTTTTCTTTCTTGTCTTTGGCATTTTATTGATTTTAACAGCAGCGGCTTTCTTGTCTATTTCAGGTAGCAGATCATTATGGTGTTTTTACGATGGGCAATGTGGAGTTCGGCATACGGTGGGCCATCTCCCGATGGAGAATAATCTCGGTGCTTACTCGGTCATACCTTGGCAATATCAATTTATTTTAAGATATTTTAGACTCTCCACTCGAGAGCAAAGCTAAAGTTCAAGTGAAAGTCTCCAGCAAGTCCAAGATGGCCTCCTTTTTTTTATCTTGATCTTTTAATTTTTCTGTTGAGATATTTTTAGGTTTTATTTATCTTGCCCTCAGGATAATCAATGCTTTTTCTGGTTTTAATTAGAAAGAAATCTGCTGTGCTATTGTTTGTTTTGGTTTTTTATTTCTTTTACATTCGTTAATTACATTTTTTTGGAATTTTTCTATAATTAATTTATTATCTATCACTGACCGATGCTTTTAAATTTTCAAAGACAAAAGGGAATAAAATTATTTTAACTTTAATTAATTATTGCATCAGATTTTGTTAGAATTATTATTTAACGAAATTTAAACTAAACAATAAATACGAACTTTATAAATTCAAAATAAATGATTAATATTACACAAAATTTTATTTAGCTAAAGAAATCTAAATTATATTACTTTATCCGTATTTATTGCCTTTAATTTGAGATCGAAATGTGTGCGTGTTTATGTTGAATTCTACATATATTTATACATTTTTAATATTGTTACACACACAACTCGATACCAAAAGTTTAAATTTGGGTGGGATAGACCGGTCAGTGAGAGATGACAGAAAAGGTGAAACTTAAGATTCGAATACGAATCTTACTGTTTCATTTCCTCGTACTTCCCGAGAACAATTAAGGAAGAACAAAGGAGGCAAGAAAGAGGACAAAATTTACATTACATAATTGAAAGACGAAAAGAAAAAAGTTATTATTGTTTTTACAGATATTGAAATAGAGAAAGCAGAGATTTCATGAAGTAACGAACAATTTATATACCCGGATCTAGAATTTAAACTTTAATTTTAAAATGACCTAATTTGGCCGTGTCTGGTTAGCAATCATTATAATACGATTAGTTAAACTGATTATAGATATAAAAAAAATTCTTAGACTAATATTAATTAACATAATATATATAAAAAAAATTTTTAAGAATAATAATAATTAAATATACATAACAAAATTTCTATATAAAGCCCAATTTGACCAATATAATTTCCATTCAACCAATATTTATCAAGTTCGTTTTACTAAATTTTATACACGGAATGGCCATCCGAAATGCTCCAATATTGTTATAACCCCGGGTCAGGTGGATAATATATATCTCTTGTCGCTGACGACTGCGGCCTTGGGTTCTCTAATTTTTGTCTTCTATCCGGCGGTTCTTTGGCCCAATGGCTAAAATCTAATGTAGTGAGAAATTCACTCATTTCTTCTATGTCCTTTATATGACTGCCTGCCATCAACTGTTGGATGGCCAGCGGCATGCCACGCTGGATGGTCCCTATGACGTGAGAATCCGAAAAGGCGAACATTGTAAGGGATTTAAACCGATTCGCTTGGCGGAGGAAAAACTGTGTGTGTGTCTCTTGGGGTATCGTTCCATATTTTTCCTGGCAGAGCGTATTGTAGATACCGCTTTGACGCTCGTTGCTCCAGTAACGCTTCATTAACACATCTTTGTAATTTCCGATTGTTTTAGGCTTCCATCTCACCATATTCCACCAGTCCTTGGCAGATCCCTGTAGATGGTAGCTAGCTATCGCTATCTGCTCATCTGGCCCTGTTTTATGAAATTGGAAAAACTTTTGCAAGCTCTCTAAGTGGGTTTGCGGGTTTTCTCCGATCTCCCCTCTAAAGATCTTGATGTGGATCATCTTGGCTAAATAGCTTTGGTGTCCAACGTCCATCTTCGCCTCTTCTTTAATGCTGACTTCCTTTTCCGGTTCTTGTGGGCCTTCATCGGTTGGAATGAGGTCTCTCTGCTCATCATATTTTTTTACCTTCACGACACTACCTGTTTGCTCTTCTATCATAGGTTCATCAGATCTCTCTACCTTCATTTCACTCTGCCTGTCTTTAACCTCTTCTACCTTTTTACTAACTTTGGATATTCCCAACTGTTCCCTTATTACTTCTAACTCTCTCACTATAGTGTCTTTAAATTCCTGACATTCCCTGACTCTTCTTTTTTCTTCTTCCTGTCTCCTTTTTGATTCTTCATCACTTCTTTTTCTCATTTCCTCCTCATACATTTTCTTCACCTCCTGCATACTCCGTCTGAGCACCTCCTCCATGAACCTGAAATTATAGTCCATTGATGCTCTGCATTGTTGCGGAGCTTCCCTTTTCTCGGGTGTCGACTCCAAAGCCTCAGATAAATCTAGCTGCTCTGTATCAGTATTTTCTGTTTCCATTTTCTTATCCATTTTCTTACTATTTATTTATTTATTTTACACTAGTAGCATTTAACTATTCCCCACCGGTATCTTGGCCCTATAATACTCTTTCATTGCCCTCTCCTACTCTACATTGCTGCCTTTAATATACTTAACATATATATTATAACGAACTATTAGTAACGCGTATAAGCCACTGCTGTCTATGATATATATTTTTGTACTTTAACTAAATTTTATTGTTAAAACATAATAAGCTTCTGCTGTCTCACTTAGCTACTGATTACTTTTTTTTTGTTGACATATATATATATATAGCAAAATATTTAATTAGATCCGAGTATTTTCGTTCCTTCTTAAATTACACACACATCCCTGCTTTCCTTAAATTTGTTATTACGCCTGCCGTCCTTTCACTCACTCGACCCATATTATTTCACTCGATTTATTTTTATTATTTTTATTTTTATCCAAAACAAACTCTTATATATATAAAACAATTAGCCAACTCGGCAATGAACGCTAAAGAAACTTATCTGCGTTATTTTTGCTCAGGGTATCTATGGGTTTTATACTCGAAGCCTCACGTTATTGGCGCCAAAAAAAAAAATTTAACTATGTAACAGTCAAAACACATGTATCTCGTTAACATAGTGCAGAATTCGACCACCACACAAAACAGCAGCACCATCGAGTAGCGAAGCCACTCGTGGTACCGAGTTCGAACATAGTTTATCGGTGCCACAATACAATCTTCAGAATAACACCTCTGATGCGACATAAGTAAACACTTCTTTAGGCACGTTGGTCAGGGAGATGCACGAGATTCATGGTTTTGTTTCCGAGTTGGCCAACAATCAAACGAATATTAATTAACATATATAATCGAGGAAATATGTGTAATGGGCATCGAATAAATGAGAACTTAACTACAGACATATAGTTAAAATTATTTATTTACGTATTTAATAAAAAAAACATTATTAATGTTATTAATCATATTTTATATTCAGAGTTTCAATAGTTAATTGACAATTTTATTATATATAAAATACATTTATTTATAAAGAGCATTCATTTATATGAAGGCGTAATCTAGCTACCTAAGGTTCTCGAGGGAGTATTTCTAATATGTGCTGTAGGGAATTTATACTTTGCACTGCAAGAGTCATCAGTAGCGGCGGACATACATTTATTTAATAAAAATATTTATTTTACGACTAAAGGCAAACATTTATTTGAGAGTGGATGATGAAGATAATGCCGAGGTGGAGTGATATAGAGAATGATAAACTAAATAAAGGAACACGTGGTATGCTTTAGAAGGACGATATAAAATGGCAGCACTGAAACTGCAATGCCGTGAATAAGTTTATAAGGGTTTCGGGTTGGTCTCTGCCTCGACCCGAAGAGGTAAGGTGTCACATGAGCATAACCAGGGACAAGCGGTCCATGTCGCAATTTGCCAGCTGGCTGCATGACGGTCGTCAAGCCCTACGGGAACATTATCATGTCCACTTGTGTAGGATGACTGGGGTTAATTCAACCCTATAGAATCCGGAGTATTCACGGCGTGGAATAAGTCATCGTGGCTTCAAAACATAACACATGTATAAGATCTAAAAGATTATGGTAATATTTAACTAGATTTCAAACTCAGCCCCCCATTATCAACATTGACTAAAAGAAAATTGGTGACTCTCAAAGAAATGAAATTTCCGTAATTATTCATTAAAATTTAATAATCAAAAATATCTAAAAGGGGAATTATTACAGCGAGTATGCCAGCTA
The DNA here is from genome assembly GCA_028023455.1 of Epiperipatus broadwayi. Taxonomy (NCBI): domain Eukaryota; kingdom Metazoa; phylum Onychophora; class Udeonychophora; order Euonychophora; family Peripatidae; genus Epiperipatus; species Epiperipatus broadwayi. The sequence continues at coordinate 1,344,093 of JAQFVV010006388.1, read as the reverse complement.
TTACAAAGTAGTAGACCCTGTATTACAATAACTGATTCTTTGAATGCGCGTCGTATTTACATGAAATTTAAGTTATTTATAAAGCAAATATTAATGACAATTTGATACGCATTAAATGTTCAAGCGATTATAGATTTAGATATAAAACTAAGACAATTATGAGAAGGTAATATTTCAATAATAATTATAAATAAAGTGTAGATTTGAGAAATACACACCTAAGAAGGATAGAGGGAGGTAAGCTAGATTAAGCGAGAAATTTACAGATTACATTAATTCTCAAATTTTAGTTTCACAAAATTACAATTTTAACATTTAGAAGTTAGACAAATAGTAGGAGATGAGCTATAGCTTATTATTACTAGAGTACTCTATAATTTGGAATACACACACAGGTACCTGTTTGATAAGATGTTTTCTTCCATTTGTTTAATAGTAGATTGTTCGTGATTAGCAGTTTTCTTTCTTGTCTTTGGCATTTTATTGATTTTAACAGCAGCGGCTTTCTTGTCTATTTCAGGTAGCAGATCATTATGGTGTTTTTACGATGGGCAATGTGGAGTTCGGCATACGGTGGGCCATCTCCCGATGGAGAATAATCTCGGTGCTTACTCGGTCATACCTTGGCAATATCAATTTATTTTAAGATATTTTAGACTCTCCACTCGAGAGCAAAGCTAAAGTTCAAGTGAAAGTCTCCAGCAAGTCCAAGATGGCCTCCTTTTTTTTTATCTTGATCTTTTAATTTTTCTGTTGAGATATTTTTAGGTTTTATTTATCTTGCCCTCAGGATAATCAATGCTTTTGCTGGTTTTAATTAGAAAGAAATCTGCTGTGCTATTGTTTGTTTTGTTTTTTTCTTTTACATTCGTTAATTACATTTTTTTCGAATTTTTCTATAATTAATTTATTATCTATCACTGACCGATGCTTTTAAATTTTCAAAGACAAAAGGGAGTAAAATTATTTTAACTTTAATTAATTATTGCATCAGATTTTGTTAGAATTATTATTTAATGAAATTTAAACTAAACAATAAATACGAACTTTATAAATTCAAAATAAATGATTAATATTACACAAAATTTTATTTAGCTAAAGAAATCTAAATTATATTACTTTATCCGTATTTATTGCCTTTAATTTGAGATCGAAATGTGTGCGTGTTTATGTTGAATTCTACATATATTTATACATTTTTAATATTGTTACACACACAACTCGATACCAAAAGTTTAAATTTGGGTGGGATAGACCGGTCAGTGAGAGACGACAGAAAAGGTGAAACTTAAGATTCAAATACGAATCTTACTGTCTCAGTATGTTATTTACATATTTCCTCTGTTTGACCAAATATAGCTTTAAAATGCAGTGTTATATGTTCCCTTAATTTTCTCTTTCTCTTCTGTCCACAGCATTTGGACCTGACTGCTTCACAATAAAGAATGGTCCTTTTATATTGGTGATAAAATTTTTGGTATCTATCTTCCATTGGTCTACTCAGATGGGGTATCTTGGTAAATACTTTATTACCTATCTTGAAGTTGTATGTACTCTTTTTCCTTTGCTCAGCCTTCTCTAATAATTGCTGATATGTCTTCAGTATAATTTTTTCTATGTCATTTTGGATATTTAATTGATGGATGGTATTTGGTAAATAATATAGGAATAGATTAGTTGAAGTGTAGTCTAATGGGTGTGGATCCAGTCAATTTATTTATGCTCCAATTATGCTCATCCTCTAAGTAAGTCCTGAACAAATGTCTGAGCTCTCACAACCCACATTCACAAGAATTCAACTATGGATTCCTAATGGATGTGATCATGTGTCTTAGTTGAGATTTTTCACCCATTTTTTTCATTCTTTACATTAGGAAAGGTGTACCATGGTCTGTTAAAATAGTTTTGGGCTTCCCTATCCTCATGAATTAGGGTGTGTTTGGTATTCTCTTGGGGTATTGGATAAGCAGAAATGTATTTACTGAGATCATAGGTGACCAATAAATCTGTTTATTGAATGGGGGCCATGGCCCTTAATAATTGATCACTAAGACATCATTTGATCTTTTAGGTATGATAGACTTTAAATTGTTACTATAATCTTTGTAAACACACTAGACAATCTCAGAGTGATTTCAAGATGTCCATATACATTCTTGGCAGTAGAACCTGTTTTTCAATGTGTTCTGTTTTATGGACACTATAGTGTCTGTATAAACAATGGTTATACTTTATGGATGGGGTACTCAATGATTTAAGTATTACTCCTCTCCACTCATCTATATTTATAATTACTCTATATAATAAGACATAGTTTTCTAACTTATAAAAATTGAGATCTTTTTGGCACATTGAAAACTTTCCTCCTAAAACTTTCATGATTGGGTTTAAATCTGGGTCTTCAAATTGTAATTGGGGTAGATTATCACTATCAGTCTTTAAATTGACACTTGTAATGTATGTATTCTCTACTGAAAAATGATTCTGTTCTGACCTACATGGGTTTTGACTAAGCACTTCAGCCACAACATTCTCAGATCCTTTACAATATCTCAGATCCTTTACAATATTGCACAGTGTAATTTAATTACTGTATCAGCAAACTCAAGCTGACTGGACAAGTGTTCATCAGGTAGTTGTGATTCAGAAATTAAAGGCTTTTGAGGTCTGTGATCACTATCACCCCTGATCCAAGTAGCATTTTCCAAAAATTTTGGAAGGCCCACACTATTGCTAGTGCTTTCTTTTTGACAACCAAGTAAATTATTTCTGGACAATCCAGGAGCCAGCTGATAAAGTAGAGGAATTCTGACTGGCCATTCTCCTGGATTACTCCAAATCTGTAACTGCTACTGTCTGTTTAGATAAACCATTCATTATTAAAATCAGGGAAGGTTAACATGGTTTGCATTAAAAAGCCTGTTTTAATATTTGCAAATGAATTGTCCTGTTCCCCAGTACAGTTCCAACACTCATCTTTTCTAATTAGTTTTAACAATGGTTCTATATGATCTGAGACCTTCTGGCAGAAATGATTGTAAAAATTTCATAGACCTAAAAATGATCTAATTTGCTTTCTGTTGATTGGTTTAGGAAAGTTTTGAGTGGTATTGATCTTCTCTGGATGAGGCCTTATCCCATTGCAACCAATGATATAACCTAGGAAGACTATTTGGTTGGAAACTAGTGCATTCTTCTTGAAGTTGATTTTAATCCTCTTTTGTAGCACTCTTCAAAAAATATAGCAAGGAGATAAAGATGTTCTTCAATTGTGGCAGATGCAATTATAACATCATTCATGTAAATAGTTGTGATCTGTTTAACATCAAAAGATAGTGTTTTGTCTAAACATCTTATCAGATCAGCACCGCTATTGATCAATCAAAAAAGCATCCTATTAAAGTGAGATGTAAAACCCTCATATCAGAAGGAAGTGTATTGGTAATCTTCTGGATGGAGTTCAATCTGCCAATAGCTGGATATTAGATTGAAAGTAGAAAATTGGTGATCTTCTGGATGGAGTTCAATCTGCCAATATCTGGATGTTAGATCGAAAGCAGAAACACCTTCTTGTTTCCAAATCTTGCAAATAATTTGTGTATGGGTGGTGGAATGTTTCTGTCAGTGACAGTAATTTTGTTTAGTTGTATAGCATGCAAACAAAATCTCATTGACCCACTTTTCTTCTTCACAGTTACAACTAGATTATTTGGAAATGATCCCCCAATCCAGAATTTTATTAATCTGTTTGAATATTTCTTCATGTTACTGGTATTGTATTGAAATAGTTGGTCATGTAGTAACTTAATCTTTTGTTGGAATCTCTCTTTCACTCCTGGTATCTCTAAGAATATGGGGTTAAATTCATTAATAACAGATCGCAATTTCAGTATATCTTCACTTCCAAGCAAGTTAAATTCTGCAAGTTTGTTATATATGAGTACCTCTGGGATGCTAGATATAATACAGTCAACTTCAAGTAGATCGTATCTTAGAAGCAATGTTATCTCCATAATTTCATCATATATTCTGTCTTATCAGAGAAATCAATAATGCAAGTGTTCAAGTGTAGGAAGTCTTTCCTTAGTATGGCCTCATGGATTAAGTCACCCAGTACCAGAAATACATGATAGAGGATTGTTTGGCCTACTTTTATTTCACAGATTTGCTTCTAAGCTAGCTTTGCCTTCCTACTATTAGCAATGGTAACCTAAATAAATTTCAGTGGTAGTGTTTTGATGTTGGGAATTTTAAGTCAGAATCTCTTGAAAGAATTTACCTAACATGACCAAAATTTGACTACGAGAATCTAACAGTGGTTTAACCAGAAAGACATCAAACAATACCTTTACCATGGGGCTGCATTGCAAAGTGAAGTTTAGGTGCCTTATCTTCCTACAAACACATCAGTTTAGTGATTTCTCAGTCTGAAATTTGATTCATGTTCCTCTGTGTCACTTTGGTGTCTTGAGGTGAGTAACATAGCCTCAAGTACCTTTTTAGTTTGGTTTCCATTGGACTTTGGGTGTGTAATTACTGCACCCTGCTTTTGGGGTTTACCCAGGCTATTAGGGAGGCTTATTCCAGTTTTGTCAATATTAGTTTAGTTTCTCTTAGGTGATCAGATATATGAAGAATCCTTTTGAAGTCATTTTTCTTTCCACTGGCTGGTATCATTGTTGTTTTTCTTTTCTTACAGAACATCGCATTGACAGTGGCCTTTTTTTTCTCAGGTATTTTAGTTGATAGATTGGTGTTATTTATAACTATGTTGTTCAACAATTCATCTACCTGCTCAATGCTTTTAAAACTTGTACATAATAGTGATTTTTTTATTTTGAGTGGCAAATTTCTCTTTATAATTCTAATGATTTTACTTTCATTCAGGTGGTATGTGTTTAATGTCCTTACATTGTGGCAAAAAAATTTTGTCAGTGTCTCTCCTGGTATTGACCTGCACTTTTCTTGGACTAACTGGTAAGTAGGTCATCTTGACTGTCCCTGTTCCAAAAGATCTTGACCAATAATGTTTTGATAGTCATTGAAGATGAATGGAGCCTAAAATAACGACTCCTATCACAGTAACCCATCTTCTTGAAGATGGCTATATGAGATTACTTTCTCAACTTCCAACAAATTTAAGTTCACTGAAAAATAAAACTTAAGACTCCTAAGATGCTCTATGGAAGCTTCATTGGTAGTTCTCTTAAATACTTTTAACTTTACAAACTGATTGCACTAATCTGTGCTGAGTGGCCAAGCACCTCAATCATCTCCAGGTGCTTACTTATGGGATCAGTATATTGTAATCAGGGTTAAGCTGATAAGTACTTGGGACTATTTCCTTCAAATTAAAACTGAGAGGGTAATCTTCCATCTTGGGCATTATATGACATGGGAGAGTAGGTTTCTCACAAGGGTTACTCATTTTCTGAGTGTCTGAGTGCAATCCCTAGGTGACTTTCCCTATTATTCCATGCCTCCCCATTATTCTGGGTCTTTGATTTGATCTTGGTTTGTCAAGTCCAGTGGTTGGTGTCTTTTTTCACAGCTGGAACTCAGTCATTGAAAACCTCTGATTGATGGCTTCATCTATCCTGTTAATCTGATCCTGCACTTCAGTTGCATTTTCCATCAACTTTTCTTGAGGGGTATTATCTATGGTCCTGTCAGTTTCCATGGAGGTTATTTTTGAGTCACTTAAGATGATGATCTAGGTTCTCCAGTGCTTTTTCACATGACTCTATGCTGACACTGTTGTGCAGAGAGTTGGTCTGTCCTAAAGGATACATCATGGAATTTGCATTATCACATGACTCTATGCTGACACTCTGGTCTACCCTAAGTATACATCCTGTAATTCCCTTGCATGTTGTCTAACAGCTTTTCTTGGTCTGCACACACCTCATCTCTAAAAATCTCCTGACTCCTGTACACATCATTGCACTGGATATTTAATTGCCCAGTGATGCTAGATCTAAATTCTTCAAGTTATTGCTGGCATTTCATGTCTTTCTCATCTATATCACTTCTCAGCTTGCTCAGTGTTTGTTTCATTTATGAGTTGTTCCTTTGCACACTATTTAGGCTTAGCAATAATTGTTCCATGTCAGCAGACAGCCTAGTTTTGATGTCATTCATTTCTATTTTTATATCTGCCATCACATTATCTATGTTTGCTTTTAAATTCTCCTCCAAAATGTTCACATCTCCCTTTAAGCTGTCCATCTCTCCCTTTATGCTACTGATGTTACTGTTCACATCATTCAACCTTGCTTCCAAATTCCTGTTCATCTTGTTCATTTCTTCTTTCATGCTGCTCAGGCTATTGTTCATATTGTGACTCATTTCCATCATCACCTGGAACATTTGTGACATGATCACCTAACCTTCCATAGACTGTACTATTCCAGCTTCAGGTGCTTGAGCCACTCCCTCCTTGAGTACTTCTTCAGTTTGTTATCACACTTGGCCTGAAACATGTGTCAGTGGAGGGTAATCATCCTCAATCCCCAGGATGTTTGGATCTGTAAAGACCTTGCCCTGATATTAGTAATATCATTTTCTACTTCACTATCACTAGTAATGTGTAGTCCCAACAGTTAAGTATAAAGTTATTTTTTTCTTTATGAATACAAATAATTATATATCATAGGATTTTTTGCTACCCCTCACCACTCCAGGTTTATATCTAATTTCTACCTATATTTTGTATTTTTGTTTGTGTATATGTTGTTTTTTAATGCCTACTTTTTTGTTTTTAGCCTGTCCCTTTTATTCACCTGACTCTTCTATTTTAATTTATCTTATTAGTTATTTATTTATTTATGATCTCAGTTTATCAATTCATACCCATCAGTTGACTTTTCTTCAATGCTTCATTTGAGGTTTATCTTTTTATAGGTTGGGTGTGTCAATCAGTTGTTACTCAAGTAAATCCATCAGGGCTATATGCTGTGCAAAGTTTGGAAAGGAGAGTATATTTTCCCCCAAAACATTTTTTGATCCACCAGTCTATTGGCTACACCTTCCTAGAAACTTCTGTTTCATGTCCCTAAAGTCTGGGTACCAGAATGTAACAGAATTCCAGAAGAAGGGGATCACATCTAACTATTGTCAGCCCTAGGGTCTTCAGGTAAGATGCTATGAATCACGTGTTGAAATACCTGACCAATGAGTATATCTACCTTTAATGGGCTAGCCCTAAATTAACATACTAATTTCAAATACAATTTAGGCTAGTTTATCCATGTCACACGCCTCTTTTGGATTCCATTACACCTCAGTATTTAAACTCAGGGGGAATGTTGCCTTCAGCTTTCTTCAGGTGTTGATTTACTTTGTATAACAACTATCATACCTCTATATAGGTTCCCATTGACTTAAGATTCATCCAACCCCATTGCTGTGTGTGTGCACATATATATATATATATATATATATCAAATAAGTTGACTATATATATGCATATATATATATATATATATATAGTCAAATAAGTTGAAGAATGGGTGTATGAATGATTCTGATAAACTAGAGAGCAGTTTAATTTTATATTTAATTTTTATTAATAACAAATAAAATTTAAAACCCATTTAACATAATAAAAGATGCAGTTATATGTATTGTAGCCCTTGGGGTTGTCCAAGATTCCATTTTTTGAATTAAATATGTAGAGATAATTTTTAATAAAAAATTTCCTCATAATTTGTATTTTTTTCCTCAATAGCCAAACTTTTTAGCCATGTCTAGGTTTGAACCCATATTCATAGGGATTTCATGTGTTTTACTTGGTAGGCAATTTATACATTTATCATTAAAAGATTTCTAACCAAAAGATTGTTTTATTTAATGTTAATTTATGGGACAATTTAATATCAAAGATATAATTTAATAGATAGGCAATATTTATATATCATTTAATAGTTGGAGTGAAAAGAAGAGAGTGGGATGTGCAATTTAAAAACTACATTAGAGGGGGGGAATAGATAATCATAGTTTTACACTGACATGTTAGAACTAATAGTTCATGAAATTAAATTGTAAAAAAAAATAATAATAATTAAAAACTAAAATATATAACAATTGGTTTAATTAAAATTGTACATGTGAAACATGTGTGTGTTGTATTTTTATATTGGACTATTTCCATCATCTAATATGAGAGTTGAATGTCTTTAGAAAAGTTTAATTTTAGATAAATATTCCAAATGCATTTAAATATTCCAAATGCATTCAACTGTTAGTAATATCACAGAAAACAGGTTATTATATGCACCAACTGTTAGTAATATCACAGCAAACAAATGTTAATAATATCACAGCAAACAGGTTAGTATATGCACTAACTGTTAGTAATATCACAGCAAACAGGTTAGTATATGCACAAAATTTTGAGAGGTATTTTTCTCCCCTTTTCTTCAGGAGTTGCTGTCCTTACCAGTGACAGTACTAGAATGGGATTCGAACCTGGGTCCTTAGATTTTTGATTATTGAAATTTAAGGTTATGCTCTAACCAACTGAGCCTTCCTGCCGAAGGCAACAGTATGTAGTAATTTCATATACTTATCTATGAGGTTCCTCCTGATTTCTCCACTTTTTCCTCAGAGCAAATGTTGATTAGTGATTTCCATACATTATGTATAGTCACACTAGGTTGGCTTATGGGATTTTTTGCCATTGTCATCTGAGTAGCTTCTTTAAATTTTCTTCTTTGTATCTTTTCTTCTTTATCCAATATTTTTGTATTTTCCCAATCGAATGTATGTTCATTAGTCCATACATGGTCTGCTACCTTAAACACATCTGTTTTCTCTCTTCTAATCATCAGTTTATGTTCTTGCAAGTGCTTTTGAATGGGATGGCTGGTCTCACCAATATATGTTCTTCCACATTCACATGGTATTTCATAGGCAGTTTTTTTCTTTGCAGCATTTCAAGTTTAGGCTTTATAGATGTTAGAATTCCTCATAGTGTGGTATGGCTCTGGAAAGCTGTTCTGATGTTATACTGATTGCAGATTTTCCTTAATTTGTCTGATAATTTTGGAATGTATGGATACACTACAGTACCAATAATTGTCTTTTCTCTTGATGGTTCTTTTTGTTGTCTATTTAATATTTCCTTAATAACAGCTGATGGGTAACCATTTTTCTTAAGAGTTTGTTCTATATTGTGCCAAGGCCAATTTGGCACATGTATATAAAATAATTTTGTCTAAAAAAATTATTAAAAAAAAAAAACTTTCATAAAAGAGTTTGAAATAAAAGATTAAAAGTGGGAAGGGGGTTTTCTTACAGTCAAACTAAAAGGGTTATAAAAGAAAGTAAACTTTTTCTAAATTAGTATTCGTAAAAATAAGTAATTTAAAATTTAAAAAAAATATATAAATCTCTTTTCATTTAAGCTTATTATAATAAATTATATATGTGCATGCAAGTGTAAATAAATGTATGTGTGTTAGAATAACATAATATATACATATATATATATATATATATATATATGTAAATGAAAGTTAAAAAAGAAATTATATTTGGAAAGCATAGCGATGGCTATTAAGTTAAATAAAGATTTATTTAAAAACACAGTGGTGGACTACTAATTAAAGATATGAAAACAATATGTTTTAAAATAGCTACTACTAATTAAACAATCGACAAAAACACATTGTCATAGGATTAATTACTAATGGAATTTCGACAACACCTATTGCACCTATTGCCAGAGGGTATTAAAATGAAAACAATTCGGATACATAAATAGCCAGATTTTCTTATGGGAGTTGAGTTTTTTTCAGTCTAGTTTGCAGTGACAGTCTTGTGCATTTCCATTATGTATTCAGAAACAAAAGTGCATTGTTGAGCAGCTTTTGGAAATATATGCTCATGCTTCAGCCTTTTTAGTCCAATAAGATCATCAAAACCTGCCTGTGAAATAATGTCAGCATAACAACTCAGAAATCCTCCGTCAAACGTTCAACTGTCCTCAAGAATAAAGCAAATGGATTCCCATAAAATCTCTTCAACAAACGTCCAAATCTAACCGGTTAGATATAATCCATCAGAAGCAGCAGAAGCAGTCAACAACAAGCAATATCCACATTCCAAAAATCCTAGGTAAACATTTATTTATTATCATTTATATGTAGTAGCCACTGCTGTAATTCGTTAATCCTACCGAGTAAAGTAATTTGAACTCTTAAGCATGCATAAAATGAACTATTGATATGCGTGTGTGGGTATGTGAGATAATTTAATGATGTCACATATTATTTATGCTTTTCACCAGATATATGTTATAATGTGTTACTTTAAAAATGTGTGTGTTAAATCAGATTTATAAAGATGTTTAAATTTAGTCAATTAAAGTTTGGTAATAAATTATCTTTAAACTTAATTAATGTTAATTAAAATAAAATGTCTTCAAACTTAAACTTTATTTGTTGGTCAATTCTTTTTACCAACCTTTTTATTAATTCTTTCCACCAATTTTGTATAATTTTGTTATTGAATTAAAATTAGACTGAGCTAGTTTTAGCGAATGTTTCGAGCACTGGATTATGAGCCTACTTCCCGAATACATTAGTCATCAGACTAGCTGGTGCCCTGGGGTTTACCCCGAAACAAATAAAGTATTTGGATAGTAGGGGTTTGAATCTAGCAGCCGAGATGGCCCATTTTGCTCGAACGTGCCGGTTCGTCCCTGTAACATTTATAAGATTATAAATGTATTAGGAAGGAGTTTGAAACCGGCCAAAACTTATATATACATATAAGTAAGTGGTTTCAGCAGTTCAACACGGTACAATATAGATCTTTTCTTTTTCCAAATCACCAGTTTCTGAACAAACTTCTTTTGCTCTGTTTCACAGTGATAGTATAACTCCATGTTTTGTGTTTCTGGAGTGATTAGATGTATAGGCTAGATATTTTCCTGTATGTGTAGGTTTTTGGTAAACTGTAGTTTTGATTTTGCCATGAGGGAATATTTAACTAAAATTAAACTTTTCGAAAAGACATTCAACACACATATTAGTTAATGGAAATAGTCCAATATAAAAATACAGCTAGAACACCATTATCACAAACCTTCAGAAAAACAATGTGTGTGTATTTGATCTAGTTATAGATTTTAATTATAAAGTTCACAATTAATAATAAGTATTCCATGTCTCTCTGTGAGGAACTACTCTAAAGAAGAAATTAAGTCATTTTAATGGCTTATTCATAGCAGGCAAAATTTCAGTCAAGATTCTGGGTTTGAGGTTGGCTGCTATACATTTTTTTATAGTTAAAGAAAAAGTAAACAGGGTGATAGGGGAGAAAAAAGAGCTTTTCTCTCATTTGTTTTGTTCTTTGGAAAGATTCTCACAGTGTAGAATTACTAAAGTAGTTACTAAAGTGATTTAATGATGTTTGTATGGCACAGGAATTTAAGTTTAAAATTAATTGGTGATTGTCTATTAGAATGCAGATATGATATTGGCATATTGTTCTTCAAGCAGTCAGAAAGATTAAGATAATCAGAAAGAAAAGAAACAATAGGCAATTAATCAGGAAAACAGAGACTGACCAGACATTTGAAAGGTCAATAAAAGGCCACATTGGAGGGAGAGAGTGAAGAGAGCCAGATACTATAAAGAGCTCTGCTCTTGTGTTGGGGGGGAGGTAGCTCTAGCTCTATCTTGGTAGCTCTATCTCAATAGCTGTAACTGTAACTTTAGCTGCTCTATCTGAACCTCCAATCATACATCAATATATTATTATTAATAGTTGAATCATCATTTTCATAGATAATATCCGATACAATTTATGTAACATGGTTAATTTTTTGAGCTTAGATAGCACAGCAATACTCAAAATTTCCTAATAATTTAATATAGTTGAAATATAAACTATAAATAAGGATGGTTATTAAGTGATAGTGGATGCAGTGGGTGGGAATAAAATCCTTTCCCCATCCATTGTATTCAAACACCTCTCTAGACGCACTTGTTTATAATTTTACTTTAATTGTGAATATGATTATAATGTTATTTTCTAAAAGATTTGATAAACTTAAATTATTTGAGCTTTACAGTAAATAGACATTAAACTACATTAAAGGCAGCCCAAGATCACCTTGGAGGTGATCATGAGAGGGGTGTTTATTACCAATAATCTGTCACAGCTTGTTCGATTTCCACACCTTATTGTTCTAAAAACTCTGAGAAGAGATTATAATGGGAGAAATGAGCTAGAACCATGGAAAATTTAATAAGTAAAACAGATAATAGTATAATAGACCTATGAATGTGAGGATGTTGAGGGAGTGGATCAGGAAGGTGGAGATGAATATGGAACTATTTGTAATCAAACAAAATTTTAATTGTGACTTTAATGATAGTGACTGGTGAGTGTGCTGAGGATAACCAAGAAATTCAAAGAATATTATTATTATTATAATACATTCTTAGTGGTCTCTTAATCGATTGATTATTTATTAACCCATTCATTAAATATTATTGCTGAAATTTATTGATAAGTTACTGAAATGAGGTTTAACCTCAATATTTTATTAAAGTTGCAATTTGGAACCCTGGTAAATAAGATTATGGATGATCTATACCATCATCATCATCCCAGTAACCTTTAGAAATAGTGTTAGCTGGGAACATTCATCGATCCATCCTTAAAACATTACAATTGGCATGCAACTTAGCCACAAGTGTTTGAATGCCAGATAGATTCAATTATAGATTATACTTAATGCATAGTGTGGTCACCCAAGCTGAAATAAAGAAATATTACAATTGATTCATAACAAGGATGTGTGACCATTTGAATAAAGTTATAATTAGTTTAAACTGTCCAATAATATATGTTATATTTGTAAACTCTCCCAATCATTTTAGTTATATTTGATTCACTATGTGGATGACCAATCAAAAGATTACAAAATATGTTTTATATCAATTGAATAAGTCTAATATATATTAGTTTTGTTATATTTCCATAAATTCATAAATTTTAATTTTCATAATTTTTTTCTTTTTGTTATATTTGACGATAATGTGGTCACCCCGAAGTGTGACTGCAGTCTCCTTCCTTTCATTTAGTTACATTTGGCTTACAATGTGGTCTTTCCTTTATTTACTAATAGTATCAAGTGTGCATTTCTACCATATCGATTAAAAGAATCAATTATTCCAACCGTTACCCATGGTAGAGATACATAACTCAGCACTCACTATTTACAAAACAAATTAAATTAATAAAAAAAAAATCATGATCACATTGACTGTGAAGGTGACTAACTAATTTACAATGTCACATGAACATATATATATATTGTAACCATATATTTTAGTATAAAATATAATAATTGATGTAACTGGTATAAAAATTTCTCTGTCTTCTTTTGGTGATTTGATTGGCTTGATTTGCACTTTGAACAGATTACTCTCTTATATTCAAAATAATTTATTAGAGAGAATGGGTAATATTTTGCCTTACTTGTTGTCTATATTATTTTAATAAATTTAAATTGCTTCTTTCCATATACTAATTCATATCAAAATGTTTAACTTTTTAAAAATTTTGACAACACATTAAATTTGGTAAAATATTATTAAAAATAATAATAATTTTTATTTGTTTAAAATGGTCTTAAAAATTATTTCCATTGAATTAAAAAAACCATTTGTTCAACTAAATTTAATTATTAAAAATAAATACAGTAATTACGTATGCGTTTCAATGTAAAAAAGAAAGGAGCGCGAATTAAAAAAAAAGATCGTCTGATAGTGTTGCTTTTGGAGGGAGAAAGAAAAGAAAATGGTAAAAGGCAAATGGTGTAAATATGATAAGCTTATTTTAAAATAGTTAACAAGTAAACGGATTACCACAAAGTTTTCTATAAACGTAAAAATAACATAGTGGTATTTAATAATAAGATGAATTGCTAAATTTAAAAGTCTGTTCAAGTCGGCTAGCCAGGTGGATCAAATCGCTAATAATAATTTTCCAATATTACATTTGAAATATGTCGGAGCTTTCCAGTTTAAAAGCAGAATTAATTGCAAGATTTTGGTATGTTTTAAAATATTTATTATTCTACAATTTGGAAAAATTAAATAAGTATTTTAATTACAGAAGTTTTATAAATATGAAAATTTGCTTTTTAAAAAAGAAGAAGTTTAAATTAAAGTAAAATGTTAAAGTTATTAACATAGTTTAATATTTCCGTTTATAATTTTAATAAAAAATATAGTATTGATTGATATTTAACTTTGCAATGCCAGTAATATATTTGCTAGTTAATTTGTTTACCATTTGGATAATAAAAACAGTCTTCAAATAATTAATCAAAGCTATTTTCTAATTTTATCATCAGTTTGGAATGATTAAATTAATTGCTATAATTAGTATTCCTAGATTTAAGTGTGGATAAATAAATATTAGCATGGATGTGATAAACTTGGAATGGTTTTAATAGAGAAATGTAGAAATTAATAACTTATGAAAAAACATTTTCATTTAAACTCTGCGTGTCATATTTTGGAATGGTTTCATGTTTATGGAGCCACGTAAAATCGTTAATCTAATAGTGCTTATAATAACTAATACAAATGGATAAAATTACATGTATGGAATTCAACTATAATTGTAGCTATTACTTCGTATATTTATTGTTCGACACATCGTACATGGATTTCACGGATCATATTTGTAGTTATAAAATGCTATACAATTTAATTTGTGATACACACACCTGCTAGAATTCATGTATTGAACTATAAAATGCTATACATTTAATTTATATCACACACATACCTGTTAGATTTTATGTATTTGATGAATAATGCATTACTTTAATTTTATCGTTATATGAACTTGCATGTGAAGTTCATAAGTTATATTTTATTAAGTTTAAATTAATAGGGGTTGAATAAAATACTTATTCAAGAGAATAGCACTTATGAAAAAGCTTGAAAAGTACTAAATGAATTTATGAGATGTATCAATTTTTCATGAGGTATTTTGTGAGTCTTTCCAGATTTCTATTCCTATACTAATATTACTTATATTATATTACATATGTTTTATTTTAAGCAAGATAAGTTAGTACATTAGTTGTCCTGATTAGTGTAACATTTTATTATGCAAGAACCCACATTTGCTAAAATGTTAGTGTATTCTGAATGGTCAGAATAACTGAGGAGGATGATTTTGCACTTTAATGTGAAGTAAATAGTAATGTTGTTTTATAATGTTAAAATGCATTAATCTGTGCCGGTGGTTAATCCACAGATTACTTAATTGCCATTTTTTGTATTTTATACTCATTCCTGCACTGGTGGTTAATCCGCGGATTTGTGTAATTATACTTATTACTTTATGATGGTGTATAAATCCACAAAGCGTTTAGTGTTATTTAATTCCTATGTGTAGATGAATGCATCCACAGGAATATGGTTTTACTTCATAGATATAAGTTGGGCAAAGTATTTTAGTTATTCTGCTAAATCATCTTCTTCCATTTGTAAGTATAATTTATAAGTTAGATCATTAAATTGTAGCAGGACATTCTATTCAAGTTACCTCATAATAATTAACTGTTGGTTGATTATTATTTACCTGAATGTAAGTTTAAATTTTCACTTTATTTAATGATTGCATTATAGCTAAATCCTACAGATATAATATTATTTATTATATTATTATAAGTTTACGGTATAGATTTATTGAATCTGGAAATGACATTAGATGTTTCATGAGTTGATGTTGAATTTAGTATAATTTCCTCAATACATTCATTATATCAGATTGAAATATAAGGTATGATTAGGTTTTTAAAAACCGTACCTATGATATGTTATTGAAGAAAGTCGATGGAATTATAATTTATTTATTTTATTTGTTTATTTATGTCTTTAATTATAACATTAGAATTAATTACTTATTATTCATAAATTTGTAAATAAACGTTGATTTATAATTAAACTTACTGTGCCATTGCTATTTGTCATTCGTAAAATCAGAAATCATAAACCTTGGATAGAGCATACATTGAAGTACATACTATCATCAACATGATATAAGAGTTTAGTGATATTTTGAGAAAACATTTGGATGCTTTTCGTCTTTGGTAGTTTATGATGTGTAAGGTACAATAAAATCCCATTTACCTTTTCCATCATTTTAGCTTTGCGTAGTTGATTCTAGTATACAATATAAATTGATTATTAAACCTGTAAACAGATTTACCAGATAATGACATGATTGAATATATTTACTTAACGTTTTTAAATTGTCATTTGTCAGTATAATAAGAGTCTCAGTGATATAGTAAACTATAAAAAAAGAACCCAAGTATTTATGTTTATTTATTGCAAAGCTTTACCTGGACTAGCATTTGTATTAAAAATCATATAGATGGTTTAAAATTTCATAATGTTATGTAGTTCCACAAATTATGCCATCTTGTACATGGTCGGTCATTGGGTCTCATACAATGAAAATCGCAAATTAAAGTTTGAAAGATAATAACATTACATACTTATAATTTGTTTAATGTAGTTTATCATACTACTATGATAGGTCTTCGCGGTACACCCTGGCTGCGATCAAATTAAATCATAAAAAGTTTATGTTATATCATTAGTTTGGTCTGTGGTAAGTTGCTCCAGATGTTGGTTGTGGTCTTTGGTGCATAATATAGATGGCATGATATGCTTTTGGTTACAGCTCTTAATAGCTGACAATGTGCAGCGGGAATTGATCGGTGATCGAGGTTACAATTCTTAGCGCACTTATGTTTTGGTGATATTATGTAGTTGGGACAACAATCGAATGGTTACAATTTATAATAGCCTCATCATCAAACTTCAGTGATTGACTTTCCATCTTCCCCTGCCTAAGTATGGTTGGTATGGTTGACAGAAAATAACATCCACATAGGAAGATTAGTCATTCACATAGAATAAAATAAGTATAATTACTAATAGTTAAATGAAACAAATAAACAAACAACCTGAACTCTGTCCTGTAATAGTGCATGCAATTAATATGGATTAATATCAAAACTTTTACCTCTTTTCATATTACATGGTGGTGATCCAAATGTCAAGTTACCATGGAGGGAATTCACCTAAACTTTATTTACAGAAAAAAAGTATCTAAGTTAATAATCCCCTTCTCATTATGTTGCTTTCAAACATATGGATTCTACTAAGTGTAAGCATGTTGAAATTTTTATGTGTAAAAATAAAATGAAAATTGAATTTTTCAAACATAAAATAATTTTTTTCAATCAGTAGTTTAAAGTTTGTGAATCTAGCAATAATGTCTCACATGGATACAGTCTATCACCCTTCTTTTCATTATACTCTAGGTATGTTTTTCCTTGATCATTTGAATTCCTCAGCAATGCACTTGGAACAATGCTTCCATTTTATGCAGCTGCCTTTCTCCTGGGTCCATTCAGACATTTCATATAGGATGTTTGTTATTTCTCCTGGATCCATTTAGACATTTCATATGAGATGTTTGATATTTCTTTAGCCATTTTATAGATGAGTGAATGAAATCATTACACTTCTGTGGCTGGGAGAAACTTTCCTTATTTCAAAAACTGATTATGATTTTTTTCAACTTTTGCAATGTGAAAATTATACAGCTGACACAAGATTTTTGAACAATCCATCTTTTCTTGCATTCTAAGATTTGATCTTGAGATATTGTTTGTGTGTGGTCATCCTATCCTTTGATAAATAACAATAGATAATGGAAATAAACTGGGTTCACTTTTATACCATGTGTAGTTTCCATTGCCTATTATATGAGCTTTTCCATTTCCTCTTTCATTGCTGTAGTTATCTATTGTTGCATGTACTAAATAATTTGTAGTTTAAAATTAAAATTACATAATAAAACTCTACTCTCATTTTCTAACACTTGGTTGCCTAGGTACTGACTTGACTCAAGTCGTTGCAATGTCTACAAAGTTGAAATCATAAATCATGATGTCTAATACATTGACAAATATCTTATTGTTAGTATATATATATATGAAAGATCTTATTAAATTGTCTTTTTTACTTTAGTTTGAAAAAGATAAATTATTCCATTGTGACATAATTTAATTTAAGATTTAATCAAACAAACTTTGTCATGTATGTGTATATATCCAACTATTATCTAGTTTATGTTTTAAATGGGTTTGATTTGCTGTTGTGGATAAACAAAAGCTCGCCTAGACAGGATTGTAAGCTATCCTTACAATACATATGACTTACAAAAAGCATACTACTGTAAAATAGTCTATTTTGCGTTTGTGCGGATTTTAGAACACACACTATTTTACAGTAAAATTACTATTAATAAGTTTAAAACAATGTTTTCAAGACATGAGTGATAAAATGACCTTCATTGACTATATGTAAAATAATATTTTTTCATTAACAAATATATGTGTAAAAAATTGCAGACAAGTTATTTTGAATTTTTAAAATAAAATCGCTGTAATAATTATTGTGCAAACAGAAAATAAATCCAGTTTTCATTTGCAATATTAGTTCTTATATACATAGCAAATCTGACAGCTAATATTAATGAAGCCATAGGTAAGATAAGATTCATTCTTTACCCAAAGCCAATTTATCATGATTAACAATTCCAGTTTGTCAGAATAAAGTCAATTGCCACTTATTTTAACATTCTTATGAATAAAGTACCAAATATTATATTAATCAAATATTAACTAAGTGCTAACAATAGTTAATTATTAAAATTATAAACATTTCAAGTGTTAGATAAATCAATGTATTGTCCTCTATTTTCAGAAATACTGTGCAATAAAAAATGAATCCAGTTTCTTATGTGCAATGCTATTTTTATGTAGATAGTAATCCCAACAATTGATACTAATAAAAGTAATTGTCTAATTACATTCAGATATAAACAAAACATTTTAATTTGGCTAATAATATAATTTTACAAAGTAAGCCAATTCATATTAATATCCTTGTGAATAAATAACTTCATATTGATTTTAACCTGTGAATTTAAAGTATTAGCCGAATTGAAATAGGCTAATTTCCATGTGATTCTGATTGGATATTTTTGACCAAAGGGCAGTACATTGATTTAGCCAGCAGTCAAAAAGTTTATCATTTCATTGAGCACATATTGTCAACAATGTATTAGTTGACAGTTATAAATATGATATTTGACTTTTTATTCATGAGTGTTAAAATAATTGGCAACTGAATTCATATTGTGAGATTAAATTAACCTTTCTGACATGCAGCCTAAGACTCACATTTCAGCATTTTTCTTTGTCTCACAAATCAATGTAAAATATATGATTAAATGATTATTATTTATCTGAAAATAATAAATTTGATTTCATTTGATATTTTTGTTTACTACTGAAATAAATTTTAAATGTTCACATTTTGTTTCTGTAAATATTAAAAAAATGAGATTGTAATCAAAACAAAGAGTTTACACTCATAGTTTCTAGAAAGATTATTTTCAGTTTATAAAATTAACAAAATATTTCTTAATTCTTATTATTTTCAAAAATTGAAACAAACATTTATTTATTTCTCTTATATCTGATGAATTATGCTTTAAAAGTTTAAAATATTTAAATATTTATTGCAAAACTGTCATATTTTCATACTTGTAAGTATAAGTAGATTGCTTATATAGAAGCTAAGCTTTTAAATTGTTTTAGGCCATGTTTAAATTCGCTGCTAATATAATGTTATATTTTTGAAAATAAAGTATTTCAAGTCAAAATAAGTTATTAATAATTTATATTTCTTGATATCTAATAAATATAGTGTAAATTATTGTAAAAATAATATCTAAAACAGTAATAAATTTGCAAATAAACACATTTTTGGTCATTGGAACTATTTTCTTTAAACAATGTCATAAAATGCCAAACATTTTAGAGCCTTGGTAACAGACAATAGCTGAACATGCCAGGACAGGGCTTATGTCTATTGTAGAGTGGGAATTTTGAATTTCCTGCCTTTTAGCATAAATTTTTTAGTGAAATTTTTATATAATAAAATATACTGTTTTACACCCATTTTAACATATAATACTTATGAAAAATTCACCAGGGGGCAAATTGGTCAAAAAAATAAAATAATTCATGAGAAGCATCCCAAAGGTTAATAACTATTTTAAAACAGGTTTTGTTTATTCCATGAGTGTGATTAGACTTTCATTCTTATTAATATTACTTATCAAATTTACTACCTATTAAAAACTGATATTTTAAATAGAAAGTGCATTCATTTTTCATTTGCATAATATCATTTAGAAAATTTATAATATTACTGATTGCTTATTGTTAAAACTATATTAGCTAATATTGGCATATATTAAATATGTATAAAATAATATACATTTGAATCTACAGCAGCCAACATTGTATGTATACAAAAGAATGATGGAAAATATAAAAGGAAAAAAGACATGGCATATTACCAAACAGTGCTAATGCTATAAATAAAAAAGAATCCTGCTTCCTTCTTTCTAAAATGTGGGACACTTAAGTTTATTAGCATACAATTTACATGATACTTATATTGCACCTTCTGCCCACAATTTACTCATTCATTGCTATGATTATAATATCATGACAAAGATATTGAAAGCATGCTAAGCATATATTAAGACTGTTTCACTGTTAAGCTTTTTTTTACTCGACATCTCCATGTGCTTAAACATCAAATATTATTATTATTTAAATACTAAAAGTTATTACAGATAACTAAATATTGCTGATGTTTTAGGTTATAAGTTGTAAGAGTGTGGAATTTACAAAATTTCTGAATGAAGTATCACAGAAACTAATTTATTCAGACAGAGCAAAAACTCTCCATACAATAGTGCCACTCAGTGTAAGCCAGAGTAATCAATGGATGAAAGGTAGTGCTACTGTATGAAGAGTTTGTCTTTATGTAAACAACTTGTGTAAGCTAAATCATGTGATGTTTAACTAATTTAATATTAATTAAAATTATTTTTATACAAGAATTTGAAAGAGTTTTAGACATTATTGATTTGATATGAATTTTCTTGCTAATCCACATTTTTATTAACTTCTTTTAAGATTAACAATATCATGGAACGGTTGCTTTTCCTGTAGACTTAATTTGTCTTAAGCCAAGTAATCTGATCTCTGATAACAAGCACATTTTCAGAAGAGAGATAATAAGCTTTTTTAACAATTGCATCACTTAGTTAAACATTTTGAAGAAGAAAGATATGTTAAAAAGAAAGATGTTTAATAAAATATTTTAATATGAGTCAAAACATATTTTTACGATTAAATAGGCTTTTCAACTATTATAAAGAAATAAAAGGAAATAATTGAAAATAATATAAAAATAGTTGCTTAAGAATAAAAAGACATTCTAATCAACAGAAAAAAAAAGTTTGTAGCGATTGTGGATAAGATTAAAAATTGGAAAAAATGAAAGATTGAAAATTTTTGTAAAGAAATATAATAATATAATGATGATGATGATAGTTTATGAGAAATCAAACAGATATTACTGACATCATTGAAAGGATTGAGACTAAACAGAACTGATCTGGGCATTTAGAAGAGATGATAATAGTTAAAAAGTACAAGTTTTAAATTGGATCCCAATGGAAGAAGACCACATGTGACAAAGATGAAAGAAATTAGAAAGATTCTAGGGTAATATTGAAAAGAAAGTTCTATTAGCCAAGAGAACTGGAAAAACATTGCAGTGCATCAATAATGGTTGAAAATTATATATATATAAGAGTGAATCAAAAGTTATTCCCAGTTAGGAGACCAGTATTAAAATATTATCAGGGGAAAGGTTCAGTAATCAATAATGTTCATTACAGTGAGATGCTTACTAAAGACCTGAGGCCTAAACTTTTGACAAAAGCAAAAATTTGCTGTCTAAGTATGCTGTATTGCAATGATTGGTCAATATTATCCACAATATGAGGACAGGGAAGAGCAGTATTGGAGCATTGTAAAAAAATGTTTAACTGTGTCCATTACATTGAAATGCTCCCTAAAAAGCCATTGCACACCATTAGCCAACTTTTGACACTCTCCAGAATTTTCATTTTGAGATGTTAGATTTTTCTACATATAGTTATGATCTTTCACCCTTAAACTGTTGTCTGTTTGGCTCCCTGAAAGAAGCCCTACAAGGGCAAAAAATCATATCTGATAAAAAGAATGAAGGCAACTGTACATTTGTGGTTTACAATTCATCTAAACATTTTTAATGAGGGAATATAGAAGTTCATTGACAGATGGAGAAAGTGTATTGAAAATCAGAAAGAGTATGTTGAAAAATGATGTATTTGTGATTTTTAAAACTTGATTAAAATAAATTCTCCTGCCAGAATGTGAATAAATTTTGATGCAATCTCATATATATTTAATGTCCAGTTTTTAGTCTAATTATTCAAATACTATTAATGCACTTTTAACACCACTGTACTTACTAGATTTCTATGCAAATGTAAAATGTATAGGAAACCCAGATGTAGCTAGCTTGTTTCGAAATAAAAATGCAAATTTAATATATTTCTGATGCAAACCCGTCAATTATATATATATATATAACTTAGTTAAAATATTAGATTTTGCATTCTATTTGAAAACTTACTAAATATACTACTCCCATATGCATCTGTTTAATGAATCATTTTTTTGTATTTCTGTAGTTTTATTTTCACTACACCCCTTTCACTCAAGTAGAAACTATCCGCTTTTAACAGCTTGTGAAGGGATGTGATCTTTAGTCTAATAAATGGCTAATAAAAATTAATACTATAAGCATCTGTGTTTGTTAATTTAAATTGTCATTTTGTATAGACATTATAATCTCTTAAGTATAGTGGTTGCCAAAAGTGTATTCGCAGTATTTGGTTAATTAATCACCAAACATATATTACATATAATGTTAGAGAAATCCAATTTATATTCCATCTTATAACGATATTGTTGTTAAAATGTTAATTTATTTTTTAAAACTATTGTTTCCTTCCTCTTCGAAATGTAACCAAATTCAAAAAAAGATAACTATCTATTGTATTTATTACTCGAATAAATATAATCTGATTCAGCCATACAATTATTGCAGGACTTCAAAAGACTTGATTCAGGTAAGACAATTTTTCGAGCTTTCTATTAATGATTAGTAAATGGATAGTCGACTGTTTTTACATAAGGTAAATGTTTTGAATTCTCATTGCAAAAATATAAAATACTATTGTAATATAGTAATTAAAAAAGCAAGTCATATATAACGTGACATTACTTTTAATAAGCTTGTAGTTACAAAAATGCAATACAGAGAGCGTATCAATAGCTCAAACAAGCTCTTAATTAATAAGTGCGGTATGACAAAATATTTAAAATCTCTATCCAAAACACTCTCATCTCCAGACCAACTGGTTTCGAACTTATGACTCACATCAGTGGAGAGCTAGAATATTCGGACTCTAGACCTAAA
Organism: Epiperipatus broadwayi; assembly: GCA_028023455.1. Lineage (NCBI taxonomy): Eukaryota > Metazoa > Onychophora > Udeonychophora > Euonychophora > Peripatidae > Epiperipatus > Epiperipatus broadwayi. The sequence continues at coordinate 1,320,571 of JAQFVV010006388.1, read as the reverse complement.
ATATCAACTCAAAAAACCAGCACGTATTTCATACGTATATTTAAATAGAAACTCTGAAATTTTCGGACATGAAAATGTCTTTAATGAAATAAGTGCTGGTTTTTTGACTTGATATTTTAGGTCTAATGTCCGAATATTCTAGCTCTCCACTGACGTGAGCCATAAGCTCGAAACCAGTTGGGGTGGAGATGAGAGTGTTCTGGATAGAGATTTTAAATATTTTCTCATACCGCACTTATTAATTAAGAGATTGTTTGAGTTATTGGTACGCTCTCTGTATTGCATTTTTGTAATATAGTATAATTGTTTCTATTTAGAGATATACGGCCATGCTCTAATTCTTCGATTACTGAAATAGTGATAGCTTCTAATTTTTTAAATTCAGTTTTATTTTGCAGTTGTTTTAAATTTCCATGTTGGTGTTTTTATGTGCGTGTGTTTGTTTTAATGTGTTTAAGCGTAACTAATGCTAGAAGAATACAACTTTCAATATGACAGTCAACGGGAATTAATTTAAAATGATTTAAAATTATCATTTATATTTTTCACCTACAGCTAATTTGCAATAATGGCAGTATATTAAATATGCTTTTGAAAATTTACGTAATTTTTAATGTGACTTTAAAAGCTCAAACAGTTGATAAATTTTGTTTATTATGCTGATCAACATTTAGTTATTCTATTACAATAATTTTCAAACCAAACTAAGAGTCTTGTAATTACTAATTAATGTGAAAATATATGTGTACATTATTGAGCTAAAAATACAGATTAAAAGTTTTGTTGTTTAATTCCTGTTACTGCATAATTATGCAAATTTGACATTTTACTTTATTAATAATAAATACAATATCATTACGTTAACGAAAAAATAAAAAAAGTTGAAAAATATGTATGCAGAAATGTTTTAAACAAAATATATATTATAAATATATTCAGAAAAAATATCTATTATTAAGAATACTAAATAAAAAAAAAATTCTTTGGGGTATTGCTAGTGATTTGTAAGAAATTCAAGCTCAAGAATTTAAAAAATTGGAGTCACAAATCATAGACTTTTAGATTCAAATCCATCATACTTTTATGATTGAACTAAACATCCAAGAATTAAAATACCCTATTACTAATAATGCATAAAAAGTTTTTTAAAAATTTTTTAAAATAAAAATTAAGTATGAATAAGTTGCCATTTTTATGAAAACATTAAAAAAGTTGGGCTTTTTAGTTTACTAATTGATTAGCGTATGAATGTTATAGCCTATGAAACCAGAAAAAAGATAACTGAAATGATGTGGATATGAACAAAGAATATATCAAGTGATGGTGGCCTAGTGGTTGGCCCGGGTTCACTTTCTGGTCAATGCTTTGACATACATATATATAAAAGATTATCAAACAAATATTAAATTGAACACTTAAAGCAAATATTATATTAGATGCCCATAGCAAATACTAAAGTGAAAACCACAAGGCACAAGAAGAAAATATTATACAAAGAAGATTATTTTGGGTAAAGAAATTAGAAAAATAAATTTTTAGGAAGATTTATGGATTGGAAAAAGGTTGGTGATTGGAATTTGGAAGCTATTATAGAGCATTATAAATTGATAAGAATAAAAATATTTATAACAATATCTAAGTAAACCAAATAAATAAATTAAGTATTAAACCACTAAACATCACATGATCACTATCTCATACTAGCACATAATTGCTATTAAACAATTCAAAACAAAGCAAAACTCTCCATATAGTAGTGCCATCTTGTGCAGTGCTCTCAGATCCAAGGCTCCTCACTGATGAAGGCCACAAGCCAGAAACTAGTCTGGGGATATTGGATGAGTAGGCACTAGATAGGGATTTTATGCATAAGCCTTCTGGCATCCATTGATTGCTTTTGTTAGCACAAGATGGCACTATTATATGGAGAGTTTTGCTTTGTTTTAAAATTTTTAAAATTAACTCCTTGTTGAAAAAATTAAAAAGAAGATGACAATTCTTTGGAAAAAAGGTTATAATATTTTGGATGTAGACATTTAAATGATTCACAAATCAAAAATTAAAACCTTTAATTTTTGATACTACAGACGATATTAAAAATTTGTGTACAATTAATTTAAATTCATTCATACTTTTTAAAGTCAGCTGATTAAGAACTGATAAATAAAATGTTTTAGATCTATGAATGCTGAATTCATGGTTTTTCTTAATGATGGCAAAATATTTATAATAATGATACTATTGTTATAATTATAATTTTTAATACTTAATAATTTGTAGTACTTATTTAATACTTATAAGTCTATTTTTCTGTGTTATATTATTGGTGTTATTTGAGTTTTTTATGTGACCTGCAGAAAATTAAAGACAAAAAATGGCAAGTTAACTTCTATCTACCCATATGAATGTTACAACAGATTTTACAATAATTAAATTTATTTTGTTAAATATTTCTATATTTATTGTCAGAAAAAAAATGGCAAATCAATTATTTCATTTTTAATACATTCTATATATTTTATAAATGTATAAACTCCTTAACTCATTTTAGTACATTCTATATATATTTATAAATGTGGAAACTCCTTAATATAATATTAAATCAGCATCTAAGACTGTAAACAATATGTGCAAATCATCAAAACTGGGACCTCAAATATATATGTTGTTAAAAAAATTCATAAAATTTGTATTGTTAAGAAAAAACACAGACATCAAAGAGATCTTAATATGAACTTTACCACAATTTAAATTTATTTTAGAGAAGTAGAACTATAGAACAGTATTTAAATGTGATTGCTAAAAATTATCAATAGTGAGAGGATAATGATTGTTGTGACTGGATCAGAGCTATTAAAATACTTGAATCAGATTGTGACTGGTGAAGAAAACCCTTGGTAACTTTATATATAGATGATATGATAGTTGCATGCAAAGGCCCACAAGAGCATTTAATTCACCTAGAACTTTTCTTTAAAGAATATAAAGGCAAAGTGATATTCGGATTAATATTTAAAAAAGTACTTTAATGGCTTCTCAAGTAATTGTAGGCCACATAGTGAGAAAAGATAGTATAAGGTCACATTCTAACAAAATAATGGTCATCAGAAGTTTTGAAACTTCTAAAGCTTGAAAAGCATGTAAGATTATTATTCTTGGACCAGTATAAATTCTATCACAGGTTTTATCCAAAGTTATCTTTCAGTGTGCAATCTATGCTTCAATTGTTAAAAAAATGTAACTTGGAGATGGACACCCAAACATGATCAAAATTTAGAAAAAAATTCAATGAATTTTTTGATACCATTGTGCTGTTTTATTCCAATTATAACAAGCCTTTTTATGTCTAAACTGATAATAGTAGCTTCGGATTGTGATCATGGATCATAGAAGCCTCAAATTCTTGAATCATAGCTACCTAATCAATAGTAATTTACTTCAGTGGAGTTTATTTCTTCAAGAATTTTAACACTCCGTTCAATATTGTAAGGGATCCAAAAATATTGTAGCGGATACTCTCAGTAGAAATCCAGTTCAGGTGACATAGAAACAGTTATGTGCTGATGATAGATATATTGCAAGTGTGAATCAGGTATGGATGAATGAGTGGAGGATATTTTAAAAATCCTTCCCTAATTACGAAAACATAATGATAAACTTAAAGAGATAATTTACTTTCTGGATAAGAAATCAAATGTGGCATGTGGGAATTGACAGAATCATGAAAAGATAGCAATTTGATATTGAGTTTAGGAATGAGATTTTGGAGTATCAAGTTAAAAAAGATACATGGAGAATTGTGACACAATATTGAATTAGGAAAGATTTAATTAACTATGTGCACTGCTTATATGGGCACTTTGACCCTTAAAAGGTGGAATATTTATTATTACAGCTGTTTTGTTGCCTGAAAATATACTGTAATATAATTTCTGTATTAGGAAATTGTGAGGTATGCCTTCAAATCAAATAGTATAACAAATCTTATGCTAGAGCACTGTGTCCAATTGCCAGCATATTGAAGAATGATGTACCTATAGTCACTTATGATATTTTTTCAAAATATATAGTGGTTTATATTATTACCCAAGTAATGCATAAAACACTATCAAGATAATGGGAAATCAGCATATATCAATTATAAAAAAACCAGAAAGTATCCTAACAGATCATGGAATAACATTTATATAGAATGGTAATATTGGGTATCAACAAAAGATATTAAACACATATTGACTTCCATCTATAATCCACAATCCAATCTTTGTGAGAAGATTATGAGAGAACTTGAAAGATTAGTGAGACTATATGTCCATAAAAACCATCTTAGTTAGGAAAGTCAAATTAAAAGATATTTGTGAATTATATTAATTGGACATGGCATGAGTGTGCAGGATTTGACCTTATCCACCTTCACTTTGGGAAATCCACATCAAATCTCATAAAATCTTCACTAGATGTAATATCAGAAGATATTAGAGTTAAATCTGATTAAGAGAAGACTTCTAGTCAAATGTGCAATCAAGGTGAAAAAAGGAAATAGACAAAATCACCCCCTTTGCTCTTTAAGATAGATGATAAAGTTTAAAAAAATTAAAATTCTTTATGAAGGATCATATAATTATAAAAAAGCATGGTAAAAACGTTTTGTAGTCCAAGATGATAGTAATATAAAAGGGTCATACAAGGCTCATATTTTGAAGCCATATTGGACTGTAAATTAAAATTTTAGTGACAATAAAAGCTGAGGTAGAGAAATTGTCAGCTTTTTAGAAGGTAAAAATGAATATTTTTGATGTTTTTTAAAAAAATTATAAATTTAGATGCTTGAAATATATTTGACAAGGATGAAAAAAAATGTTTTTGAGATTTTTTTTAAACATATTCTCTTTTTAGTGATGTATTGGTATTTGATTATTATGTGAGATGCTATGTTGTTATTCCACAATTGAAATGTACATTTGCCTCCAGTGCTACTACAATATTTTTTTCTTTTCCAAATAGTTTGCTCACTCACTTGTAAGTCTCAGATGAATCAAGATGCAGTTTATGTGTTTGTGGAATTTATCAGCCTCTAAGACTGAAAATTAATTTTCACAAGGTATTTGTCAGCTTCTAAGACTTAAAAAGGAGAATGGCTTTACTTTCAAATGTTATATTCTTCAACCTCTAAGATTCAAAAGTGAACAAGGCTTATATTTTATTTTGATGTGTTGTGGAGAACTCATCAGAATCAAACAGAGATAATCCTTCTCATGTCCATGCTTCAGTGTACATCTTAATGCTCTATATGAAACGTTTATAGATTCCTATGCATTCTTTATAACATTCAGTATTAAGCAAATCTCTGCACAATATGGACTTATGCATTCTGTAAAACACTATTTGTGAAACTGAAAATTAGAGAAATGGATAAAAATTCTGTAGTCAGCATACAAATAAGAAATGAAAGGTTACACTTTCCCATTGTCTCATCTTAATGGGAGGAAATTTGTACCTATAACAATAGTTATACTACAATGTCAGAAAGAAAAGAAAATGTGTTTAATAAAAATATGTGAATAAAATAAAAATAAAAGCAAACTGTGACATACGTGTGACCTATATATACATGTCACTTGAAAAATAAAAATATAAACTGCCTAAAAATTAAAATGAAAGTCTGTTTATGCAATCAGTCATATTATTAAATATTTAGTCTGTAATATATGTGAGAAACATAATGGTGAATTACATTGTAAAGGAAGAAGAAAAAATGCTTTTGAGATGCAATAAAGTCATGTATTTGTTTTTAAAAAAATCTTAGTTTGCATTTACAGTGGAAGTTTTAATTAAATAACTTTTTCATTCAATAGTAATACTGGATGAACAAAGCTTAATTTAAAATGAAAATTTTGGAATGGATAATATTTTAGAAGTTATAATTAAAAACTTCAAAGTCAGCAATTAAATTTCCTTCTTTAAATTTCCTTCTTCCTATGTTATCAAAATATGAATAGAGAAAATAAAAACTGTTTTTTCTTTACTTATTTATGTATAAAAACATGATATAATGTACATAAAATTTGTATCCACAACATGTTTTGAAGAGAGTAAAGATGTGTTTTTCAAAAAATATGTTATCATGATGCAAAAATCATATTTACCTAGTTGGTGATGTTATAAGTTGTTTAAAAACATGTTGTTTGAACAACATCATGTATAAATAGGTCTAAAACATTCTAATTCTAAGAGCTCAGCAGTACATGCCATATTTCTTTGCATTAGAGTGCACTCTAGTATTGAAGCTGTGTTGCCATTATCGATGCTAAAGAGAAAAACAACCATTGATTAAAAGGTCTCATTCCACTGTAAGTCCTATTTTACTATTTTTAAAGTATGTTTCAATACTATAATTGCAACAGTCAGTATTATGATTTTATTTAGAAAAAATCCATCTAGTGTGTGTGTCTAGATAATCAAAATTCACATCAATTAAAATGCCTGAAAATTCAGTATAATCTGGAAATTAGTCCTGAAGTTTGAAACACCAGCTTGTGCAACACTCCTATATTGCTGTGAAGGAAGAAATAAATAGTGCTGATAAAGATCTACAGATGGTATACCTCATCTAAAGTCACCAGTACAGCTATATTTACTCTTTTTAACATCACTGGTGTTCAATGAGAAAAACAATCATCGGAAAAACTAAGGAAGGCACCAGTAAAATATTAAAAGAATGGCAAATAAAAAATCCATGATCAGTTATTGATTTCATATTTAACATGGCAAGATCTTATCATTATGAATCCCATAAAGCCTTTAACTTGAATTATACCTTAATTTAAAATAATTTTTGTTACTATAGTATTTCTGTCTATGTGTTGATAGTTGTGAGTATGTACACAACTGTTTTGTTTATTCATTATTAATAAATTGTTGAAAAAAATTATTAATCTATTTAATTTTTGCTTGCAATTCAATCCAAATATACATGTTTTGTACACACATATGCTGGTTAATATCCACAGCCTTGGTAATCATGTAATCCACTGTGAGACATGTTGGGATGGTGATAATAATTGATAATGATTATTCCTTTAAATGTTTTCCAAGAGTAAACTTTCTTTTAAAAAGGTTTGACATCTTTGAGTTTCTTTCTATTGAAACTGAAAAATAAATAAAATACTTTTAGGAGTGTTTATATTTTTAAATTACAGATCATCATTATTATCTTGGTTAATATTATTATGCAACTAAATCATTTTTTAAATTGAATTTTATTAACTATTTAATTTTCAACTTATTATTTATTTGAACCAAATTTGTGATGCAATGATACATAGTGAATAGATTATTTTATCATTTAATATATATATATATATAATGAATCCAGGTTCAAACCCTATCTAACTGTTATATATATATAATTTTTAAAAATGTCTGTTAATTAATAATTATTATAATAATAAAAATAATAAATATAATGGTAACTAACTATTATATACAGTCATCAAATCTGCAGAAGTACTTTTGGCTAATTCCTTAACCTTTCTCAACAATTTTTAAATTTAAAAAACATAACAGAAGCAAAGGCCAGCAAATCCCTTGAATCCTGAATTTATGTAAATATATACCAAACAGGGAAAAGCTACCATGACAAAAAATTATTAGAAAGATAAATTGATTGGTTTAATCTATGATATATTTATAATCTATTTCTTTGCTTAATGAAATATAATAATTTTTAATGTGGAAAAACTATTATGTTCATTTCTGTGTTTATCAAAAGAATGTTTCAAATGAATATTGTTTAAAGATATGATGTTTATACGTTTAATTTATATAGGCCCCATAGATAAAAATGTACTTTTTTATATCATATTTTTCCAATATTGCAATAAAAATCATTTATTGACTAAAATACATATTTTGATATCTGAAATGTGTAAAAAATCTGTCATGTGCTTTGTCGTTTAACATATATAGTGACAATAAATTAAGGAAAGATTTGAAGTAAAACATGTAAAAAAAAGAACTAATGTGTAGATGAATTGATATTAGGAGCAAACTATTATATGATTTTTTAAATAAACATTCTGTAAATACATATATTAATCTGCAATATATTTTTATTATAATTGTCAGATACATATATAGGGTACTATTAAATATAAGTTCCTAACCATCATTTTTCTAATTGTGTGATTACTTTTGATTTAGCAGAGGGTAGTTATATGACTATTTATACCTATGTTTTGGCTAATCAATTGTAAGCATTCAAAATTATAGTCATGTGTGCCTGTAATTTGTTTTCATGTTTAAAGTTAACCAGATTAAAAATTTAACATTATATTAACATTTTGGGCAGAATGACTAAATGTCAACATGATAGGATGACAACCTTAGCACTAATGTTGTGGGCTTTGAACGTACCATCATCAGATTTTCAATGAAATGGAAGGCTGAATAGTTGTGGGTTGGAGTACTTTGAAGCCTATCAATTAAAGTATAAAGATTGGCTATCTTAATATAAAGCTGAGCACTGATTGTATATATGTGTGGAGATAGTAATCTGGACCAATTCATGAGTGCTGGTTTAGCACGAAACACGATCATTGGTGATTATTTATCTTTTCAAGATGTGTGTGATCAGGTGAGTCAGCAATATGAGATGGCATGGAGAGTTGAGGGTCGTGCGAAAGTCTGAGTTTGAATCCCGCATACATTATATATATGCAGCTTTAAGCCTGTTCAGTGTATTAATTTACATATTAATGATTAATGGAATTCAACTGAATTATTTATACCGTGCTAATTTTAATAACAAGTAGACTCACTTGAAATATACATTCATATATTTTGGCCATAAAAATATTGTCTTAATGCACACACAGATATATATATAATGTTTTGTTAAAGGTCATTAAAATATTGATTCAATTTTCCAAGTTCTGAGCTCTCCAATGTTAACTTTATAAAGTTGTAATAAGTTAATAATAAGAACTAAAAGGGATTCTTTTATTCTATGACAAAAAAAGTAATCAGTTAAAAAGAATAACTGATCTCTAAAAGAAAAATCAGATCAAAAATTATAAGAAACCATTCAGGTAACAAAACCATCTTGTCTGGAGTGATTCGTCAGATTCCGAGACTTATATAATAAGAAGATATATTTGGCAGAAAAGCAATTTTCTGACATAAAAGTCTCCAAATCTTTTACAATGACATTTTTTCACTTATCAGGTAGCAACTTTATATTTTTATAATAATTGTAATATTTTTAATGCTAAAAGCAATACTAAGCTTATATGATTTAGAATGATCGAACTATTATATATTCGTTTTAAACATTTAGTATTTAAAGTAATAAAATATGCGTTGATAAATAATAATTGATCAAGAAATATATTTTGTTTGTTTGTTTTCTTTAATGTTTAGATGTTTACTTATTAAAACCTCCCAGCAGTATTATTTTGATTGTCAAAAGTATGTATAAGAAAACTAATGCAATTTTTATTTATTTTATTTAAGATGGAAAATTATATAATCTCAATAGTCTAGTGCAATTCTATATTCTTGTTTTTTGTTTTTTCATATGTCAAAGCATCGGCCGGGAAGCGAACCCGGGACATCTGCTTGTAAGGCGGCTATGCTGACCACTCGACCACCATTGCTTGTCTTCTATATTCTTGTGATCTAAATAACAAACTTTGGTATACTTTTTTTTATCTATCCGGAGTGAAAACTATTTTGCTTGATTCTGAGTACAAATTTTTATCATTTTGTTCATCTTTTCAACACTTCTCTATCAGTTTAAACCTTTTACTCATTTTTTTTTTTTAAATTTTATAAGTGTATAATTATACTGTGACTAATATCTTCTGTCCAAAAGAAAGCATGTTGGGGAATATTGGTCAACAATGCAAACACATCTATGAACTCACATTTTGAGAAAAATGGATAGTAAATTATGCAAAAATAGTTTAAATTATCTTTTCTTTGTTATAAAAGTTAAGTAGTTGAAATGCCCTGTAAGATTTTGGGAAAAAATAAGTTGTCTAACTCTGGGATTTAAATTCCACAAATTGTTCCCAAATTTTATAAGTGTATTATTATACTGTGACTAATATCTTCTGTCCAAAAGAAAGCATGTTGGGGAATATTGGTCAATAATGCAAACACATCTATGAACTCACATTTTGAGAAAAATGGATAGTAAATTATGCAAAAATAGTTTAAATTATCTTTTCTTTGTTATAAAAGTTAAGTAGTTGAAATGCCCTGTAAGATTTTGGGAAAAGATAAGTTGTCTAACTCTGGGATTTAAATTCCATAAATTGTTCCCAGCCCTGCACATTTAGTGCACAAACATTTTCTTCTTTTAAGCTCCCAAAACATAAAGACATTTCCAATTATGTTTATCATTTTTGCCCATGTGTAGTAGAAGGTTTAACAATAAATTAGCTTTGATTTTAAATTTTAAGGCAAAGAGTGCTAGGAATATTTTAATTATGTACTTGGACTGCTATTCACTGACAACCTTACAAATGCAGAACTCTTTCTGGTGAAATAAGGATGAAAAAAATGGAAGAACAATCCTATAATATTAAATATTCCATTAAATAATAATAATAATAGTGTAATATGTAAAGAATTAATACGTGTTCATGGGAGGTAATGTTAGTACTGGAGAACCCTGAGTGCAAGAGTCCATGTTCAAAATCTGAGCTGCATTGAGCTGTATGGAGAAGGAAAAGACCATCCAATGTCAAGAGTGTTAATTGGATCATGGAGGCTGGGAAGCCTAGGTAGGGATTTAAACTAGGTATGTGGGCCTTCCCCAGGATAACTGGTTGAGTCATTGCTGGACTTTGCAAATTTAGAAGAAAAGGTGACAAAATCATTGATTTATAAAGTGAACATATATGTTACAATAACGGCAGAAATATTAGTAGGAACATCATAAAAATTTGTAATATATTAGGCAGAGTGGTATGATTAATTACTCAAATTACTGGGAGATATCAAAATATCTAATTCAGATTTATGCTCCAATAACTTCGCATATAAAAAAGAAAAGGAAGTTTATGTAGATGTATGAAATGTTTTGATCAGACCAAATATTATTTTTAAATTGTAATGGAAATGTAAATGCTAATATTAATAAAAGATTGAAACATGAATGTTTAGCAGATAAAATTGGTTGTGGTGACAGAAATAAAAAGTATATATTAAAAATACTTTCTTGGGAGAAAATAGTAAACAGAAATGGACATGGATTCACTGAAGTGAAGGTACAGCTTAATTGGATTACATTATGATTAAGAAAATAAGAATACTTTCTTGGGAGAAAATAGTAAACAGAAATGGACATGGATTCACTGAAGTGAAGGTACAGCTTAATTGGATTACATTATGATTAAGAAAATATGTAATTCAAGATTGTAATTGATTAACAAAAGGTTGAATGTAAGAATTGTGTTATTGCAAAACTAAAGAAATAAAAATCTATTAACTAAAACAGACTTTGCAAATTAGTTTAAAATAATAAAAGATTTTGAAAATGTTCCAAGCTTGAATGATAATAATTGATACCATATGAGAATTGCACAAAACATACCTGGTTTAAAAAATCAGCAATTTACTAGTAAACTTTCTAGTGAAACATGGTAATATAAAAAGAAAAAGAATTTTATTTTTGTAAAATGGTACAAAAATGTTTAATAATGAGATAAAAAATATAATTATTATTTGACAAGGTACAAAAGTAAACAATATCTTAGTATTGGAAAGAAAATTTATTTCAGTAATATAAAAAAAAAATATTCCTTAAAAAAAGAGATGATATGATGAAATGTGGGAAAGATTTCTATAAAGGATTTTTAGTAATAAAGAATAAAAAATAACTCATAATTATTACATCTGAATTAATAAGAATTATAAATGAAGAGTGGAGACATGCATTTTAATCTAAGGAAAAAGCTGCACAAATTGATATTTTTTATATACATTTAAAAAAAAGTAGATGGAGAAATAAAGTATTTATTGATAATTTTATATACCAAATGCCTAATTGATAAAGACGTACAGAATGACCAGAAAAACATAATATGAACTCAGGAAGGGTGATAAAAAAATATTAGAAGTCCTATCAATATTTTTTCATTTCTATACAAAAGAACAAGGCAAATTTAAAAGTGGTTTAGCACACTAAATTACATATAATATATTGTAAAATTAAGAGCATGCTAATGAGCTCTAAACAAGCTTTTTTTTATTATGATAAATGCTACTTCAAGAGAAGGCATTCAAATCATCTTTATCTTAGATTGTCCCCATCCCCAGACCGGTCTCAATCTATGGGTCTCTTCAGTAAGGAGTTGGGACACTAGATTCTCTTGTAGTAGCATTTATCATAATAAAAAATAAAAAAAGCTTGTTTAGAGCTCATTAGCATGCTCTTAATGTTACATATTGGTAAATGCAAGCTATATATAAGTCATGTGACATCTGACTTTTTATTATTACTATATAATGTATTGATAGACTTTATTGAAGGAAAAAAACCACTAAATATAAGTTGCAATTATGCTTTCAATTTATACATTATTTAAAAGCATTTCATTCTATAAATATTTTTACAGTGATTAAAGCTTTGGATTACCAATACATAGACCAGTAAATTGTCATATAGCAAAAAATATTTATCAAAATTCAAAGCAATTATTTGATTGCATGATAATACTAAAAAGATTAACTTTAAGAAGTATATATGACAGCATGATTCGATATCACCAAAACTTTTAAAGAAATTATTTTTTTTGATTTAAATAGAAAATTAAGGGAATGAAAGTAAATAGAGATTATTTAAGTTAACTAGTTTTTGCAGATTATGCGGTTATTTTCAGACATTCAACAAATGTTGGAAGAGTTCAACCACTAAACATCACATGATCACTGTTCTTACACAAACTGCTGACACAGAAGCAAAACTCTCTATACAGTAGCACCACTCAGTGCAAGCCAGAGAAATCAATGAATGCAGGAAGATTTGGGCATAAAATCCCTATCTAGTGTTTTATTAATAACTTTAATGTATTTATTATTTTTTTAATAATTCCATCAAACATATATAAATATTTTCAAAATTAATCTGTCTGCATACCTCATTGAAAAAAAAATGCAAAATTGATTTTCAATGAAATGAAAACCATTAAATTGCCATCTTATTTGAGATGAGTAGGCACAGGATAGGTATTTTATGCACAAACCTTCCTGAATTCATTGATTACTCTGGCTTGCACTGAGTGGCACTACTGTATGGAAAGTTTTGCGCCTATGTCAGAAAAGTTATTGACTGAAAGCAAAAAAGTAAGTAAAGATAAATGTTAATTGTACTAAAATAATGTTAACTGGTTTTCTAAAACAGGAAGAACTCTTTATACAGTAGTGCCACTTACTGCAAGCCAGAGAAATCAATAGATGCCAGAAGGCTTGTACATAAAATCCCTATCTCGTGCCTACTCATTCAAAATCCCAGACTAGTTTCTAGCTTATGACATTCATCAGTGAGGAGCTTTGGATCTGAAAGTACTGCACCTAGATCTTAAGATCTAATACAACTCTTCAGCAGCCACCTTTTAACTCTACTTAACTACAACACTATGAGTCTGAATTGAAAACACAATATTTTCAATCCAAGATCATTAGCTTATATAGTCATATATGTCTGAATTCAGTTCACTACCCATATTTTGGTATCTTTGGTTCTTTATTAACCATAGCCACCATTATCCTATTAGGCAGGATTGGTATTAAACCACTAAACATCACATGATCACTATTTATTATGCTTGCTCATAACTTATTAAAACAGGAAAAAAACCTCCACACAGTAGTACCACTCTGTGCAAGACAGAGTAATCAATGGATGCCAGAAGGCATGTGCATAAAATTCCTACCTAGTGACTACTCATCCAATATCCCCAGACCAGTTTCTAGCTTTTAGCTATATGGACAGTTTTGCCTGTTTTAATAACAGTTATGAGCAAGCAAAAGAAATGGTGATCATGTGCTATTAAAGAACCAAAGACACCAGAATTTATGAGTACTGAACTGAGTTCAGACCTATATGACTATTTAAGCTTATGAGCTTGGATTGGAAATATTATTATGTTTTCACATTTAGACTCATAGTTTTTGTAGTTAAGTAGAGATAAAAGGTGGCTGCTGGAGGGTTGCATTAGATCCTAAGATCTAGGTGCAGTGTTCTCAGATCCAATGCTCTTCATTGATGAAAGCCACAAGCTAGAAACTAATCTAGGGATATTGGATGAGTAGGCACTAGATAGAGATTTTATGCACAAGCCTTCTTGCATCCCTTGAAAACTCTGGCTTGCACTTGCTGAGTGGTACTACCATATGGAGAGTTTTGCCTCTTTTGAAAACAATCATGAGCAAGCATAAGAAATGGTGATCTTGTGATATTTAATGGTTTAACTGGTTTTCTAATAAAAAGAAAATAAAGACCAATCATCATGAATCAAAAGAAGCTAATAACTATAACTACTTGGGTCAAATTATTAATACATATGGAAACATAATAGATAAAACTAAGAATTAAATTTGAATAGAGTGCTTTTGGTAGAAATAATTAGTGTTACAAGGAAATATGCCTACATTTTAAAGCAAATTATCTTTTATCAGCTCTTAACCCTTAGTGGAAGAGCAATACAGAGATTTCAGATCTTTTAATAATATATGAAGATGTTAAAAATAACAAAGACTGAAAATGGAATACATGTTTAAGAGAGCAATCAGGTATAAATAACATCTTTGAAAGAATTATGGGATTGAAATAGAAATAGATTGAACATATTGCTAGAAGAAGAAGAGATGATAACTAAATGAATAGTTGAGATTTTAAATTGGATCTCAGAAGATTGTAGAAAATTTATAATGAGACTACATCTGATTTGGATGGACAAAATAAAAAAAAATGGTATGATGTGGAGAAGAGAGGCCATAGACTACAGTAACTCAATTAAACATGGAAACTTTTATGCTGCAGTAAATCAGTAATGATTAACAATGATGATGATGATTGTAATGTATTGTAATAAAAAATTTACACTTAAAACACAAAATAAAAGTTATGCTGAGAAACTACTAGTTGATATTTATTGTTTCCAAAAATATTTTATTGTTCACAATTTTTAAAAAAGTTCTCTTCTATGTACAAAAAATTTTCAGTGTAGAGGTAGGCCAGTATTGTTTTTACAAAATCTCATTCACTTTTCCCCAAGTTTTTGAGCCCTAAATTATTACTGTAATTTAAATAATAAAAGAGTTTGTGTGGTAAAATAAAATCTAATGTTTCATTGTGTAATGATATGCATATTCTTATCATATTCTCACTTAATTTGTAATCTATTATTATGATTTGAGAAAATCATAATATTTTTCTTTAGATAACAAACTGAAGTCATCTCAGTTATTCATGTTATGTTTAGTGAATGGTTATTTATATATTTTTAACTGCAGCGTAAAGATCTCATGTTGGTACTAAGGAAATAGTCCAACTAGTCCCATTGTTGCTTAGTATTGAAACTTTTTGATAAAGAACTTCTAAAAAAACTAGAGGTTAGTATATTTGAGCGTTATATATGCTGTCATTCAACAATGATTTCATCAATATAACAAATTACTCATGAATCACCAAACATTTTGCTGTTAACTGAAAGATCATTTGATTCCTCTTGGTGGATTTAAAGGAACCAAGCAGGGCAAATTCCTAATGTCCATTCTCATACGTTCTTGGCATTGCAGCAGTTATTACTATGTTACTGTTCATATAGTATACAAACATAAATGGTCTCTTCATCAATATTCTTTAGCCAGTGTGGTGAATTCATTAGTTTTTTACTCTGAGTTTAAGATCAAGAAACACCAGTGTCTTTCTTTTCAGTTGAATCTGTGTGTTAATGACAATTTTATCTAATAGATATATACAATCATGATGAAAATAAATCATGGTCATTATTCCCAAGAGACTGTAAAGTCACCAGACAAGTACAGTAGATGGTGGTTGAAGGCAGAGGGTGCTAAGAATCATCTGATTGCAAATCCAGGTTGCCATTTAATGATGACTTTTTATTTAGGTACTTACAACTGCAAATCACATTCATGTGGAGAAAGATTGCAAAAATTGAAAAAACTGTCTTATATTAAATGAGACATTATTGGACTTTGTGAAGTTAGAAGAAAAGGTGAAGAGATAATTTAAAAAGTGGGCATGTATTATACTACAGAGGAACAAACATTGGAAATACAAGTGAAGTAGTATTTATTAAAAATAAAAATTAGAAAAAGAATATGGTGTAGATTGATGGTGTATCAGACAAGATGGCATAATTATTTATTCATCTTAATAGCAGATACCAAATGCAGATAATTCAAGTTTATGCACCAACAATCTCTCATAGTAATGAAGTAGTAGAACATTTTTCTATGGATGAATAAAAGGCTTAGTAAACAACATTTTAAAATTGTTATGGGAGACTTTAATGCTAGGATTGATAAACAAATGAAAGCTGCAAGTGTTGCAGGTAAATTGGGTTATGGTAATAGAAATGAGAGAGGACATAGACTTGTGGAGTTTGCAGAAGAAAAAAAACTTTATACTATCAATTCTTTTTTTGTTGAGAACAATGTGAAAAGGAAATGGACATGGAAGTATCCAAATGAAGATACAGAAGAATTGCATTATATTTTGTCTATGAAAAAATGCATATTTCAAAATTATAATGTTCTTAATAAATTCAACACAGGAAGTGATCATCAATTAGTAAGATGTAAGATATATGTTAATGCAAAATTAGAGAGACAAAAATTATTAAGAAAAACAATATTTACAAATGATATTCCTAATCTTCAGAAACTTTCTAATGAATTTAAATTAGAACATTCAAATCAGTTTCAAGTATTAGTAGATTTTGAACATGATTCAGTTTTGAATGAAATTAATAAGCAAATAATTGATACATTTTTAAAACTGCAACAAAATAGCCAATAAAAAAAAGCAGTAATTGATCAATAAAGTTTCTACTAAGACTAGAGAATTTATGAAAAAAGGAATGAATATGAAGATATATAAAAATGGTGCATTAAAAAGAATTGAACATTTCAAATTTTGTAAAATGGTATGAAAAAGAGTTGATAATGATATAAGAAAGTATAATTGTGAACTAGCAAGGAAAGCTGTAGAAGAGAATAAAAAACTCAAGAATGTAAACCAACATTTTGGTATTGGTAGGAAACTTATATCTGCAAGTAGGAAAAAAGATGGATCTATGACTAAAAAGAAAGATGGTATCATGAAATAGCTAAAAGAGTTCTATAAAGAATTATATGGTAATAAAAAAACAAGTTAATCTATTATATCTTCTGAATGGCTGCAGAAAGGAGTTTGCTATTAACTGAAAGGAGACCCTTTGATTCCTCTTGGAGGCCTTAAAGGAACCGAGCAGGGCAAATTCCTAATGTCCACTCCATACGTTCTTGTCGTTGCAGCTGTTATTACTATGTGATTATTCATATAGTATACGAACATGGATGGGCTGCTCACCAACATGCATTAGCCAGCGTGGTGAGTTTATTGGCTTTTTACCTCTGAGTTTAAGATCAAGAAACACCATGGTCTTTCTTCTCAGTGCCTGATAAGGCAGAATGAATGTTTGTGTAAATGATAAATATTTTTCCAATACACATATACAATTATGACATACAAAAATAAAGCATGGCCCTTATTCCCAGGAGGCTGTAAAGTCACCAACCAAGGCAGCGGTTGGTGGCCAAAGGCGGAGGGTGCTAAGAATCCCCTGATTGTGGACCCAGGCTGCCATTTGATGACAACTTTTTATTTAGATACTTACAACTGCAGATCACTTTCAAGTGAAGGAAGATTGCAAGAATTAGAAGAAGAAATGTCTTATATTAAATGGGACATTATTGGACTTTGTGAAGTTAGAAGAAAAGGAGAAGAAACAATTGATTTAAAAAGTGGACATATACTCTATTATAAAGGCACACATACTGGAAATACAAGTGGAGTAGGATTCATTATAAATAAAAAGTGGAAGAACAATATTGTGGAGATTGATGGTGTATCGGACAGAGTGGCAAGATTAGTTATACAACTTAATAGCAGATACCAAATGCAGATAATTATATACAACTTAATAGCAGATACCAAATGCAGATAATTCAGGTTTATGCCCCACAAGTAATCATAGTAATGAAGTAGTAGAAGATTTTTATATGGATGTACAAAAGGCTTTTGATCAGTGTAAACAACATTTTAAAATTGTTATGGGAGACTTTAATGCTAGAATTGGTAGACAAATGAAAGATGAAATTGCTGTAGGTAATTTTGGTTATGGTAATAGAAATGAGAGAGAACATAGACTTGTGGAGTTTGCAGAAAAAGAAAAACTTTATATTATGAATTCATTTTTTGAGAAAAATGTTAAAAGGAAATGGACATGGAAGCATCTAAATAAAGGTACAGCAGAATTGGATTATATTTTGACTAACAGAAAATACATATTTCAAGATTGTAATGTTCTTAATAAATTTAACACAGGAAGTGATCATCGATTAGTAAGGTGTAAGTTACGTGTTAATGTAAAATTAGAGAGACAAAAATTATTAAGAAAAACAATATTTACAGTTGATATTCCTAATCTTCAGAAACATTCTAATGAATTTAAATTAGAACTTACAAATAGGTTTCAAGTGTTAGGAGATTTTGAACATGATTCAGCTTTGAATGAAATTAATATGAAAATAACTGATACACTTTTAAAAACTGTAACAAACATAGCTGGTAGAAAAAAGCAGCAATTGACTAATAAAATTTCTACTGAGACTAGAGAATTTATGAAGAAAAGAAGGAATATGAAGATATACAAAAATGATGTATTAAAAAGAATTGAATATCTCGAATTTTGTAAAATGGTACGGAAAAGAGTTGAAAATGATATAAGAAAGTATAACTGTGAAATAGCAAGGAAAGCTGTAGAAGAAAATAAAAGTCTCAAAAATGTTAAACAACATTTTGGTATTGGTAGGAAATTTATATCTGCAATAAGAAAAAAAGATGGAATTATTACTAAAAAGAGAGATGACATCATGAAATTGGTAGAAGATTTTTATCAAGAATTATATAGTAATAAAGAACAAGTACCTCCTATATCTATTACATCTTCCAAATTGCCCAGAATTTTAAATGAAGAAGTGAGACATGCAATTAAGTGTATGAAGAAAGGAAAGGCTCCAGGAAATGATGGAATTATAATTGATATATTAAAAGAAGCAGGTGAAGAAATAGAAACAATTTTAGCAAAGTTATATACCAAATGTCTAAATGATAAAGATATACCGGAAGATTGGAAGAATGCAGTAATAATATTAATATTTAAAAAAGGTGATAAAGAAGATATTAGAAATTACAGACCTATCAGCCTTTTATCAGTTTTATATAAAAATTTTACCAAGATAATTACAACTCGTCTACAGAGAACTTTGGATTTCCAACAACCAAGAGAACAAGCTGGATTTAAAAGTGGTTTTAGTACAATAGATCATATCCAGGTATTGAGAGAAGTCATAGAAAGGACAAATGATTATGAGTTGTCATTATGTTTTGGATTTGTAGATTATGAAAAGGCATTCGATTCTATATACATTTCTTCAGTGATTAAAGCATTGGATCATCAAGGTATAGATCCAGGATATTGTCATATTTTAAAGAATATTTATAAAAATGCAACAGCAACAATTAGATTATTTAATGATACTGGAAAAATCAACATTGAGAAAGGTGTAAGACAAGGTGACTCCATATCTCCAAAACTCTTTACAGCAGTGCTGCAAGAAGTATTTTGTGGATTAAAATGGGAAACTAAAGGAATGAAAGTAAATGGAGAGTATTTAAGTCATTTAGATTTCACAGATGATGTAGTTGTTTTTGCAAATAATGCTTCAGAGCTGCAGGAAATGTTGCAGGAGTTAGCAGATGAAAGTAGAAAAGTAGGACTAAAGATAAATGTTAAAAAGACTAAAGTAATGTTTAATCGATTTGTTCAAAATATGAAAATAAAGATTGCTTATGAAGAATTAGAAGAAGTTAACAGTTACAATTACCTTGGTCAGATTATTAATACAGATAGAAACATAATGGAGAAAATTAATCATAGAATTAAACTTGGTTGGAGTGCTTTTGGTAGAAATAACTTGATACTAAAAGGAAATATGCCTATGTGTTTGAAAAGAATGGTTTTTAACAAATGTGTTTTACAAGTTCTTACTTATGGATCTGAGATTTGGACACTTAATAGAAGAGCAATACAGAGACTTCAGACCACTCAAAGGAGTATGGAGAGATGTATGTTGGGAGTAACAAGAAGAGATCGAAAACGCAATGTATGGGTAAGACAACAAACAGGTGTTACTGACCTTATTGAAAAAATTAAAAGATTGAAATGGAGTTGGGCTGGATATATTGCTAGAAGAGATGATAATAGATGGACAATTTAAATTTTAAACTGGATTCCAAGAGATTGTAAAAGACCCAGAAAGAGACCACATGTGAGATGGATGGATGAAATAAGAAAATGTGCAGGGGTGTTGTGGAGAAGAGAAGCTAAAGATCGGAGAAGATGGATTAAACTTGGAGAGACCTTCATCCTGCAGTGGATTGATAATGGTTGATGATGATGATGATCTTCTGAATTGCCCACAATTTTAAATGAAGAAGTGAGATATGCAATTAAATTTATGAAGAAAAAAAATCTCCAGGTAATGGTGGAATTTATAATCAATATATTTTAAAAAGCAGGTTATAATCAATATATTAAAAAAGCAGGCAAAGAAATATAATTTTTTTTTGGCAAAGTTATATACAAATGTCTAAATGATAAAGAAGTACCAAATGATTGGAAGAATGCAATATTAATATTAATATTTTAAAAAAGGTGATAAAGAATATATTAAAAATTACAGACCTATCAGTCTTTTATCACTTTTATACAAAATTTTTATCAAGATAATTGCAATACATCTTTAGAGAATATTGGATTTCAACTAACCAAGAGAACAAGCTGGATTTAAAAGTAGTTTTAGTACAGTAGATTATATCCAAGTATTGAGAGAAGTTATAGAAATGACAAATGAACATGAATTGTCATTATACTTTGGATTTGTAGATTATGAAAAGGCATTTGATTCTATAAGCATTTCATCAGTGATTAAAACATTGGATCATCAAGGTATTGACCCAGGATATTGTCATATTCTGAAAAATATTTATAAAAATGCAATAGCAACAATTATATTACATAATGATACTAGGAAGCTTAACATCAAGAAGGTTCTAACACAGGATGACTCCATATTTCCACAACATTTTATAGCAGTGCTGCAAGAAGTATTTTGTGAATTAAAATAGAAAACTAAAGGAGGAAAAGTAAATGGAGATTATATAAGTCATTTAGATTTTGAAGATGATGTATTTGTTTTTTGGAATAATGTTTTTAGAGCTTCAGGAAATGTCACAAGAGTTATCCGATGAAAGTAAAATAGTATGACTAAAGATAAATGATAAAAATACTAAAGTAATGTTCAATAATTTTTTTTCAAAAGATGAAAATAAAGATTGATTATGATGAAATACAAATACCTTAATCAGATTATTACTACAGATGGAAACATAATAGATTAAATTAATCATAGAATTAAACTTGGTTGGGATGCTTTTGATGGAAATAACTTAACACTAAAATGAAATATGCCTATGTATTTGAAAAAGATTTTACCATTCTTACTTATGAATCTGAGACTTGGAAACTTATAGAAGAGCAATACAGAGACTTTAAGCAACTCAAAGAAGTATAATGAGATGCATATTAGGGGTAACAAGAAAAAATCGAAAATGGTAAGAGAACAAACAGGTGTTACTGATATTGTTGAAAGAATTAAAAATCTGCAGTGGGGTTGGGCTGAATATATTGCTAGTTAATAATAGATAGACAATTGAAATCTTAAATTTGATTCCAAGAGATTGTAAAAGATCCAGAAACAGACCACATGTGAGATAGATGGATCAAATAAGAAAGTATGTAGGGGTGATGTGGAGAAGAGAGGCTAGAGATCAGAAAAAATGGATTGAACTTAGAGAGACCTTCATCCTGCAGTGGATTGATAATGGTTGATAATGATATATATATATATATCATTAAAAACTAATCAACACTTAGACAATCCCAATATCAATAAAAATCAACAATTTCAAACTGTTGTGAAGGCAACCTCCTTTTAACAATAAAGTCCTGCTAGTATAGTGATAGCATGTTTGTGAACCAAGCTATGCAAAACTTTAAAATTTGTTCAGGTTCTAATCAAGTTTAGGATCTTTATTTCAGGCACCTGGTCCATTAACCAAATCAACAAATCATTTAATATTGGCAACTAAATGGGTGTCTAAACTGGATGGTTAATGTATTTCCCTTCATTATTTAGAAGTGGGAGACAATTACAGAAGTTTTTATACCAAGCAATATGTAATGATGTGGAAAATAAATGGACTGAAAGATCCTGAATTCAAATCCCTCTAATTAGATATATGAGAAGCTTTTATCTTAAAGTAGATTATTTTAAAGGCTGCTTTATTCTATCATTTATCTACATGTTATATCACTAATTAAAGGATTTCATAACAAAATTATTATTCTATTAGCATCTCATGCTTTATCATATCTAATTAAAATCAGGGATGAACTTTTTTATGATTTTATGTTTTAGGTAGTGCAAATTTTCCAAGTAAGATTATAACAACGTTGGTGAGGTTTCAGTTAGTCAATCTATAATCACGTAGCTGCTCATCTAGTAAGATTGCTAAATCGTACCTAGGTATAAAACATGGTTAGTTATATGAAGGTTGTCTTACAGACTATAAACTATTATTGCATTATAATGTATCTCTGAGCATCTTGCAGAAGCAAATAGATGTCAACATGATATCATTTAATTATAATAACAACATGGGCTTAGTTTTAACCTTTTATATAAGTACATTATGTTTTATTAACAACTTTAACGTATTTATTGTTTTGTTTTTTTAAAAAATAAATCCATATATATATTTACAAAATTAATCTCAATCTGCGTACCTCATTGAAAAAAAAAAATGCAAAATTGATTTACATTGAAATGAAAACCGTTGAATTGGCATCTTGTTTGAGACACTCTTTTTAAATTAGGCCGATGTTTCAATAGTTTGTGCTATCAGGGGATTGGGCAAATCACCAAATTTAAAGAATTTGATTTTTTTCTCCCTCCTCTTAAATCTCTTTCAATTTGTTTACAGAAAATTTCATTCTATATTCGCTATTTAAAAATCCCCTGCGATTTTCTTTTAAGTTGGAATTTCAATTGTATTGTCTATTAACAATTTTCTCTTTTTCAATCTATAATGATTAAAATAAATTTCAACGAGTTTCTCCTACCTGTTACTTTATTTAGATTTATTAAACAAGCTTATTTCAAGAAGCACTGCATTACTTTTCTCATGTTTTATATTTTTTTGCAATTTAAAATAAAAAATGCAAAAGAAAATGAAATTGTATCTTATTGATAAATTCAAGCTGAATCGATTTTTGTCAAAATAATAGTTTGCTATGTAGCTAATAACGTTAAAGCAAAAAAGTAAAAAGAATGATTGCCCTGTCATTTAAAAAAAAAAAATCCATTCTTTTTCCTGTTAAACGAATATTATTTGTTCATCTTTTCTTTTTACTTTTTATATGTGTAACTAGTGAAGGATATAAAGTTCGGAGCCTCATATTATATTGATTTTTCTCCTATTTGTAATCTTCCAGTCATTAAAGTATCTACTTGAGATTATTGGAGTGTTTAAAAGATGATAAATCAGTTACAGTTTACATTAGAGCTCCTAGTTTCAAGATATTTGATTATTTTTACAACGCAATAAGAGAAAGGCAGCGATTATATATGGAGAATCCTTTTCACAATTATTAAAAATAGTTTATTGATTCTGAGAATGTGCCAATTCTAAATTACTTGATAATTACTTTTATCTTCAAATATGAGTTAAAACGTAAAAATGTCATCAAAATGTAATCAAAAATGATGTAAATTTAAAAACTAGGTATATTTCCACGATTAATAAGATTAATAATTTTTTCTGCTTGTTTGTTTTATTTTAGTAATATACGCATACTTTTTTTTAATAATGGACGTCTTTGAATTACTAGATTTTTCATAAAAACAATAAGAAATGTCACATCAACTAAATTTTCAATTATTTTACCTAAAGCTACGAAATTTTTAATAGCCGATGCAGGAACGAATTAATTTAAAATATTCAAAAAAACAAATTCAAAACGTCTGAAACACATTATATTACTCTTTCACCCGGCTATATTTTCAATTTAAAATTAAATGAAAAACATTTTAGTTTGGAATTTCAGTTTTAATAAATAAATAAAAATATAATTTTAACATTTGAAAACTGAAATATAATTGTAATATAACATGAAACATTTGCATACATTAACGAAGTAGGGTTCATTAAAGTAAATAGCATAAAACAAGGTTTGGAAATCTGTATTCTGGAGTCTACATGGGACCTTTTTATTTTTGTATGGCATAACTAATTCATGATTTCATCAGCATAATAAATTTTATATAAAAACTTAAAATGAATTTTCTTTAATTATACAATGTATATGAATATCTTTTTAGCAATATGACCCAATGTATGATGAGCAGCTCAGGAATTCCTTAGTCCAAAAAATTGTATATGACTGCTATGACTGATAAAGTTCTATGTATATCTTTAAAATTTGGATGCTAAAATAAATTATATTAAGTGGATATTGGATGAGTAGGCACTAGATGGGGATTGTATGCACAAGCCTTCTGACATCCATTGATTATTCTGGTTGGCACTGAGTGGCACTACAGTATTGGAGAGATTTGCATGTTTTAATAACAGTTATGTGATAGCATAAGAAATGGTGATCATGTGATGTTAAGTGGATAGCAAGCAATAACAAACTGCAACTACTACCAATATGCTGCCAATCTAATCCAATCTATTGGACAGGATTGGTATTAAACTATCTTTATGCTTACACAAGCATCCATTGATTACTCTGGCTAGCACTGAGATGTGCTACTGTATGGAGAGTTTTGCCTTTTGCTAATGCAATCTACCTCGTAAAAAACCTTTCAATATGTGCATAACATTAATATTTGCCCTGAATTGCATTAATTTTAATGTAACATGAGCTAATTGTTTTTTAAAAGGACTCCCAAGTGTGGTAGTAACAATATCCCCAAAAGTCATGTGATACTGTTATTGAAACATTTGTGAAATAATGGAAGAAAAGCATTGAACTCAATATTAATGTATTATGACTTTATTTACTTATGGTAGAAAAACTGGAATATTTGGAAAACTTCAATCATGACAGTTAAAGCTTTTGATTGTGATTTAATAGTTAAGTAATGTTTAATGGATTTTCTCAAGTATGAAAATAAAGATTAATTATGATGAGTTAGAAGAAGTTAACAGTTACAAATATCTTGGTCAGATTATCAATGCAGATGGAAACATAATGGATGAAATTAATCATAGAATTAAATTTGTTTGGAGTGCTTTTGGTAGAAATAACTTGATACGAAAAGGAAATATGCCAATGTGTTTGAAAAGGAAGGTTTTTAATAAATGTGTTTTACCAGTTCTTACTTACGGATCTGAGACTTGGACACTTAATAGAAGAGAAATACAGATACTTTAGACCACTCAAAGAAATATGGAGAGATGCATGTTGGGAGTAACAAGAAGAGATCAAAAATGCAATATATGGGTAAGAGAACAAACAGGTATCAATGACCTCATTGAAAAAATTAAAAGACTGAAGTGGAGTTGAACTGGACATATTGCTAGAAGAGATGATAATAGATGGATAATTGAAATCTTAAACTGGATTCCAAGAAATTGTAAAAGACCCAGAAAAAGACCACATGCTACAGACCAGAGAAGATGGATTGAACTTGGAGAGACCTTCATTCTGCAGTTGATTGGCAATGATTGGTGATGATTATTATTTGCATAAAATTTTGTGAAATGAACCCAAAATTCTCAATAACAAAGGCAAAACCAGAAACCAATTAGTGCATAATGATTGTGCAGGCATGCAATTAATGTTCCTAGAATGAGACAAACAGAACTCTTGGTCTTAGAAATATATAAATAACCATATGAAAAAGTTGTGATATTGTTAAGGTAGTGCATGTTTATTAACTGTGAATGAAAGTGTTAAAGGTATGACCTTTTAAGTAATGCATTGAAAATATGACAAAGTGTAAAATGGAGAGTATTTTTTATTAATAATCACCATATCACATAAACAATAAATGTGCAGAACGTCCATGTACTCTGAAATTATTGACAGCTTGCTTCAATCTATCAAAACATATTTGATTTTGTTTATATTAGAATTGTTAATATTAAAATAAATAATGCATGAACACTTATCTATTTGTTACAACAGTTTTTAATAAAGCATTAATTTATAAATATATGCACTTAGGCACTATCAGTTTAGCACTTTTGAGGATGACATCATAGCACTGAGATTTGCATGAATGGGTGCATATATATGCAGTGAGTTTATGTAAATTATATGACCCATATCTTTGACAGGGAAAAGCATAATTCCCTTCTATTCTTGACATTAGAGTTGTAGGCTATATGTCATGTTTTTTTAATTTTTGCTTGGTGTCATTTTGCTTGATGCATTGAAACAGTAAGATTCGTATTCGAATCTTAAGTTTCACCTTTTTCTGTCGTCTCTCACTGACCGGTCTATCCCGCCCAAATTTAAACTTTTTGGTATCGAATTGTGTGTGTAGCAATATTAAAAATGTATGAATATATGTAGAATTCAGCATAAACATGCACACATTTCGATCTCAAATTAAAGGCAATAAATAGGGATAAAATAGTATAATTTAGATTTCTTTTAGTTATATAGTTTTGTATAATTTTAATCATTTATTTTGGATTATAAAGTTCGTATTTATTGCTTTGTTTAAATTTCGTTTAATAATAATTCTAAAAAAAAATCTGATGTAATATTTAATTAAAAGTTAAAATGATTTTATGTTCCCTTTTTGTCTTTGAAATTTAAAAGCATCGGTCAGTGATAGATAATAGATTAATTAAAGAAAAATTCCCCAAAATGTAATTAGTAAATGTAAAATGTAAACAATAGAATGGCAGCTTTCTTTAGTTAAAACCAACAAAATGCATTGATTATCCTCAGGGCAGATTAAGTAGAACCTAAAAATACCTTAACAAAAATGTGAAAGATCAAGATAAAAAAAAAAGGCCATCTTAGACTGGCTGGAGACATTCACTTCAACTTTAGCTTTGCTCTTGATCACTGAGAGTCTCCAAAATATAAAAATAATTTATTCCTGCCAAGGTATGACCGAGTAAAAGCACCTAGATTATTCTCCATCGGGAGATGGCCTATCGTATGCCGAACTTTCCATTGCCCATCATAAATTCACCATGAAGATCTGCTGCCTGAAATAAATGAGAAAGCTGCTGATGCTGTGAAAGTAAATGAAATATCTAAATACAAGAAAGAATTGCCACTCGTGAACTTTTTGCTGTTAAACTAATGGAATCAGAAAACTTCTTATAAAACAGGTACCTGTCTGTGTTCAAACTCTAGAGTACTCTAATAACATGCTATAGCTATTCTTCATATTACTTATCTAAATTGTAAAATGTAAAAACTACCATTGGTATAACAAAAATTGAATAATTAACTTAATGTGTAAATTTCTCTAATAATCTAGCTTACCTCATTCTATCTTTCTTGGGTGCGTATTTCTAAAATCTACATTTGATCTATATTTATTATTTAATTATTGCATGCTAATAATTGTCTCAATGTTCAAAGTTTAAATCTATGATCGCTTGAAATAGTGAATGCGTGTCAGATTTCATTAACATTACTTTCATAAATAATTTAATTTTCATATAAACCGACACACATTCAATGCTTCATTTATTGTAATGCAGGGGTCTACAACTTCGCAAATGGCTGGCATATTAGTTGTAATAATCCCCTGTTTATATATGTTTTGCATTTATTAAATCTTAATGAATAATTCCATAAAATTACATTTCTTTTAGAGTCGCCAAAGTTTTTTAGTAAATGTTGATACTGTAGGGCCGAGTTAGAAATCTATTTAAATCTTATCTTAATCGTTTATACATTATACATATGTTATGTTTTAGAGATGCGATGACCCATTCCACCATGAAATTTCTGGATTCTTCAGGGTTGAAATTAACCCCAGTCATCCTATACAAGCGGACATAATGGGTGCTCCCGTAGGATTTGACGATGTCATGCAGCCAGCTGGCAAACTGCGACATGGACTGCTTGTCCCTGGTTATGCTTATGTGACACCTTACTTTGTCGAGCCGATGGCAGAGACCAGCCCGACATTCTTATAAACTCATTCACGGCATTGCAGTTTCGATATACTGCCATTTCATATCGCCTTTCTAAAGCATACCACGTGTTGTTCCTTTACTTAATTTTATTATTCTATATATCACTCCGCCTCTGCATTATCTTCATAATTCACTCTCAAAGAAATGTTTGCCCTTAGTTATAAATAAATATTTTAACTAAATAAATATATGTCTGCCGTTACTCTTATAACCCTTATTTTATTGCATTGCAAAGGTATAAATCCCTCCAGGCATGCATTAGAAATACTTACCCGAGAATTTTAGGTAGCTAGATTACGCCCTCAAATAAATGAATTCCTTTTGTAAACAAATAAATAATGTATTCTTTAAAATATAATCATGTTGCAAATCCCGCTACTGAAGCTGTTAGTCCATAAAATATTATTAGTAAATGATCTTATTAAAATGTGTTAATAAATAATTTTAAACTATACGTCTGCAGTTACGTTTCATTTATTTGATACCCATTCTATATAATATTTCCTCGATTATATAAATATGAAGATTTAATTAATATTAGTTTGATTATTGGCTAACTCGAAAATAAAATCATGAATCTCTTGCATATCCCTGACCACCGTGCCTAAAGAAATATTTACTAATGTCGCATCAGATGTGTTGTTTCATGGATTGGATTGTGGAACCGATAAACTATGTTCGAACTCAGTACCACAGGTGGCCTCGCTACCTCAATGGTGCTGCTGTTCTGTGTGGTGGTCGAATTCTGCACTATGTTTACAAGTCACACATTTTCTGACTGTTACAGCATGCAATGCTGGTAGCTATGGGCTTGAATCCTAGGGCTCTTATGTTTTGGTGATTGAGAAAGATGAATTTATGTTCAAGGTTGTTTTATAAAATATTTGCATTGAATGAATCTTGTAGTGAGGCACATGCATAATCCACCAGAGTATATAGCATTGCATCCTGCACAGGTGCAAGTAATTTTATATACTGTGTGTGGAGTTTGATTACCCACATGCAAGTATCAGTGTTATAAATATGAGGTCATAGGTCACCCTCAAAAGTGTCAAGCTTCAGTAAATACACAGTTATTAATAGCTTTTCTTATGACAGTCCCTAAATGCATATATTTATAAATTACAGTGATATAAGAAAAGTCTGTTACACTTTGACATAAATCATTAGATAAAAATTGATGGTGATTGATTTTAACATTTAATCACAATTACTTTTGACAAGATACTATTATTATTAGAAAGTACTAAGTCAGAGTTGCCTTCTGATAATGTGAATTATATTTTGATACTTACAAAATTTTCAGCAATATTTTATGAAAGTTCACTATAATTTCTTTATCTGACATTTTATAATGATGTTTGCTGCTAATATGACTATGATTGTAGTCATCATCATCATAACAAAAAAGCAATGCTCAAAAATAAAATAAAGATCAACAATAGACTCATTTCATTCTCCTATGCTTGTCAAAATGTCCATCATATTACGATTACATTTCTGAGATGACACTTCTGTATTTATCTATTCATCTTTTAATCAATATTGGTTAATAATAATTAATGTAAAGTAACTATCTGTAAGATTTTAACATCTGCCGTAAACTAATTTGCCATAATGTTTATAAGTTTAATATTTATAAAAACTGTGCCATAATTATTTCATGCTTTAATATTTATTTGATCGAAGTTTGGTATGTAAAAAAGAATGACTCTGATATTTCATTGGGATTTTACTAAATGTGAAACCATTATATTAAAAGTGCTGTAAGCCTTGAAAGAGTCTTTCTGGAGAAATATATGTATAACAAAATTAAACTGAAATCAAAGATGGTAAAACCTTCATTACATATAAATTAATTGGCTGGATAATTTAAACTTTGAATTTTAAAGTTTATTTACTCAGGTAAATGAATTTGAAACTGTCATATCTCACCTTACCTTCACAAGTAGACTAGTCCAGATTTCTTTCTTGTTTGATCAGATTGATCATTCATTGCTACTAACCCATGGGTAAACATAGATGCTCTCTGAATTCAATTGCTTCCAGTAAGGTTGGGCTGACAACAAATAACCTTTTTTTGAGGTAAGGAGAGAATGTCTGGCTAAGCTAAGTGACATTTTGCATTCTCCACTGAAACTACTGCTAATGTTTTCATTATAGCCATTGCGCTATAGTTCTACACAGTGAGGCATGTTCACAATAAGACTGGAAGCTTCTAAGACCATAGACAACTTGAGACAAGCTGTCTGGTACAGCTGGAAGTGTCATTGGACAAACTCACAAGGCAGGCTATTAAATACAGCTGGAAGTGAGTCAAATCTTATGGGCATGACTGTCCCTGCATTAATTGAGATTATATATGTAGCAGTATATTCATTGATGTTGTATAAATATATTTAATTCTAGTAAATCACATTAATTTAACTTTAGGTGGTCATATTTTTGTTACTGTTGGTTTGAGTCTGCAATTTGGCCCAAACACAACAAAAACAATTTGACATAAATGAATATTTTAAAAAATATCAAGAAATTAGAAACATTTTTTGTAATGATCTTGCCAATAAGATAATTAAGTCTTCCAGGGCACCTTTATTTAAAACACAGATGTTCAGTTAGACTTTAAAATTGACATTTTTTAAGACATGATAATGGTAACAACAATAGTTTTCCAATGGAGTAAACATTAAAAATAATATTGGTAAACATTGTAACAATAAAAAATATTACCATTAAGCTGACAGGTATAGAGACTTCTGTTTTCTTGGTGCTTCCATCCAGATAATTATGTCAAGATAATTTTAAATTACCCTATCATACTGTGTTTAAAAAAATTACAAAAACTATACTTTTTAAAAATTAAATATGACTGCTACAAATTAAACAATTGAACTGAAGTGAGGTAAGTATATAATGATTCCTGAGTCAGTCACATGTTCTTTATCACATTATTTATACTATTGATCATATGAACAGTTTTACCAGACTGTTTATTAAACCTTTAACCTACAACCTATTCCCTGATTTGTTTAAATCCTTGACCAACTTATCATTAGGGAAAGTTGTTAATCAAAAATTATCTAATTAATATTTAATTTTTACAATAAATCAATTTTTAGATACTTGAAATAATAAAGACACTCCTTGGCTAAAAAATAAACAATTTTAAAAAAAATTACACACCAGGATAAAAATTAATAAAGCAAGTTATATATAACATGGCATTACTTTTATAAACTTGTAATTACAAAAATGCATTACAGATAGCATACCAAAAGCTCAAACAAGCTCTTAATTAATAAGTGTGGTATGAGAAAATATTTAAAATCTCTATCCAGAACATTCTCATCTCCAGACCAACTGGTTTCAAGATTATGCTCACGTCAGTGGAGAGCTAGAATATTCAGACACTAGATTTAAAATAAAAACTCAAAATCCAGCACTTATTTCAAACATATATTTAAGTAGAAACTGAAACTTTTGGACATGAAAATGTCTTTAAATCCAGCTATCTAATTTAAATAGCTATGTGGGACTGAACTAAATTCAGATCTACCATATTTTAATAGCCTCAGCATAGCCAAAGCCTTAAAAATAAAATTATAATAATTAAAGAAACAAATCATATATAATGTGACATTACTTTTATAAGCTTGTAATTACAAAAATGCATTACAGAGAGCATTTGAAATAAGTGCTGAGTTTTGAGTTGATGTTTTGGATCTAGTGTCCGAATATTCAGCTCTCCACTGATGTGAGCCATAAGCTTGAAACCCGTTGGTTTGGAGATGAGAGTATTCTGGATAGAGATTTTAAATATTTTCTCATACCACAATTATTAATTAAGAGCTTGTTTGAGCTACTGGTATGCTCTCTGTAATACTACAGGATAAAATAAAAGGTACTTATAACCTAATTGGGCTTGGCCACTTGATGGCATTCTGGATCACAAAACACCTAACAAATGCCGTCTACAAGGCCTGACTTATGGCTATATAAAACATCTAATGTTTGTCTTAGCCATTAGAAGGCCGTTGATGATGATGTAATGCAGAAATAATATGGCCTATTTCTGCTTCGTGAGTTACTGTGAATCCACACACTTATCTTTCATGTACAGTTTGATATATATATGTGTGTAGTTTGATTAGTGAAATTTTTACAATATATGTTACACAATCTTTGTATTTGTAATGAATTTAAGAAACCTGACTTTATAGTAATTTTCCAAATGGCCACACTCTTATTTAAAGGTGTAATGTGTAAAAGCTTGCTGAGGGAACGTCAACAGAATTCGGCTGAGTTCGCGTGTGAAATCTCATTTTCACGTGAAATACCACGTAGTTCATAAAATAGCTAGCGATCGCATAACTTTTTCCACAGTTGCTGAAAACAGAAGCCGAGTATTTCTGCTGTCCAATAAAAATATACACGATTTTTTGTAAATTTCATAGAAAGCACGTATTATGAACATGTTTAATAAGTAAATAAGACATTTGTATGTGTTTGTTGTTGTTTAAAAAAGTTTGAGTTTTTTTCTTTTGTCCGACTATGGTTACAATTTTCATATCTTTTATTTTAGCATTACAAACAACAGAACACTAATCCTAAAACTAACCCTAAAACCTAACCCTAACTAACCCTAAAACTAACCCTAAACCTAACCCTAACCCTACATAGTTGTTTTGTTATGTAGAAAGCAATAATTAAGCGAAAGATATCGTTAAATAGACATCGCAGAGTAGCAGCTTTGTCCAAAAACAATGATTTAAAAATTTTAAAAAACGGTTGTCGTTTACCAATAATTAAGCGAAAGACATCGCTAAATAGACACCGCAGAGTAGCAGCTTTGTCCAAAAACAGCGATTTAAAAATAAAAAAAAAGTTGTTGTTTGCTAAAAACAAAATTAAAATTAAACAACTTTTTTAATAAAAAGGCATGAAAAAAAAAGTTACAGCAATCAATAAATTAATAACCAAAAAAAAAAAAAAAAAACAGCGATTCGATTTAAAAATATAACATGGCCCCGAACATTGTATTGTATTGTTTTTGACTTCCAACAATGCCACCAAGCTCGATTACGTTATAATTACCAAATAAAATATTACAAATTAAAATTTATATTACATTTTTAATAAATCAAATATTAGTACAGTTTAATATAATTATTTTTTAAAAATATTTTAAAATAAATAATATTAAATAAGTATATTTATTCATTTATACAATATTAATTTATTCATTACTTTAAATATCCTATTTATTTTCTAGTTTTGTTAAACCTTTTTCTAATTAAATAAGTCTAAAATATTCAATTAAAATATGTTTTAACATTAAAATTGAATATAAAATATTATACCTTTAGTTTAAGTACCACTAAACCAAAAATATAGGATTTGAATCCGATTTCTTAATTTTAAAATTAATACAAACTTTTTGAAATATTTTAACAGTTAAACCAAAGCTAAATTAGTAATATTAAACTTAAAATTACAATATTTTATCATCGATATTAATACTTAAAGCCTTCAGCATTTTAAATATTTATTTAAGTTAAAACCCTTCAATTTAGGCTTTCTATTTTTTTTTTTTTAGGTGTCTTGGCACAGAAATTTGACTTAACATTTAGCTTCTACCAAAGATGAAGGTTATAATATATATATATATACACTAAGAATTTTACTGTTATTGTAGAATTGAGGTTTTTAAAATATATAAAAATTTGCTTGATGTCACATCTATATATCTATGCAAATACATTAACTGGGTTTAAATATTTAACATTTTTAAAATTTCAAAATTTTTAGCTTGAATAAAAGGAATAAAAGATAGTTTCTAGATACCTAAGTTTTAAGTTTGAAACCTATTCTTTATGGATAATGGCAAAAGTCAGAAACTGGTTGATTTGCAATTGAAGATTTATAACACTTCATATCTGGTATCCATTGGTTACTCAAGCTTACAGTACATATCTTTAGGGTAGAGTGAAAATAATTGTTCTGCTGATCTTACAAATAACATTCCTTCTGAATAATTTATTATAATTCAATAGATAGCAAAGGATCACTATCCAAAAACGATTTCAAAAATTATTAACTCCTTTACAGATTTACAGCTTATCACTGCTTTCAGCCAGGCGAGCCTATAAGTTTTTTCTTCCACATAAATATTTTAGTGCTATGAAAATGACCAGACTGGTCGAAAACACTGTTAAAGTGTAAATCTGTTAAGGAGTTTTTTTTTTAATCTTTCCTGCATAGTATGCCTTCCCTATCTATTGAATTACAAATAGATAAGCAAAGAAATTAAATATAGTTTGTTACAATGACCTATTGTCTATTTATTTTTTCAGTATTCTCTATTCTTGTGATAATGGAGTTAATGAATTAGATTATATCACCATAATACAAGATAATATAGTTTTACACTAATCATTTATGTTTCAAACAAAATTTTTTGTTTTAATCTGATCATGTTCTCAAATATGTTATTTTACTGTTTTGTCCTGATTATTGATTTTGTTTGATAAGTAGATTATAGAAAGTAAGTAATTATCACAAATAATAATCATTACCTGATATAATATGCAAATGAAAGAGCCATGTGATATAATACTGAAGTAAAGGAAGATTTTTTTTTGCTTTACTTAGCTAATAACTGATTGGCCTAGTGGTTAGCAGTTGGCCCGGGTTCGCTTCCCTGTCAACGCTTTGACATATGAAAAAAAAAAGCATATATAGCTCTCGATTCTATTCATCTATTATTGTGAAAACAAACACTTCATCAGACTGGTAGCAAACATTCACCAATACACTGAATGAATTTTTAATCCATCACTAACTTTTTGTTTTCATATTAAAATATAAAACAGATTAAAAATGAATCAATTTTC
Source organism: Epiperipatus broadwayi (assembly GCA_028023455.1). Lineage (NCBI taxonomy): Eukaryota > Metazoa > Onychophora > Udeonychophora > Euonychophora > Peripatidae > Epiperipatus > Epiperipatus broadwayi. The sequence goes on along the minus strand of JAQFVV010006388.1, from coordinate 1,285,072 downwards.
ATCAGATATCTGAATCCTTAAACACTCTCACAAAATAAACATTGATAACCATGATTATAAAATTTAAATCAACTGAAATGTTATGATGCTAAGCTAATCAAGACACTTTCGGGTCATATCACCTTATTACTAACTATTGGATCTCACAAACGATCAAAGCATACGTTTCTACTTTATAAAAACTTTACTTATAAATACTGCTTTTTAAACATACTTATATTACTGTATTAAAATGCAATAAAGGTTGAAGTGCATACATAAGTCTCTATTAGGATTTAATAAATAAATAAAATCTCAAGTAATAATAATATATTTCAAATTACTTTTTTATTTTGCAAATAATTTTTTGAAATAAATTTGTTTTTCATCTTTATATATTCACAATATATTACAGTTCGTTAAGATATATATCTCAAATTTATTTGATAAAACATTTTTATTAAAATTTCTGTAATTGGTTTGGTTTTTTTTAAAGAAAATCATATCAAACTTTATATCGAATCATTAAAAATAAAAAATAAAATAGTTTTTTTGAAATTAATAAACAAAAATAATCTATATTTTATTATTTCTTTGTATTTTACGTTTATTTGAAAATATATATATATATATGCACACTTATATATATATATATAATGTAAAAGGCAATAATAACAGCGATAATATATACTGGATATAATTCGAAAGCAGTATGTAATTTGTTTATACTGAATATTTCCTATATATGTAATTGGATTTGAACTCAGGATTTTTCAGTCTATTCGTCTTTCACTCCATCTCAATCAACAGATACACATGACCACACACATGTGAAAAAGATATGATTCCCAATATATATATATATTGGGCATGATGTATCTTTTTCGCATGTAAGTGGTCAAGTGTATCAGTTGCTTGAGATCAAGTGGTTGAATATATTGAAAAATCCTGAGTTCAAATCCCTCTAATTATATATATGATGCAAAAGGCAATAGCAACAGTAATAAGATTACTTTGAACTTTTGTAATATAATAATCAAATGGGAAGTCATGTGACATTTGAGTACCATAAATGATTACTGAGCTTTGAACTGTGATCTATTATCATTTGTATTTATCTCTACCAATGTATCATATCTTATAAATCGGTGATAGTCAACATTAACAACTGAATAATTTATTGTTCAGGAATTCATAAGTTAGCATATCAGAAGTGATAGGGCCGGGGGTTATAATACATAGGCTTGAGTTTCAGATTCCACAACTGTACCACTATCCTAAACCATGCAGGTCTAAATAATTGAATGAACTATCATTTTTTAGTTCATAAAAAGTTTTAAGTATCAGAAGTGACAGAACTGGCCCTGTGATATACAAAACATCAAATCCAGAGTCAACCATTCTGCTACTGTATTTTTAAAGACTGTAGGCATATATGATAGTACAATCAAATAATAGTTTTTTAAAAAATATAATTGTTTTAATATAGTAAATATTTTGGCCATTGTCAGTAAATTACTATTTTTATAAACTATGGAATTATGTCTTCCTTTATATTCTGACAAATAATTCTATGATTCCCATCTGAGTTGCATCTGAGACAGTATGCATTTGTTGCTGTGGGTTATTATTTTTTTCAGTTTTTAATGTCATTAGTAAAAAGAGTTTCTTGAATTTTATTTGATTATCTTACTCATAACATAAAATAATACTATTATGAAAATAATCTTTTATTACTGAAGGTAATTGCATTCTATCATACAATCTTTAGATTAAAACCATGACATACTCTACATACAGTAGTGCCATCCAATGCAAGCCACAGTAATTGATAGATGAAGACAGTTTGTGCCTGAAATCCCTATCTAGTGCTTACTCATCCAATAACCCAAAATAATTTCTAGCTCATGGCTTTCATCAGTGGGGAGCCTTGAATCTGAGAACACTTCACCTAGATCATAGAATCTAATGGAACTCTTCAGCAGCCATCTTTTACCTTTTTAATTAACTATAAAGCTATGAGTCAAAAGTGAAAACAGATGTTTTCAATCCAAGCTCATTCTCTTGTCTAGTCATATATATCTGAACTCATATCAATATCTATAAATTTTGATGTCTTTGGTTCTTTAATAATCACAGTCACCATTATTCTATGGGCAGGAATGGCATTAAACCATTAAACATTGCATGATCATATCTTACATACAAGCTGTTTAAACAGTGGAAATCTCTCCATTACAGTAGTGCCACCCTTTGCAAGCCATAATAATTAATGGATGCTAGATATTTTGTGCATACAATCCCTATCTAGTGCTACTAATCCAGTATTTCCAGAGTAGTTTTTAATTTGTGGCATTCATCAATGAAGAGCTTTGGATCTAAGAGCTAGAATCTGGGCAGCACTCAGATCTAAGGTTCTTAATTGATAGAAACAAGTTAGAAATTAGTCTGAGGATATTGGATGAGTAATCACTAGATAAGGATTTTATGCATAAACGTTCTTGCATCCATTGATTACTATGGCTTATACTGGATGGCATTACTGTAAGGAGTGTTTGTCACTGTTTAAATTGCTTGTGTAAGCAAAGGAAATGGTGATTGTATAAAGTGGAGTGTTTCAATGTTTTACATTACTCTACTCTTTCTTTTGCAGTCTACATTACCACTATTTCTACCTAATGTTTGATTTTCTAATGGTATTAGTCTTGATTATGTATCCAAAAACTTCCTGTCGCTGTTGATGAATTTATATATGTTAGAGAAAATTGTATTTGATAATGCAGTCATGATTACCTTCATTATATTTGTTTTTATAATAAAAAATAGGAACCCAGTTTAATTGATAATAAGTTTTTACTTTCTGGATATACATTTGCTGAATTTCTGACTTTACCACAGACTAAACACCACTTGATTTTCATAACTTAAAAATGTTTATAGCTTGAAATTTTTTTTATTGAAATCAGATTTAAACTCTATGTTATGCAGATAATAAATAGAAAAAAATGTCTATATGATATTCCTACTAGTACTGCTAAGCTCTAGCATATTTAGTTGTTTTCTTTTTTTACTACTACTGCTACTGCTAGTACTCCTACTACTGTTATTGCTACTACTACTAATATAAACAAGGAATGCTTTACCAATGCAAACATATTTTTATACTTCACATTTACAACAATAGCTGACAGTTTTGATTGTCCAGTAGTCTTCTTCAGAGCTGTAAAATACATGAACAGTTTTGATTGTCCAGTAGTCTTTTTCAGAGCTGTAAAATACATGATTTATTTATATAACAAATTAAACAATTCTTTTTACACATATTAAAAATTACGAAAAATTAATTTAAGTAATCTAATTCAAAAGAAGTCTTTTATATTATTATTATTATTATTATTATTATTATTATTATTATTATTATTATTATTATTATTATTATTATTATTATTATTATTATTATTATTATTATTATTATTATTATTATTATTATTATTATTATTATTATTATTATTATTATTATTATTATTATTATTATTATTATTATTATTATTATTATTATTATTATTATTATTGTTATTGTTGTTGTTGTTGTTATTATTATTATTATTATTATTATTATTAGCATCATATTCTGATATTGTATATATTCTACTTTTATTATTTTTTAATGCAAATTTATATTATTGCTAGTAACCTTAATTGGAAATATTAATTCTTGTTAAGCACAATGTCAGCACATAATATGTATATAAGGCTATAACCTTAGTACATGTACCTTGTGTGCTTAATTTTATTACAAGAGAGACATCTACAAATCTTAATGCAAGATTCGACTTTAGAAAGATAAGGGTGGCCTCTTATCTTTAACCTATTTTTCTAATTATACAGGCAAACCTAAAGATTAAGTCCACTATTTCTGTTATACATTAACATTTGTGAAAAATCTTTTGATTAAATTTAGAAATACTTTGAATCAATTTAAAGTTGTAGAAGTCTCTCTTGTAATAAAATTAAGCACACAAAGTATATGTACTAAGGTTATAGCCTCATATAAATATAACCTTAATTGGCTAAAATATTTTTATCCAATGATTTATTTTCATAAATTTACTGACAATTATAATCCATGTTTCATTGAGTACTGTGATGTATTGTTGTGTTTCAGCTTTCAATTATGTTTGTAGCTATCTTTAGAGTTTTTTTTCTTGTTTCCCATTTATTTAATGATAAACATTGGAATTAACGTAAATTTTAATTTGTTAGTTAAAAAACAAATTTCTGAAAATGTAAATAATCAATCCCAGAGTATTCCATAGTGAAAAGCTACAAATGAGCCAATAAAAGTCTAAAAGATCTCTGATTGATAGCTTATTTGATATTGGATATATAAACAATCTTGTAAACTTTCTTTAATCAAAGTTTACAAAGTGAAAAGAAAATTGCATAATTTTGTAATTGATTTAAATATTAATGATTACTTTTACAAATTATTTATATGGTAATTATTAATAAAGAATTATATTTATGTTTATATTTAGATTTTTTAAAAGTATGTTTTAGTTTTAAAAATATAAATTAAGAAATTTGAAAACATTCTTAAGAAGAAATTTTTTTTTAATCATTATATTCTATGAAATACTATACTATTTCATTTTTGCAATAATTTAATAAACATAAGTGTAATTTTAAATTTTAAAACTGAATTTCATTGCTTTATGGTGACTTAATAATTATTCATTCACATTTACAAAATGGAATCTATTAAATAAAGATTTTGTTGATTTACTTTTTCCAATAGAATTACAACAGTTAGTCAGTAAAAACACAGTAATTAATCTTGTTATGTATTTCATATTATTATTATATTTGGAAAAATTTAATATGATTTTTTAGAATGTTTTTTATTTGTAAACTTGTATTTCTAAAAAAAATCCAAGACTAATTTATTGATTCACAACACTGAATAAAGGTTTTAATACTAAAAATTAAAATGTTGAACTAGTAATTAAAAATGCCACTAGGGGATGGTAAAAAATTGTTGAAATATGGAAAGGCAGCATTGATCCATATGCTTTGAGCTCCAAGTCTGACACCCTATCACTGCACCATATATCACAGGACTATATTCAAAATGGCAAATTATTATTTATGCATGCTATTATCTCATCACTTTTATTATTGTTTACATTATTTTAAATAATTTTAATTGTAGATACTCTTTATACTACATAAAAATTATAATCACGACTATAACATTGTTGATTATGGCTCATTACTCATATGAGTATGAATCCTCCCAACCATTAGTGAAGTATTCATCTTGTTAAATTTACAGGCTTTGTATTTATTGACTTCACACTAATTTTCATCTAATCAAGCCAAGTTAAACTGAATCCTTTATCTTCTATCTAATAATAAAGTATTGGTTGTTTAACTATTTTGGCTATGATTTTAGGTTGATCTTTATTGTTTTATATAGCATATATAGTGAAGTTCTTATGAATTTTCTAGTAAGAAATCATTTGGTCATGTTTTTTTTAATTGTTTAATGCAATAGTTTAGTGCAGGTACTGGAGTTCAAATTTCGTAAATCATGGTTCCAGCTTATCACCTCTGGTAGTACAACATCTTATAAATTGGTGAGTGCTAACCCATTTGATTTTTTATGTTTTGAAGATTTAGTACAGTTATAGGATGGCCATCTTTGAAGTGCAAGACCATAGATTATGGTTCCAGTTCTACCATTTCAGCTGTTCACACTTCTTACAAATTCCTGAGGAATTAACTATTTGAGTATTTTTTACATATTAATATATGATAATAGATGGACAATTGAAATTTTAAACTGGATTCCAAGAGATTGTAAAAGACCCAGAAAGAGACCACATATGAGATGGATGGATGAAATAAGAAAGTGTGCAGGTGTGATGTGGAGAAAAAAAGCTAAAGATAGGAAAAGGTGGATTGAATTTGGAGAGACCTTCATCCTGCAGTGGATTGATAATGGTTAATGATGATGATGTTATGTAGTTAGGCAATTTATGTGATTTTTATAAATGATTTAATTAATATTATTTTACAATTTGTCATTCTAAGAGAGACTTAATATAAATGGAATTCACTTTCTAACGATTATTTCAGAATTATTGAAAATTATCAATGATTCTTTTAAATCTTTTTTAACAATACAAATATCAAATGTAAAACATATATGAATACAATAAATTTTTTATTATTATTATTTTTATTATTATTAGTTAATGCATTCTGTAAAAAACTGTATATATTTTTTTCTCTTATTTTTTTAAAAATAATGCCACAAATGTCTCTCCTACTGTTTTCAAATGAAAGCAATTATTCAGTAAACTTCCATCTAAAGCAAACTCGGGCTTTCCTCGTGGGTTTATTATTTTTAGATTTTCAATCATTTGGACAATTTACTGAATAATGTTTTCATGCGGGATATTTGAGAGTTGAATCAAGAGCTGAGAAAATCAAGCTAATCAACTCTTCCCTTTTTTGACTCATTTACATATAAATTATCCTTAATAGATGTTTGTTTCAAATGAGTGACTAGTTTAATGATAGAGTGTAAAGGGACAAACAGCATAAACAGTTATTTTAGCTTGCCTCTTTGCCTATCATGAAAGCATTAATCAAATGTAGCTATTAGACAGTTTTAATATACTTTTAAGTCATTAAAATAAAAACACTTTAGATTACTCAATTTATATATTGCAAGTGAATTTTCTTCATAATATTTAGAGATCTAACCGAAATTATTTTACTTTTCAAATAATTGGATGTTCAAATCCTGATTAGCACAATACTATGTTTATTACACCTTTTATTAATAAAAGAGTTTTAACCGAATAAATTCCAAAGTTATCAATGATAATAATTTTATTAAAGTAACTAAATAGTTCAATTATTTGGGAGTTTACAAGTAGGTCAATTTCGGAAGTGATAGACTTGGTATAATCCTTGGACCGTGTGTTCCAGAATCTTCCATTCTGCCTTCATACTTAACCATACAATTTAATATTGTACCTCTAACAATTTGCATATTTTATTTTGTTGTTATATGTATTGTTTAAAATGATACTAATAGAATAATGAACAACATTTTGTTAAACATTTTTTTTTTTTTTGGAATTTATAATCATTTTTCAACTACTGAATACATTCCTATTATTATAAAGCCCTGAAAACTTTAAAATAATTCAAACTATTACCGATAGGCGAGTGCGTGTAAATTTATAATAATTAAGAAATAGCGCATTATCGGAGATTAACTTCCGTTTGAATAATTTGAATACATCCCCCATAAATTAAAATTCAAATCTACTTTCTATTGCAATAGAATTGAAAAACACATTTTTAGAGTTTGTATATTTAGAACCATTGCAACATTTTTTTATATTTGCCTTGTTTATATATATGTCTTCTATAAGTATTTTTTTCTTATATTATAAATGTTTATGTATTCACAATTAAGATTTGATATGTTGAACCACTATCCGTTAGATTAGAAGTTTGGAGAAATATGATAAAAATTAATCAGTAATTCAATTCAGAGTAAAGATGGTTTCAGATCTTATCCATGGTAGTGAAGTAATACTATGTGAATAGGTCTCCATCATATGGTTGACCAACAAATTGTTTGTCAGGATTTTATAGATTTTATTTTACTTTACCTTACAGATAATATAAATCAATATGTGGGTCATCAAAAAATAAACTGAATATGTAATTCATGATTGGTGTAGTAGTATATAGTAGTCTCCGGAGCTTAAGGTACAGAGATTACTGATGATAACCAGATCTATTTGTTCAACTGCATATAAATTCTTAATCAATGTATCCCTTTGATTATTTTTTTATAAAGTGAAAATTGTTTCTCTAGGTATATGTTTGCATTTATTTTCAAAAATAATACTATGATTGTAGGGGATCTATGCACTGTGCATATATTATGAGATTTGAGTTCAGGACAGGTGAATCTTACTTTTTAATTAAAATTGCAAGCAAAGTGTAGGAATTCGGGTAAATGAGTCTAGCAAACTCAACTAGTCTTCTAATAGGGGTTGCTAAAGAGATATTTAAATATTAGTAGTTAGATGATAAAAACCAGATTAATCTGATTTATTCAAATAAATATCAACATGCAAACTACAAAACTAATTTAAAATATGAATTAAATGGAGAATAGGAAATATCACAGTCCTATAGGCATTGAGAACTTGCTTATCTTAACTTTGTTTTTATATATATGAGTTCAATAAATATAAAGTGAAAAAAATCTATAATTTTAAAAACAATATATGTAACTCAAAAACAATCTGTGAAAGTCTAAAATGTGTTGTCTTTATGGGATATTACTAACAATTGTTTGTAGTTGGAAAAGTTTAAATCAAGTTTAAAATTTTCTAAACATTCAAGATTCAATGATATATGATGGAAATACAATTTACTCAAACCACTTTGAATACTTTTTAGTAAAACTCTTTATTTGTACATATATACATACAACAATGTTTTGAATGTTCTGCAGTCTTCTTCAAAGCTTTTTACATGAGAAAAATGAACTAACTCTTTATTTGTACATATATACATATACCTATGTTTTGATTGTCCTGAAGTCTTCTTCAGAGCTTTTTACATGGGAAAAAGAAGTCCCCATGTAAAAAGCTGTGAAGAAGACTGCAGGACAGTTGAAACATAGGTGTGTGCATATGTGTACAAATAAAGAGTTTTGCTAAAAAGGGTTCAAAGTGATTTGGATAAATTGTATTTATAGGATATTACAACAAAATAAAAAAAGGATAATTTTGGTAATAATTATGATGGAAATAGTCAAACATATTATCACATGCATTTGTAAATGTTTTATTTCTTCCATTAAAATCATTATCCTTCTATTTTTTATCTTTTGATTTTTAAGATGTCACATTTTTTTCACTAAAATATCTATTTTTTTTAATAATTCTAAAAACTAAAGAGATATTTATCCACTTAGATATTTTCTTGACTACTTGCAGTTTGGTCACCTTCTCAGGATCACTGAAGGTGTTTTATTGGTTGTTGTTTATTTTGTTTACTATCAAAATTTTTAATTATTTTTCTTGTTTAATACTATTTCTATTATAGTGTTACAAATTTAATGATAAGGTCCAATTTTGGATCAAAGATAAATTGTATTATCAAATCCCAACTTTTACTTTTTACAATTTAATTCAATATAGCTATAATTTGATGTACTTTTTTTTCTAACAGCCTTTGTGAAATTCTGCAGCTATCTTCAAAATAGTTTGAAATAATGTGTATTTGTAATCAGTTTTTATATAATTCTATTTTTAAAAAAATCTTCACTTTAAAATAAACTGTGTAAGTGGATATATTGATTTCAAGCTTTTTTAAGTAGAAAAAGCATTTAAATTATAAATAAATATTTGTCATTATATTTTTGCATTAAACATTTATTGTTAACCACTTTTGACAATTATAAAAAAATTATTGTTTAAGAAAGTTTATATCCAATTAAATTCACCATAATAAAAAAAAAGCATCACTTATTTATTGATAAAGAAAAACTTTTTGCTGGATTTATTCCCTTTCTAAGCCAGTTCCTGATTAATTTTAAAAAAATTGTGTAATTAGTGCTTGTCAAAGTATGAAACATTCCCCAACTATAAAGACGGTTGTATTATATTACAATTTTTTTTTATTTTTATAGTCAATGCATCAATAGTCATCTAACAATCCTAGAATATCTTGGTCAATTAACGTTTAGTAAGTAATAACCAGCTATTCACTTACTAAATATTAACAAACAACAAGTTGAGTTGATTATGGGATAATCACAATGGAATAACTTATTATAAAACAACCCATTACATCTACCCTGAGTAGTATGTCTTTTTATCTCATATATATGAGGAGAATCCCAAAATAACTGGAATTGTTTTCTGGTTGGTGCAATTGCTGTTATATATACCACTGCTGTTATATACTTCTTGCAGGAACTCTTCTGCATCAATCTATCAAACAACATTGCTGCGTAAATTTGTGGGGCCACATAACCCTTTTTTTTTTTGTAAAATACTTCACATATTTGTCAATCTTTTTATATTGGCTAAAATGTAAAATTCTGTTTTCATTTACAGAAAACAGCAAAAAAACAGTTGTAATGTTTGAAACAGATTATAAGCAAGCTGATCTCATAAAAGCACAAGTTTGTGAGTGGCTTAATTGAAATGTTAAATTCACCACATGACTAAAAATTTAGCACATGTAAGTGCAATGTCAAAAGAATGCTGTTTTTTTCCAAATGACATTTTTCTCTCATATTTAGTTCATAATGAAAGTTCTGATACTTCTATATGATGTGATAAAATGTAAACATTGTATTTTGGGGCAAAGAAAATGGTGCAAGCTTCATCCCAACAAAGTGTGATCTCTCAAAGCTTTGGGTGTGAAAGACTTTTTAATAAATTCAGCATAAGCCAGCTTATCTATAAGTCATATTCACTTGATCCACTTCATGCAATGTTTTTTTAATTTCTTGAATGACAAAATGTCTCTTTTTTTTGTTTTTGTGAATGTAGGAGTGTTGAAAAAATCATGGATATATTAAAAGGCATCACATTGCAAGTATTTCTGGACTACTTTGAAAAATGAAAAACACAATTAGATCAGTGTATTGTATCAAATTGTTAATAATTTGGGGGACGTTAAATTTATAACACTTAAAAATAAATAATTATTTTTTATAAAATTTCAATTATTTTTGGGTATCATCTCATATATACATATATTTATCAGGAGAAGTTTAAAATATTATTTGTTGAATGTCAAGTTTCACACCTATAAAATATAGCTATTAGTTTTTAAATCTATATAAGAAATTGGATTTGATGTAAAGGGGAACCTCCATTTATTTCAACAAAAAGAGGAATTGTAGTTTAATGAAAAAAACTTGTTTAGCCTCAGGGAATTGATTAACAGTAATTGATAGTATCTTATCATATCAAAAGCTAAAAAAAGTTACTACTGTTTACATGGATATAACCTCCTCATTTCTACTCTTTATTAAAATAACAATTCATGAAAATATTTAGCATCTCATGCCCTCAGCCTGGATGCCATGCCATTTACTATTATGAAACCAAAGCTACTATTAACAATAGAACCATTCAATATAGATATACATATAAAAGAGCACAGAAAAACAATGACAATTCTTCAATATTCTTAGAGCATTCAAAAAAGACTGGTCACATATTTGAACTCTCCAACACTACAATAGTATGCATTGAGAAAAATCACTGCAAATGAAAAATCAAGAAAGCAAATTTTATCACTAGCAACAATAACTCCATTAACAGACATGAGACTTGCTTTGATATTTCCAAGCATTGGACCAATTAAACAATTTACATATAATTTGCATATTACCATCTACATCCTACTCTGCATTATTTATTATTGTAGCTATGAATATGAGGCAACACACCTCAAAAGCTGTTATTTATTGATTTATATGAGTACTTAATATAGCTTCTCCTGCCAGCACCTCAACAAGCTTGTAATTTTGTTATATATATATATATATAAACAAAAAAAGACTTATAAATCCAATAAATAATATTATATTTCAACCAGAGGACTGGTTTTCATCAGAAAGAAAAAAAATACACAGTAAAATGGTGATAATCAAAAATTACAGATTTGGTAAAAGATTAAAATTTTTTAACAAAACCCCCCTGATTGGTCACAAAATCTAACACAGAATATCTACCCAATCAATGACAAAATTGAAACAAACAAAAAAAAAGAAAAAACTACATTCCCTCCTAATCAAGCTTAAATTCTATTCAAATTAAAATAAATATAAAAATAAAAAAATCCCAAATTAAAATATGCTCACATACAAAAAATAGCTGTGCTCACATTAATATTCATTAAAAACTAAAATACTTATACATTTTAATCAAAAATTATAATGCAAAGTACAATAATTTATAATAACTAATTATTTATCTATATACTAATTAAACACAGATATTAAACATCCATATAACCAATCTTTACATAAAAAACCTCATATAAGAAAATTTTCACATAAAAAACTCACATATAGAAATCATTTAGGAGACCAGATAACCCAGAGATGTAATAGTTCCAGTGTATATATATATACACTGGAACTATTACATCTCTGGGTATATATATATATATATATATATATATATATATATATATATATATATAGTGTTTAAGTTCTGCATCCAGAACTATGTTTATGTATTATGATGGTATATCTAAAAATTATATAGTTTATTTGCTATTAAATAAATTAGTGTGCATATTAAATCTAGTAAAGCATTCAATTTATTAACATATTAGTTAAAAGGGATTTGAATGCAGATTTTCAAGCTCCCTTCTGTTGTCCACTGTATCTAATATAACCAATACACATGACCACATACATGTGAAAAAGATAAATGATCTCCAATATACATATTTCATGCTAAGCCAGTAGTCATCAGTTGGTCCAGATCATTATCTCCCACATATGTATGTGGTCACATTTATCAGATATATTAGATAGAGTGGATGGCCAAAGAGATTTTGAAAGTCTGGTTTCAAATCCCCTTTAATAACAACTAGCTTAAGTATATATACTATACTTGTATTTCAATTCTGTAGCATATATTAATTGTAATTAGAGGATATTTGAATATACTTTCAAACTCCCTTTAGTCATCAACTCGATCCTATACACACATGACTATATACGTGCAAAAAAGATGAATGATCTCCAATATACATATTTCGTAATGAACTCATCAGTTGATGCAGATTCTCATTTCCCACACATATAAAATAATCAGTACTCGGTTATTCTTCAAATTTTAATGGGCATGCTTCAGTCCTCTCCACTCTCCAACTTTTTGGCCATCCATATCACTGAAAATTTGGTGATGGCAAGTTCAAGGCACTTATTTGTCAATTTTGTTGTCATACCTATGTTGCCTGTTGAGCCATTCTGATCCCTCATATGTGAGGCTTTAAACCCATTTAAATACACAGAAGAGATATGGGAAAAATACATGCTGAATATGTAATATTTAAGTACACGCATATTATATATACTTTTAATTATGATGTCATTAGAGAGGATTTGAACCCAGACTTTCAAGCTTGCTTTAGACATCAACTCCATCCTCTCCAATTATATCTATATTAAAAGTATATATAATATATTTGGATTTAAATATTACATACTCAGTCTGTATTCTGTCCATCCCTCTTCTATGTATTTAATTGGTCTTAAGGTCCCACATATGATTGGATCAGAATTACTTATGGTTAACATGTAAATGATAACAATATTGTCAAACAAGGTTTTGAATGCGCTGTCCCCAGATTTTCAATAATATGGATGGCTGAAGAGTTGGAGAGAGGAGAGAATTGAAGATGCCATTAAAATTTGAAGAATTGCTATCTTAATATAATTCAAGCAGTGATTATATATGTGTGTGGGGGTGATAAAGATCTAGATTAACTGATGAATGCTGGTTCAGCAACAAAATACATATATCAGAGATCATTTACTTTTCCAGATGCATGTGATCATGTGTATCAGTTGTATAAGATGAAGTTGATGACTAAAGGGATCTTGAAAGCCTGGTTCAAGTCCCCTCTAATTACATCTAGATTAAAAGTATATATAATGTACTTATTTTCAAATATTAATATATTGGTTATAAAACTATTATTGTATTATATTCTTTGGAGACAATTTTAAACAAAATGAGTTTGATTACTTTAAAAGTATAACCTTATTTAATTCTGTAATTATAAATATTTGAAATACCATATTGTAAATATTCTTATTAAAGTACAGCTTATTCTTATTTTTAAATGCCATTATACATTAAATGTAGTTTAGATAATGTTTGTTAAATATTTTGCTTCTATAAGGCTAAATGTTAGCTGTCATTTATTTAAGCAATTTAATATAAAAATACAACTAAAATACCATTATCACAAACTTTCAGGAAAACAATTCTAATTCTACATATTTAATATTATAAATCTTTTATGTATGTGTACATATGTTATATTCTGTTTTAATTTAAATAAATCTTGAAAAGAAGTTGATTATATTTCAAGTTTCTTGTTTAAAAGAATTATGGTGTGATGTTTCATTTATATTTTTGTTTAAAAAATAAAAAATCTATCTTGTGATTTTTTAACAGGTATTATTTTTATTTTTTAAAAATGTTTAAAAGGTTAAATACAAGTTTATTAATAACAATAAATAAAAATAAGATCTCTAAAATAAGGCTATACATATAAGCTTTCTGATTTTGATTAACATACATAAATAAAACTATCATATTTGTGATTTACAAAATTACTACAAAATTCAAGTTATTACATTACAATATGTTCTTATAAAACACCTATATATTTCCACAACCGACTTGCTGTATAATTTTTGGACATATTTGAATAGACAAAACATATTTATACACATTTTAAGTTACACAAAAATACTATAAATAATTAAAATTTACCTATACATGTCTATATGACACTTGACCTATGCGCACAGATGTGCAGTACATTTGATAGAGATATTTTTAAATATATTTAACTTATTATAAAATAAACATTTTTAGTTATCACTTTTAAATGATATAAAATACTGCAATGGGTATGCATAAAACATATTTATATATTTGACTAACATATGAATGAAATTCATTTTTTTTATCATGTTTGAATTTATCAAATAAGAAAATTATTAAAAATATGTTTCATAATTAATGCCATTTGAAAACTATATATAAAATTCACATATAGATGTATATATAAAAAACAATTAAAAGTATTAGTTTCTCTTTTTATAGTCAATCAAAGTATATCCTTTTTCCTTCTTTCTTTTTAAAAAAATATCCTTAGTTTTGATAGGATTATTGTTGATTGATTAATTAGTTATAATGCCTTTAAACTTAGATTTTAAATGATTCATTAGAATATAGAATCATCTATTAATTCTTTACTTTTTTATTTTTTATCCAAAAACAATTAATACTTGTTAAAATGTAAAATGATATCATTCTTTCTATATAGATATTACTATCACAGGCTACTTTCAACCATAACACTTCAAATTTAAAAATATAGTTTTTTTAAATGATCTAAAATAATATTGCTTTATATATGTCTATCACTTTCAAAATGTCATTTTAAAATGAATTATGTAAAACAACTCACTGTATATGAATACAATGTGATGCATTTATCAGTGGTTCCTTGCATCTTGATAAAGCTCCATATGCATAATGACTTCATCAAGCTGATTGTTCTCTTTCAGTGTCATCATAAAGAAAGATATAATCAGGTTAATTGTCATCATTGGGAAAAGTATAATTAGTTAACTGTTGGTCTTCACTTGGTTTTACTGAGACTTCAGGCCAACAATCTAATACTATGTTAGCTATAGATAGATAAAAAGAAGTTGAGTCTACCTTCAAAGTATATCTAAACTCCAATATAGTAAACTAATAGAGAACTGATGGATTTACTGTCTCAAATTCAGCCACATCTGATTTATAATAGCTATCTGTATAGCTCTGGAAATCAATTAGCCAACTCTGCCAACTGCTTCTCAAAAATCATTAGCCAAACTGTTTTAATCTTTGTCAATTCTTTTTATGAGTCAGCTGCAAGGTGACAAAAAAATCAAAAATTGTTTTCAATTACAAACTGTTTTTTTTATCTCTCTTGATTAAAAATAATTTTAATCCCTTCCTGAGCTCTTTTAATTAAAAGCTACATTGGGACATTTTGTCAAAGATTTTTAAAAATAGATAATAAAATTTATTACAGTTATCAGATCTATTATCATAATACATGCTTGTTATTTGTATTTTAAAATTAGAATACAATATTAATTATACCTTTTTAACTGTTTAATTTATAATAAAGTTCTATTTTAAATTCATAATTATTTAATATTTTACTTATTCCAGTAAAATGTAGAAAAATATCCACTAAATTTTTGTCTGTGTTTATTTCTACTTTTCCTTTCAACTTTATATATATATATATATATATATATGCACACACACTATATTATTGTGTGCCATATAATAGAACTGTTATAATATATATATATATTAAACAAAAAGTGACTACATAAATTTGAGCATCAGCCCTCATGCTTAAACAAATCAATAAAATATTAACAGAATCTCACTTGTGTGATTGTATATATATATATAGAGAGAGAGCTTGCAAATAAGCTCTTAGCAAGCTTTGCAGAATATCCCAACCCAGACTGATTTCTGCTACTGGCTTTCTCAGTTAGTATCTCACTGAGGAAGCCAGTAGCAGAAACTAGTCTGGTGTTGGGGATATTCTGCAAAGCTTGTTAAGAGCAGCTTATTTACAAGTTCTATATATAACATTTGCAATGCAAGCTTGTTAAATTAGGTCATGTGACATATGACTTGATTTCTTTGTGATATATATATATATATATACTCAGAAAGTTAAAATATACTAATAAGGATCTTTTTTGGAAGTTTTTTTATAGCATTTGTCTGCCAAACTTATAAAACCTAAATTAGTTTCAATCCAAATAAAGCACAATGTGAATCGATTGTAGACTTACAATTCAGATAATTGGTATGGCAGCTGAATGTACCAACCATTATATATAAAAGAGCAACATAATGTTTTATCAGAGGCATCTAAATATCTCTATGCAAAAATATTAGATCAGTTTTTTTTCAAGGTGTATAGTGAATATAGCTTTTTATGATTGTGTGAACATATAATTTGAGTTTTAACATATTAATTACTTCACTAAGTAATAATACATCTCACTGCAGATTTACTTCTAGAATATTATATTATATATATATATATGTGTGTGTGTGTGCAAGTTATATAGGTCATGTGACATGTGACTTGATTTTATTACTATTATTATTTTGCTGTTAGGGTTTTCGCCAAATTAAATTACTAAACCCATTAATATATAGTGTATCTGAATTAAGTTCAGACCTATATGATTATTTTAGTCAGAGAGCAGAATTTAAAGGCTTGTAGATGTTTAAAGATTTCAGATCTTCTTAAGAGTTAACTTTTAGATAAATGCTTCACTTGAGTTAGTTTTTTGAATCTGGTGCCTTAGTCCTTACTGAATAGAGCCATAGCTCCAAACTGATCTGGGGATGGGGACAATCCTATATAAAGATGATTTGAATGCTTTCACTTATAGTATTTATCATAAAACTGAAAATAAGCTTGTTTGGTGCTATAGCATATATATCTATATAATAAAGAGTAAATATTTCTAAACAAGCTTATTTTATTATTTTTTTATGATAAATGCTATGTGTATATATATATAATTTGAAACAAAAAAAACTATCCTTTTACTCATGCAGTATGAATAAATAGCACTCCACATCAATAAATATTTTAAAACAATGAATGGCCAACCATTCTTAAAGCCTACTATTAAATAAACCAACATTCATTGACAGTGTTGGAAATATACTATGATCTAATTTAAAAGCCAGATTTTTTATATAAGCTTATTACTAATATAGATTCTAATTATATACCCTAGGGCAGAAAAATATTCAATTTTAAATCACCTGAGTCAGATTTTTTAATCAGCTTATTAGTAGTATGAATTCAAATTATATATCCCAAAGCAAAGTAAGGCATCTCATTTTAATGACCTGTAATAATATGATCACATTAATGTATATGTCATTATTATGGATCATTAAAAATGATGTTGTATATAATGTAATGGGATTTTACCTATTATAGAATTTGAAGTAAAGTTTGTGATCAGCTTTACTGGTGTATTATTTTCTATTTTTTTATATATTTAATTATATTTTAAGTTATTAGCTCATATTAGTCTAATTATTTGACTTTAAGACCCTGACACTTAAGCAGTGGAGGAAATTTGATCAATACTTACATATTAACCATACTTCCAGTCAGATCAAGATTTAATAAAGGTATTAAACAATTGTCATTTTTCCAGACCAAGGTAACTGCCCATGATTGCAAGAAACATGATACATCTTATGGGGATACTTATAATGCATTTAAACCTTATGGGTGCCATCCAGTCATTTGACTGGACCCGTGAGATGACATTAACATGCTTCAAGCACTTGATTCATGACTAGCTATTGAAACGTGACACTGGCATCACAGAGTATCTAGATACAACTATTTATTTAGTCATAGGTCAAGTGAGAGAGAGAAAAACTTAAACCATACCAATAATTTAACAAAAAATATATATAAGAAATATTTAAACATTTAAAACACAAATATAAACACTTATTAAAACTATAATATTTTCAAACAATCACATACTTATTTGCATATAGTTAAAAATTAACAATTAGAAATATTTAAAAATTCTAGATAGAAATAAATTTTAACAGTTCACACTTGAAATAAAAATTAAAAGTTTTATCAATGATGTCTAGACCAGTGCCTGGCCGCAGAAGTTTTCTGCCGGTCCACACTAGGCTGGCAAGAAAGTTTGTAATAACAAAATAATAAGACTTTAAACTTCTAATTAATATAAACAATTTTTATTTATTTTTTCATCACATTTTTACCCAATTAAAAAAAAAAACAGAACAAAAACAAAATCTAATCAATCATATTTGTTTTTCCATTTATCACAGATGTTTATGGGGGGGGGGTAGAATTACATTTTTTATTATTCTTCTAAAAAAATTCAAAATTTAAAAAAAAAGTTTGTTATTATACAAACTCCGGTTGTCTTTTAATAGCCAATCATGGCTGCTTGTCGGCATTGTTTATGCATTAAAATAATAAAATGTAACATGACTTTTTTTTGATCTCTTAATTTTTTTCTACTCCCTCTTTTAATATTTCATTTTTAGTGTGTTTTTTTTTGGTTATGCAGCGATTTTTTTTTTGGCTTTAACTTTTATTTTTGAAATCAATTTTTATTACCTCTTTTTAAAAATAAAAACCAAAAAATAACTTCTGCCTCTAACTTTTGCAAAGTATTTTTCAATACACCCCCCCCCACCCCAAAATAAAGTACGATCAAAACTTTTGACTTTTTTAAGTTTCAGTTTTTTTTTGTTTAAAAATATGGCCACTGTTTTTTGGCCTATAAGGTGATATATTTTTTACCTTTATTTGGATAATGCTGATATACTAAAACTTTTATTTTTAAAACCAATTTTTATTACCTTTTTTAAAAAATAAAAACAAACCAAAAATAACTTTTGTCTCAGTGAAGACAAAGTATTTCTCAACCCACTCCCCCCAAAAAAAATTAAAATAAGATCTTTTTTGGCTTTAACTTTTATTTTTGAAATCAATTTTTATCACCTTTTTTTAAAAAGAAAAACAACCCAAAAATTTCTGTCTCTAACTTTTACAAAGTATTTCTCAATCACCCCCCCCCCCAATTAAAATAAGATCAAAACTTTTGACTTTTTCATGCTTTTTTTTTTGTTTAAAAATATGCCCACTTTTTTTTAGCATATAAGGTGATATTTTTTTTGGCTTTATTTGTGTACCACTAAAATGCTAAAAACTTTTATTTTAACCAATTTCTGTTACCTTTTTTAAAAATAAAAACAAACAAAAAATAACTTTGGTCTCTATCTTTTGTCTCAGTGAAGACAAAGTATTTCTCAACCCACTCCCCACCTTCCAAAAAAATTTAAATAAGATCAAAACTTTTGACTTGTTCAACTTTCATTGATTTTTTTTAAGAGACAGCGACTATATGGTGATTTTTTTTTTGGGGGGGGGGGCTTTATTTCTATTATGTGATGTCTATTTTGCCATTTTTAGAAAAACTTTTTCTATTAATTACATTTTTGATCCTTTCAACACACCAGCACAAAAAAATGACAATAAAATCAAAACTTCAGACTTTTACATGTTTCGTTTTATTTTTTCAGATTTAAAATATGGCAACATTTTTTTGGGCTATACAGTGATTTTAATTATGTGATTTCTATTTTTCCCTTACTACTATCAAAAGACAACTTCCATATATATATATATAACTTCATCTCTTCATCTTTTATATTTAACATTGAATACAGATATTACATTCACTGTAATCATTGGCATGTAATTACACTAGCTGTGATATTTCTCAACATTCAGGTGAATAACATTTTATTCTTACATGTTCTAACAATGAAATAATAAGCATAGAAATGCAAGCACATTAATGAGAATGATTGTTATTGTACTATTTTCTGTAGTAGTGTGACTGCGCAACTCAAAAAAGAGTGTTCAGCATGTGAAGGTAAGCAACACATAAGCAGGTTATATCTTTAAGAAAATTTATCTGAAAACTTCTGCCGGTCTGTGAAATCTTATCCTTATTTTTGCTGGTCCACAGCTGTGAAAACGTTGAAGTCCACTGGTCTAGACAATATTTATCTAGGATTTTTATATAGTATCTAAGTGATCACCCCTGTCTTGTGGTCCTGTCTGATTCAGAGTGAGACTATTGGTAGTTGTATGCTTTATGCTGGTTCAGTATACTACAACTAAGTTTGGTTCCATAGATTTAGTTCATGGCAGGTAAAAATATTGGCAAAGTCGAGTCGGAGATTTATATCACTGCATCTGGCTATGTGTACTCAGGAGATAAGCAGTGGAAATGAGAAAACACTCAGCTTTGGCCTAGCAATGCATTTTTCTGTCAACACGACCATACAAATATTGTTTCATCCTGCTGGATTCAGTCATTTTATCTGACTTATAGGCACTTTGGTCCACTATCCTGGAATACTAGTTGGCTTTCATCTTTTGCTTTTTTTATTTTTCTGCTACTGCTACTGTTCTTTCTTTTCTTTTTCTTCTGACTCTGGGTTTGTACCTTTTTCTTTTAACTTTTTTCAAAAAATTAAATATTGAAATATAATTTTATTTTCATTATTTTATTTATAGTATTATACAACTCATATATATACACATACTTATTTACTGGGTATATATACACATTGTTACATTACATCCTTCCCTAATTGAAAATTAAAATTCATTTATTTTCATTATTTTATTTATGGTATTATGCAACTCATATATATATATATATATACACATACTTATTTACTGGGTATATATACACATTGTTACATTACATCCTTCCCTAATTGGAAATTAAAATTCATCAATTCCTTTACTTAGGTATTGACCACTTTAAATTCTTAATAAACTAAACTTTAACAAATTTTCAAGGTGTACATCAGTTTCTCCTTTACTATTATTGTTATTAACTGTTAATATAAAGAGAGTTAACCAGTAAAGTATTATGCAATTTATACACAGATCGATTTTGTATTGATTAAACCAACTTAATTTCTTTTGGAAGTCAAGACTACAACCTGGGCCAATTTTGTACACTATGGATCATGAATGTGGACTTTGAATCTTTGAATGGCAGGATTATTTGTACTGCACATTCAACATATGAAAATATTTCTTGTATCCAGTTACTGGAAAAAAAAATTCCAGATTATTATTATTGGGGCAGTACTTTCTTTAGTAGTGTATCATCATCAATATTTAATCTATGCACATATACATCTGTAGAACAAAGTCATAGCAAGAAAAGGCTTAGATCTGAAACTCATGTCTTTGCCAATATATTCCCACACACCTCAATATTTATTCAACATTTCCTGACATTTGATAATGATTTATTTTTCTTAGTATATTTTTATCATTATTAGTTTTATGTTTATTTGTTTAATTTTTATTTTGAACTCATTATTTTAAATCTACTTTACTTTTTTTTCAATTCAAAAACTTTTTATTTTTTACAAGTTTGTTTTTGTCCTGCTCTCCCATGTTTACAGCGCAGATTCACAAGTTTGGTTTCTCACAATAATAGAGGTAGATGAAATCAAGGGGATTGTCATTGATTTTTTACTTTTTTGACATTTTCATAACTAAGTTCTCTTATTTATCATCATCATCATCATCATCATCATCATTATTATTATTATTATTATTATTATTATTATTATTATTATTCAAAGGATAAGCTTTATTAGTAATCTAAAAGGTTATACAAGTTACATTTGACAACATAGTTCTTATATATAAATTGGTTCACAGAATTACATATGTACAATGATTTGATCAGTGGTTGTATGCGTTATCAAACTAGAGTATTTAAGAAAAAAAAAACAGTTCAACAAAGTCAATGATGATCACTCTATCATACGATTATATACAATTAGATATACTTCAATTAAACTAAAGCAGGAATGTGTCTAATTTGTGTCAGTTGACTTCAGAACTGGAACAAGGTCCATGTTAGATATGGTTTTTTTGTTAGTGCTTTTATATAAGTTCTTGTATATTCCAGGTGTCAATGTACTTAGTATGATCTATAATCTTCATGTCTCTTTCACGTATGGTTTGCAGTTTATTTCTGAACATGTTTGGATGTCTTCTGAGGTTATAATTGTATATGAAATTACACCTTGTACACCATAAGGCATAGAGTATAAATGTGCAGATTCTTATTTCAGCAAAGATACCTCTTTTAAAAGAGTCAAAAAGGGTTTTCATATTAATTTTTTTATTCTTGAGTGAAGTGCTAATAATTTCACGAATGTTTTCTAGACTTGGGCATGAGAAAAAAAGATGGTTTGTCCTTATCATCATCATCATCATCATCATCATTATTATTATTATTATTATTATTATTATTATTATTATTATTATTATTATTATTATTATTATTATTATTATTATTATTATTATTATTATTATTATTATTATTATTATTATTATTATTATTATTATTATTATTATTATTATTATTATTATTATTATTATTATTATTATTATTATTATTATTATTATTATTATATATTATTATTATTATTATTATTATTATTATTATTATTATTATTATTATTATTATTATTATTATTATTATTATTATTATTATTATTATTATTATTATTATTATTATTATTATTATTATTATTAAGACTAAAACTTTGATAATCATTTATCCTTCACTCAAAATCCCTGGTCATTATTGATTGAGTCAAGCCAGGGAATTCGTCAGATTGCATATTTAATTTTTATCTCGCCATTCATTAATATTCTTTCTTTTTAGTGAATAGCCATTCATGCTTGGGAATTGTGAATCACCCCTTCACCCTTTTTCTTGCCTTACATGAGTGATATCAGAATCACATCTGGTTCTCTGATTTTTTTTTTCTGGGCTATTGGAGAACTGTCTTTCCTGAATTTCCTCTATGACTTACCTTATTACATTTATTATTGGCTCTCTATATTGGGGTTTAAATCCTCTATCTCATATCATAGGCTGGTCTGGTACTGTCAAAAGCACTCATCAACTCAGCCATTTACTCAACTGCTTTCTTTCTGTCCCTATAAGCATTTTCTCATCATTATGAGGGAAATGTGATGCAGTATCCAAATAATTTCTTGTTCAGATGGTGGGATGGCTGGTAAAGAACATAAATTTTTCCACTTGCCTTCTGAAGAAAGGTGTGAATGGTTCATTGGGCTTCCATTTATCTTGTGACACCTGGTGATGAATATTTTCTTGACAATCTTCACTCCAATAACTCATTAATAAAGCCTTCTTGTATTCAGTGAAAGTGACAGGTTTATTATATAAAAGTCCCACCAAGCTTGAGACCATCCTTGTAAATGGCTGCATGCAATCGCAATCATGGCTTCTTCATCTAGTGATTTAATGTCAAATACCTCTCCAGGCTATTTAAATGTTCCGTTGGAGCTTCACCTATGTGGTCAGACAATATCTGAATTTTTAAAACTGATTTATAATTATCGGGTTATTTAAAACATGCACATTTACTTTTACACTCAGCTGGTCAGACTTATTTACTTCTACAGGCATTTTTGTTTCACCTAATGTCACAGTTTTCCTGTTGCTGCTGCTTTTGTTAACACTTATTTTATCTATTTTTTTCTGTCAGATTAATAATTTTGACTTTCATGTCTTCAATTATTTTGCTATTTTCAATTTTAGTTTCCGCTACCACTTATTACCCTAGCCCTATATTTATTTCATATTCTACTTTATTTTTTTCTATTATTTGGTATACCGGATTTGATTTTCGACTTGCATTTTATTTTCATTTATTTCTCTCATAATTTCTTTTTTCATTTTATTAGTTCTTTGGCTATTTTTTACTTTCTTCAGCTGCTTCTTTTTGATGATTTTTCAATTTTTCTGGCCATTCTTTTACTTTTTTCAGTTGCTCCTTTTTGTTTTTCAAACATGTTAGTTATTAGTGCTATGATCTCACTATTTTCTTGTTTGCTCATAATTTCCATCATTTCAGATTCATTTTGCTATTCCTCACTGTGAACATTTTCTGTTTCATTATTCTGAGCCTCCACTTTAGCTCTTTTTCTTGTAATCGTTTACACTTTTTTTTTAAAAAACAACTTTTTCCTTTTTTTTTATGTTGCCTTTTTGCTTTTAATACTGTATTTTATTCACAACGAATAGGTTTACTAATTTATGTAATTTAATAATTCAATTTAATTGCTTTACTAATTTATTCTTTTCTTTAATTTATAATTAAATTAAGAGTGTTCGCCCAATTTTCTCCACAACATTCTTCACAACACCATTTGCCTGCAGATTTCTAACTTTTACCAATGCCTATTTGCACTTATTTATTTTATCTAGCACATTATTTTAACAAATCTCACCCCACTTAGTCAAGCGTTGGTGGTCAAAAGGTCAGAACAGCTGCCTTACAAGTAGTTGTCCTGGATTCGTGGGTTCGCTTCTTGGCCGATGCTATGACACATGAGAAAAAAAATCTCACCCCACTTATCTTTCTTTTACATGTAAAATTATTATTAATAGTATTGTCTGTTCTTTCTCCTCTCTCATCACACATAAATTTATTTACTTTTAATTATTACAATTTTTTTTATTTCTGTGAGTCGGTTATTTATATCACGCATTTTTTTAAAAATTAGAACCAATGTTCGAGCTCTTTTTATTTTAACTTTTTCTTTTTTCAAACAATTAAATATTGAAATATAATTCTATTTTCCTTATTTTATTTATAGTATTACGTAACTTGTATATATATACACATGCTTATGTACCGTGTATATATACACATTGTTACAATAATTTGAATCTATACAGCAAATAAACTTATTTAAAACTCTGGCTTTTAAAGTATATTGAAATTTTATTTCTAGCATAATCAATGAGTGTTTATTTATTTAATAGTAGGCTTTAAAAATAGATGACTACTCATTTTTTAAAACATTTATTGACATGGATGGCAATCTATTCGTAGTTAAATGGAAGAGTACATTTTTCTATCTAAATTACATACATATCTTAATACTATGTTATTCAGTAATCATATTTATATGAATATGTGGTTCATTATCACTGGTCATAAAAATGAAATGTCTTCTCTGCTCTGGGAAATTTTAAGTCATTATCACTGGTCATAAAAATGAAATGCCTTCTCTGCTCTGGGAAATTTTAATTTATACCACCTATTCTTTTAAAACATTTATTGACATGGGGTGTTGTCCATTCATAATACATAAGTGGGCAGGTTGTTTCCTTGCATCTAAATTACATATTGTGCCAGTCTAACAAGGTTTTATAATCTAGGCAAAAGTACCCTAAATCCACTCATGCCTGAGATACACAGGTTAGGAGCAATCATGGATTCTGTTCTAATTACCCTTCTCTAAAAATATAACATTATGAACAACACTTCTCATGATAACAGATGAATTTTATTCATTCCAGTCCTGTAGACACAGCAGAGATACATGAGATCTACAGAGTAATTATTTTAATTGAAGACTATCAATCTAACTCACATAGATACATTAAGTGCAGAAGCTGGATGATTTAAATAAATTGCAAATGGCTAGCATATTTAGGGAAGCATGAACCATAATATGGCATCTATCCACTATGGATAAGAGCAGAACATAAACCCAGCATAAATACTACTTAAAAATAATTGGTTTAACTTCTGAATGTATTGTTATTAAAACATTAAATGAGTGAGACTCAAATGCGGACACAAAAATGCATGGCTAATTATTAATATATACCAATATAATGAATATAAATAATTTAATTACATAAATAAACACAGCACAGATTTCACAGTTAATTACTGTTTAGGCTGGTGGCATGATTTGTGATACATTAGATATACATAGATTCACTGGTGTGAGGACATATACAAGTGATAGTTTACAGATGTAACTAATAAATGATTTATGTTTGGAAATGTGGCTTGATATGCTAATAAGAACTATAAATAATATTTAACAGATCAATGCTGTTAATGCTATGATAAAGCAAATGGACATAATCATTAGTTTCTGATTATATAAGGAAACGGTTATAAAATAACCTCCAAAGGAAGGCTTACATTTGATATACAGTTAAAAAACGATATATGCTTAGGAAGGCAATTTAATTAATTACATCTTTACTAATGAGAAAACAAGAATTAGCATTTATTTGCTAGTTTAATCAATAGTTGGTTTAATAACTCAGTCGTGCAAGAGTGCTTTGAGGCCTGTCCAAATGAGAGGTTGGATAGCTCAAATAAGTTTTACTATGACACTTCTAAAATATTTAAATAATTAAAAAGAATGGTTTACAAAGTTCATTGCATCACAACTTATAGATAATACACGTATACACATAATAAAGAGGATTGTGGTGCTTATTACAATGATAGTGTTAAAATCGAATTCAAGTTCATTCTTGGACTGAGGGGCTTCATCATTTATGAGAATCCACTTGTATTTATGACAGAGCATTTTTAAGATGATTGATAAGGATGCCATGGTTTGGACTTGTTGACATTATCTCATGCGGAGCCTCAACAAACTAACATTATTCTAAGGCTGGTGCTAACAAGCCTCATTCTGGGACAAGTTGAACAAAGAATATCTGGGACTTCTGGAATATAAGCATGACAAAGCAATAATATGAGGTTTTCAATGATATCATGAGTGAGCAATGCCAGATAAAACTTAGGACTTAAATGATCAATATATTAATTAAAATCCCAATGAAATAATAATGCTATGATATAAATGATCAATATATTAATTAAAATTCCAATGAAATAATATTTTGCATAATGCTATGATAAAATAATAACCCATTCATAAAGGTACAGTATGATTTTGATAAATTAGATTGTCAAAACAAAATGTAGAAAAATATCATTCCGTCTATTCAACAAGCCCAAGTATACTCGAATGACACATATATTATAAAACAATCTACAATGCTCAATGGCGCAATAAGCAAATGAATAATTATTAAAATGAAATGAAAATTAATAGAACATAAAAATGTATTTAATATCAGTAGTGTTAGATAGAAGAAAAATATGTTTATAATATCCCATAATATGACAGTTTAATAGTTCCTCATTACACATATTTTAGATATTCAATCGAGCAAATCTTTCATTTAGTAAGAAGTCTTACATTTAAGTATTTAAGCATTCCATAATATCAGGACGATGGCTAAATTGATACAAGTTCACTGGATTGAGTAATTAGCACATCAAATCAAGTAAATATATATATTTCAAATAAGATTAAATAAATCTGCCGCATAAAATAAAAATATAATTAGTGTGAAAATTACAAGATGATATACATTAAAGATTAATAACTCTATGCTAGTGTTTTATGCAGAAGGATTTAGACACTTACAGAGAAAGAATTGTTCAAACTTAACATAAATATAACTGAGTTTATAATCAATTATCACTCACATAGAAAATTACATCATGATTATAAGCAAAATTTATAATAAAGCAAGGAATAGTAATAGTTCATTTAGTGGCAATAGGGATTACTTTCCAGATAATATGGTGACCATTTGAATTACGTGTGTATGACATTTAAGCATGAAAAGCACAGTCAGCAATGTGAGATATGAGTTAATAATGGCAAACATTTTTTCAGGTACTTTCATAGTTTAAGCAAGGCAGTTTTCAGACAGTAATGGCATGGCAGAAAGGTAGTATGAGGATGATCCGAAGGTCGGGAGAGGCAAACTTTTCCTCTACTCAATGGACATTTTTCTTGTATCGGCTAGGTCAAAAGACAGACAAAGAGTCTTGTGGGCTCACTTAGCACATTACTAGAGCTCTTCCCCCCCCCATGCTTGAAATTTGGCAATATTTGGAAAATACCACACCTTCAAGAAAGTTCTTTACTTGTGGCAACCAGACATGCTTGCATTTCTAATTTGATTTTAGCTGTTATAGTTTGATTTTCTTACTGATGAAAGACATAACCAGATAAGTTTCAGAAAGCATTATTTAAATCTATTTCAAGTTGGAAATAGATTTGAAAATACGATTTCATTAATTTTGAAAATTGTTTAAATAATTAATGTGGACATTCTAATATTATTTAATAACTGAAACACACAGGCTTATTATATACCTGTGTCTATAAATGTAATATATAGGGTATATGAGCACATACTTTTACATGGCCCACCACTCTCCAAACTATCTCATAACACTGATACACTTGAACACATATATGCCGAAAAGATAAATAATCACCAATATACATATTTATTTTTTTGGCATATATGTGTTCAAGTGTATCAGTGTTATGAGATAGTGTGAAGAGTGGTGTCGTGTGAAAGTCTGTTCTCATATACCCTATATATTACATATATAGACACAGGTATATAATAAGCCTGTATGTTTCAGTTATTACATAGTAGAGATGTCTGCCCATCCCTTGTATATGTATTAAATGGATTATGTCCTGTTCATGAGGGGTCATATTGGTCTTAGGTCAACATAGGTGTGACAAGAATCTCGGCCTGAGGGTGGCCTTTGAGCATTCCATCATCAGATTTTAAATTGGATGGACAGTTGAAGAGTTGGAGTGTGGAGTAGATTGAAGCCTGTTTATTAAATTATGAGGATTGGCTATCTAATGTATATCTGAGCACTTATAGCATATATGTGTAGAGATGGTAATCTGGACCAACTGATGATTGCTGGTTTAGCATGAAATATATATATTGGTGATTATTTATATTTTCGGCATATATGTATTCAAGTGTATCAGAGTTATGAGATAGTGTGAAGAGTGGTGGATTGTGTGAAAGTCTGTGCTCATATACCCTATACATTACATATATAGACACAGGTATATAATAAGCCTGTGTGTTTCAGTTATTACATAGTAAAGATATCTGCCCATCCCTTGTATATGTATTAAATGGATTATGTCCTGTACATGAGGGGTCAGATTGGCCTTAGGCCAACATGAGTGTGACAAGAATCTTGGCCCCAGGGTGGCCTTTGAGCATTCCATCATCAGATTTTCAATTGGATGGACAGTTGAAGAGGCCTGTCCATTAATGTATGAGGATTGGCTATCTTAATATATATCTGAGCACTTATAGCATATATGTGTAGAGAGGGTAATCTGGATCAATTGATGATTGCTGGTAAGCATGAAATATGTATATTGGTGATTATTTATCTTTTCAGCATATATATGTTCAAGTGTATCAGTGTTATGAGATAGTGTGGAGAGTGGTAGTGTGGAGAGTGGTGGGTGATGTGAAAGTCTGTTCTCATAGACCCTATATATTAAATATTAATTAATGTATGTGCTTTTGTTCCTAACATTTTAAATTGGAAATAATTACTTTCCAGAACTTTCTTTAATATTACTTTAGCTTTACATTATGCAAATGAATGATATATAGAATTTCCTGTATATTTCTTTATAAACAATATTATTTTTTGTATCCATAATACATAGCATATACACGATTATTTGTAATGAAGGGAATTTAAGATTTTGGAAATGAATCACTTAATAATAATGAAATTGGTTAAACATAACCATCTTAAATAAACAGGGTGGAGTAATGTGTGTAATATATGTGTGCTTAACATTTCCAGATGACCAAATAAATATATAAAACAGATTCAAAGCCTACTTTTAAGGTTTCTAAGGTCATCAGGCAATGAAGCAAAATATGTACCACAGATTTTACCACTTCAATATATATCTTAATACTATATTATTTAATAATTATATATATGAAAAACAAAAAAGTTAAGCTTGCTAACACTTGTATTTATGATCAATAGATGGTGTTTTACCAAAACACCGTCAAATTGTATGTTTGTTTACATAAACGTCAGAGTAAGCATTCACTATCTCTTTCGTAGTTCCATCCTCAGATCATGATTTCAAGTTGATTTGCTATCATCAGTGAAGGATAGGAATAAGAAACTAGATCTAAACACTAAACTGCGAGCGTTTATGAAACAATTTCTATTCAGCTTGCAAGCATGAATCTTTTAGACACGTAATGTCTTCAAACTCAGCATAGCAAGCCAGATAGTTATATGGGTCTGATATCAATTCAGTTTCACCATATAGTAGAAGCCTCTACAAGGTATATCATTGCAAGAAAACTTCAAAGGTACATTTATGAAAAACAAAAAAACAAGTTAAACTTGCTACTGCTTGTGTATGTTTGTTTACATAAATGTCAGAGTAAGCATTCACTATCTCTTTCGTTAGTTCCACCCTCAGATCATGATTTCAAGCTGATTTCCTATCATCAGTAAAGGATAGGAATAAGAAACTAGATCTAAACACTAAACTCTGAGTGTTTATGAAACAATTTCTATTCAGCTTGACTCAGCATAGCAAGCCAGATAGCTATATGGGTCTGATATCAGTTCAGTTTCACCACATAGTAGAAGCTGCTGTAATATATATCATTGCAAGAAAACTTCAAAGGTACATTTATGAAAAACAAAAACAAGTTAAACTTGCTAACACTTGTATTTTGATCAATAGATGGCATTTTACCAACAACACTGTCAAAGTGTATGTTTGTTTATATAAACGTCAGAGTAAGCATTCACTATCACTTTCATTAGTTTCACCCTCAGATCATGATTTCAAGCTGATTTACTATCATCAGTGAAGGATAGGAATAAGAAACTAGATCTAAACACTAAACTCCGAGCATTTATGAAACAATTTCTATTCAGCTTGCAAGCGTGAATCTTTTAGACACGTAATGTCTTCAAACTCAGCTTAGCAAGTTTAACTTGTTTTTTGTTTTTCATAAATGTACCTTTGAAGTTTTCTTGCAATGATATATATTGCAGAGGCTTCTACTATGTGGTGAAACTGAACTGATATCAGACCCATATAGCTATCTGGCTTGCTATGCTGAGTTTGAAGACATTGCGTGTATAAAAGATTCACACTTGCAAGCTGAATAGAAATTGTTTCATAAATGCTCAGAGTTTAGTGTTTAGATCTAGTTTCTTATTCCTATTCTTCACTGATGATAGCAAATCAGATTGAAATCATGATCTGAGGGTGGAACTAATGAAAAAGATAGTAAATGCTTACTCTGATGTTTATGTAAACAAACATACACTTTGATGGTGTTTTTGGTAAAACGCCATCTATTGATCATAAATACAAGCGTTAGCAAGTTTAACTTGTTTTTTGTTTTTCATAAATGTACCTTTGAAGTTTTCTTGCAATGATATGTATTGCAGAGGCTTCTACTATGTGGTGAAACTAAACTGATATCAGACCCATATAGCTATCTGGCTTGCCATGCTGAGTTTGAAGACATTATATGTCTAAAAGATTCACACTTGCAACCTGAATAGAAATTGTTTCATAAACACTCAGAGTTTAGTGTTTAGATCTAGTTTCTTATTCATATACTTCACTGATGATAGCAAATCAGCTTGAAATCATGATCTGAGGGTGGAACTAACGAAAGAGATAGTGACTGCTTACTCTGACGTTTATGTAAACAAACATATGCTTTGACAGTGTTTTTGATAAAACGCCATCTATTGATCATATATATATATAGCTTTGATAATAAACTTATTATTAATCTTAATATTGTTGCTTATGCAGTATTATTATTGTCTTATTTTTTCATTTTGTTCACAATTGTTATTCAAAAATAAACTAGATAAGTGATAACATCTATTTCTCATAGTTGGTAAATTTTGTTTGTCAAATCATCAAAAACCATTCAATTAAATAATACAAATGATGAATTGGCCCTTTTTACATATCATTTGTTAGCAATATAAATATGATTTTTAATAAAACTAATGAGGCAAAATGGCTTCTAAAATGACAATTTATTGTTCTAGCACTTTGCATTATAGAAATTTTTTACCTAACTTCTTTTGGATCCAGAAGCATCTTGTATTAATCAAACACTGAACATGTCTTTTGTTGTTCTCTGACATCCAATATTCATTTTGCATCCTTGGGAATAGAGGATGCAATTTTTTCATTTTCTTACATGAGTTAAATCATTCACTTCTGGGGCAAATATATCAGTTATAAGATAAATTAGTGAAAACTCTTTATCTTGAGTAATTTACTAAATTATCTTCTAAAATTTTTATAAAGTGTTGATATATAGTGTGTTTAATAATTCCATTCTTTTTTATAAACCTTACTTTGGCCTGAATAAATTAGAATAAAAAAATAAATTAGTAATGCCAATTTTAATTATTAAATAATATAAATTGGTGAATCTTTATTTAAACAGGCAAAAGTCTTCATAAAGTAGTGCCACACTGTGCCAACCAGTGTAATCAATGGATGCCAGAAGTCTTGTACATAAAATCCCCATCTAGTGCATCCATTGATTACTCTGGTTGGAACAGGGTGGCACTACTGTATGGAGAGTTTTGCCTGTAGAATAAGTTATGTGCTAGCATAAGAGATGGTGATCATGTGAATCTTTATTTAGTTATAAATATTTTTTCATATATTTGGCTAAGCTAGGTTTTTTTTTCTTAATTTTAATTGTTAAATGCATAATTATAATACAGTATAAGCATCGTGATATTAAAGTAATTGTACAAATTAAAAATTATATGGAGCTAAAATTAATCCAATTATATTATAAATAGCTTAACTTTGTAAATTAACAAAGAGATTAAATTGAAATTAAAATATTTTTAAATTGAATTATAAATATAGTGCTTATTTAGCATTTTTTTTGTGTTTTTAATTATTTAATAATCAATTGTTTTGAAATTTATATTTTAAATTAATATTTTATTCTAATTATTAAAAAATTTTTAAATCTTTATTTATAATTAATTTTATTTATATATTCTCTTTGTAATGAAAACAAGATTTTATTTTTCTTATTTTATATAAAAACTTAATTCGTTTTCAATGCATTTGTATATTTTATTAAGAATTAACTTTTTGATTTTTTTTTACATGGTATACAATTTTTTTTTCACTTTTGCGCATAAAACATATTTATTTAAATTTTTGTTAATTTATTTGTAGCCAAATAAAGACTCTGCCATGACTTTTCTCCATTAAAATGCAAATTAGTTCACTATATTTTTTTTTTCATCTAACAATTGAAAGAAATAATCCTCAGTAATTTAACTTAGCACAGAAATTTATATATGTATAATATAGGGAATGCACCAATAGCTGAAACAAGCTCTTAACTGATAAGTGCGGTAAGAGAAAATATTTAAAATCTCTATCTAAAACATTCTTATCCCCAGACCAAATTGATTTTGAGCTTATGGCTCATATCAGTGAAGATCTGGAACATTCAGACATTAGATCTAAAATATCAACTCAAAACCCAACACTTATTTAATATGTAATATTTAAATAGAAACATTGAAATTTTTGAACATGAAAATGTCTTTAACTCCAATGATCTAACTTAAATGGCTATATGGAACTGAACTAAATTCAGATCTACTATATATTAATAGCCTTATCATTGCCAATACCTTAAAGGTAAAATTATAATAATCAATAAAGAAAATCATCTATAGCATGACATTATATATATATGTGTGTGTTAGAATGAGTTTGCAAATAGCTCTTAACAAGCTTTTCAGAATATCCCTAACCTCATCAGTTTCTGCGACTGGATTCCTCAGTGAGGAGCAGAAACTAGTCTGAGGTTGGGGATATTCTGAAAAGCTTGTTAAGAGCTATTTGCAAGCTCATTATACAACATTTGTAATACATGCATGTTAAATTAGGTAATGTGATATATGACTTGATTTCTTTGTAATATATATATATATAATAAATACAATGGTAATTAAATATATAGTCTTTCAATCCACAGAAGTACTTTCAATTAATTCCTTAACCCACCTCAGCTGCCGCTAAATTCAAAAAAACATAACAGAAGCAAATGTCATCAACCCAAATACCATGAATCCCAAATTTTAAAGTTAGCCACTTGCTATTAATTATATTCATTTTATTTTTATTTATTAAAATTGCCTTTTTAATTTTTTTTTATTATGGCTTCTCTCTTCATAACACTTTCAAGATCAAACTTAAATTTATGTTTACATATTCTTTCATGATCCAAGAATACTGATACAGTCAAAACCATAATAGAATAAAAATTAAGAAGGCAATTTTAATAAATAGTAATAAAATGAATACAATTAATAGAACAAACTGCTAACATTAAAATTCAGGATTCATGGGATTTGAGTTGATGATGTTTGCTTCTGTTACGTGTTTTGAATTTAATAGCAGTTGAGGGAAATTAAGAAATTCATTGAAAGTATCAGATTGAAAAACTGAATATTATATTTAATTACTATTGCATTCATTATTTATATCGTTATTACAATATTTTTAATTAACAAACATTTTATTTGTATTACATATATATATCAAATCAAAACTACCCCAAATCTAAAATTAAACCAGACCAGCATAAAAATAATATTAAAACACAACCTAAGGTTTCACTGCTACAAGCAGACTTCTCAAGTGTAAAGAACTACAAAAAAAACCACACATTATATATACTATTAAAAACTACCCACAAATCCATTCACTTCCCATCCCCCCTTAATATTAAAAGAACTCTTAAATAAGTTAATTGCTTCAGAATAATAAATTTTCAATAATAAAGACTCTTTAATTCTTCTTTTGATTTCATTTCTCTCAAAGAAGACAACCTTAGCTTCATCAAAATCAATAGTGTGGCCTGTATCTTTTTTTTTTTTGATTTTGATGAAGCTAAGGTTGTCTTCTTTGAGAGAAATGAAATCAAAAGAAGAATTAAAGAGTCTTTATTATTGAAAATTTATTATTCTGAAACAATTAACTTATTTAAGAGTTCTTTTAATATTAAGGGTGGATGGGAAGTGAATGGATTTGTGGTTAGTTTTTAATAGTATATATAATGTGTGGTTTTTTTTGTAGTTCTTTACACTTGAGAAGTCTGCTTGTAGCAGTGAAACCTTAGGTTGTGTTTTAATATTATTTTTATGCTGGTCTGGTTTAATTTTAGATTTGGGGTAGTTTTGATTTTATATTGACTAGTTTAGCTTTATGCTTGTAATGTATATATATATTGTACCCTTTTCTATAGGTCAAGAAATAGTTATAATGGTCAATTACTAAAAAATTTTAAATTTGAGAATATATTTATTGATGTATTGAATATATTAAATTTATAGAGTCTGTAAATTGCAATTTAAAGCTAAAGCAAATACCTGATATGTAAAATCATTTAAAAAATTAGTTAAATAAAGAGTAAAGAATTGCTCATATGGTTGTAAAAGCTGGCCATATTAAAATAACACAGCTATCAGTAATAAAAATGTATTTAATAAGTCAATTTTAATAACTTTAAAACTTAGAATAAATTAATATTATATAGTATTTAAATTTATAAACTATATTAAATAATAAAATTTAGTGTAATGTATTTGAATAGTAAATATCATGATGTTGAGAATTGTATTTATTTCTATATTTTTTCTAAATTATTTCTTCAAAATTTTATATAAAAAAATTTTTTTTATATAATATAAGTGCAGTAAAATTATTAAGACAAAAATAGACAAAATACCGGTAATTGTCTGGAATATTTTATACAAGCACTTGTTTCAATTAATACCAATATTTTAAAGTATTTAAATAATATTATAGTAGAAATGGATAGAATTTATTAAACATCATAATAAAAATAAGTAGTGAATAATTTTATTAAATATTGTTTTGAAAATTATTTTAAAAGTGTTTAAATTAATTTAAAAATAATAATAGGTTAATATTTAAGTCTATTACGTCATCATTTTAAAACTTGAGAAAATGTTTACAAACCAAAGTAGGGGCTGACCAAT
The DNA here is from genome assembly GCA_028023455.1 of Epiperipatus broadwayi. Taxonomy (NCBI): domain Eukaryota; kingdom Metazoa; phylum Onychophora; class Udeonychophora; order Euonychophora; family Peripatidae; genus Epiperipatus; species Epiperipatus broadwayi. The sequence goes on along the minus strand of JAQFVV010006388.1, from coordinate 1,248,761 downwards.
AAAAAGATAGATCTGGGCAGACAACAAAAATCGCGCCAATTAATTGTATAATCGAGGAGAACAAGAATTGACAGACTCGAGTGAAGAGGTAAAAAATTTTGAGCTCTCTAATAATTTCTTTTCTCCAATTTATTCAATATAATTCTAATAATATCATTAGAACAAATTAACTGACAATTTTAAAATCATAGAGAGAGTCTTAAAATAAATATTTTTAAAGTTTTCATAAATTATGTATCACTAACTTAATCGAACCTGCCAGTGAATTCTATAGAAGTACAGTCAGAATCTTCAGTAAAAAATATGGATAGATTCTTTAAAACCAGTTTTAAAGTTTATAACATTTCAAAATTGTTTATATTGTTCATTGATACCGTTTATATAGTGTATCCAAAGGAAACTGCTTTTACGTGTGTAATATAGATGAAAAGACATTGTGCGCAAAGTTCAGAAAGAGAATAAAATATAAAAATCATTATGATTCATCTAAGAATAAATGGACAAATATAATTTTAAAATTAATGTCATTTGAATTGCTTTCTTTAAGATGACCCGAAAAAGAAGTATACTCTAGAAAAGAAAAAAAAAAATAGTTAAAGATCAAAAAATAATGTACATAAAATTAAGAATGAATGAAATAAAGCTTGCTAAAGAGAAATATTTGTATAAAGAAAATACGGAAGAGGAATATAAAAAATATTGAATCAATAAAACGCAATTGGTACCTAAAGTATTAAATATTCGTAGTCTAATAAAAAGGAGAAAGATGCATCGACGCGCCGAGGGAATATTTGCCAGAACGCATTTAAAACTTTGAGGGATAAATAACTAAAAATATTTTAATAATCTGATGCTAAACGCTAAAATTAAAAATCGTCTAAACAAGTTTATTAAAGGAAACAAGTTAATTTTTAAAACTTTAATAATCCTAGAGAAGAACATTCAGATAAAAGAAGAAAATAAATATTATGGGACTAAACAATATTTACCGTCAGAAAATATTTGATTATGGTTTGAATTATTTTTTATATTATTATTATAAGCAATAAGTTTCAGATAGTTATAGGGAAAAAAATACATTAATTTGGGATATATAATATTATATGAAATAATTTTTTTTTTGAGTTTGAATGTCTTTTAATAAAATCGTATATGTGTGTAATTGTATGTTTGCAATGCTCGAAGGAAAAGAAGCCTACTGCAAAGCCTGATCCGAAGATGACAATTATTTTGGTAACATTTTAATTATTAATGATATAATGTATGTTTTATTTATTTAGATTAGCGGAAAATTGAATGAATGTAGTGAAAAAGTTTATTATTATTATTATTATTGGAAAACGCATTTAAAACAACACATTGAAACATTTTGAGATGTAATTAGATTTTTGAAAATATGCATACGATAGTCATTTTATTTGTTGATAAATAATAATTTAATATAATCGATGATTATATTACATTTTCTATTGATTTTTCCTATTGGGATGTTTGAATATTGTTTTAACAAAAATGTAGGTAATGAACATACAGTGTTATAAAGCGAGATAAATTATTCTTAAGGGATAGAGAAATGATTTTATAGTAGCGAATCTTGTTTGTTGTTTTTTTTTTAAAAAGTTGTTCGTATTTTATCGATGCTTGATATAGTGAAAATCTAGAGAGATAATTTAAGTAGTGACTTGGGAGTACAAGGGTGATTTGGAAACCAAGATGATGTATGAAAATCTAGGATGATATAGGGAATGGAAATAAGTAGTTTTGTGAGAGAATCAGCATAGTTAATATAGCCCTATGGCTGATCCACATGTTGTCTTGGACAGTGTTATTTTATATTTCGTGTGAGTTGCCTTGATGTTTGGTAAAGCTGAATAAATAGCTGCCACATCACTTTCTTATCTTAAGGGTTAATAGACAATAAATGTCGAACCTGTTCACACTGTTCCATGCATTCTTAAAGTATTATTGAAGACAAGTTATCCATCTTTCTTCCCAATATCCTATACATCTTTCGCTATCTTAATCTGTATTTCGTGCTACTACATCGTATATGATAAGTTTTATTGAAGGGAAAACAATAGATAATTTAGAAAGTATGTTATGATTTTACTTGGAATAAGAATAGTTAAGAGTTAACTAAGAATAGATTATAACCATTGAAAGAAAGATACAGATGTCCTAAATAATGGAAGAAGTTATAGAATCATTTTAATTTAGAAATAAACTATAATTTTTATAAAAGTATATCAAATGAGAATATACAAAATATTAAAATATATTTTCACGCTCTTTTTATTATTAATTATATTTTTAAAGAGATAAGTGTTGCATATTTAAAAATACTATAACACTCGATAATTATTATCATATATTTGAAATTGTAACAGGGTGATATTTAAACACATTATAATATTATACAGGAGTATGGCTTATGCAAAAACGCATTATAATTTATATGAGCATGGGAGAACAAACATTAAAGTTAATCATAATATTTAATAATATGCTGTGTAATTTGTTTAAAGTAACAAGAAATGTAAATTTTCTTTTTTTTAAGACCATATTGATTATAAAGTGTGACGTTATAAAATATTGATCCACAAAAATAATTTAGAATATTGTAAATTTAGTATATTTAAAAGGTAAAAAAATGTTGTTACCCATAAGTAGTTCAAATAAATAGTGTGATAAACCTAAAGAAAATAACTAAAATAATTTTTAAAATGTATAATAATTGGATTAACTATAAAGAAGTACAAAATTGTAGAATTAACATTTGTCATGTGTAAGGAAAGAAGGATATCCGTTGTAAATAAGATGTAAATAGATTTGTTTTATTTTTACTTAAATTTATTTGATGTTAATAAACTTTGTTAAATTTGTTTTATTAAAATTTGTGTCTGGGTATTGTTTTCACTACATCATGGTACAAATTCACAGAATGTTTTCACAACCACTGAAGTACATTTTGCACCAAAGATAACTAAAAATATGTTTAATCTTAATTATTATTGATGTTCTTATAATTAAGTAATTATAAAATTGCATTAAGTTATTGGTCATAAATCCACTATCCTAATATTTTGATAAATTATCTGCTATTAATTGCCACTTACTTCATTTATCAGATTATCTAAACACTACCACTTCTTAGTTTACTTTATTGTTTAAAGACAAAAGATGATATTGATATTGATTGATTTATTATGGTAATAAATTTGCAATAAAAGAAATTTATACCAATTTGATTAAGTAAGAAAGATTGTAATCATTATTGTTATTAATTGCAGTGTAGTAGATATGGCATAAAATCCTTTACCATATGTGCTACCGCATTTTGTTGAAGTATAAATAAAGATTAAGAACCTGAGATTATAATTTATTGAGCTAGATGATGATTATTATTATTAAAGATAACAGAATTAATATTATAGTTATTAAATGAGTCTTAGTAAGTAGACATTGCGAAAGTCATAAGAATACTATGTAGTTATTATTTGAAATAATAGTATAAAGGGGGGATAGTGTTCTTATGCCATTGAGGTGGTATCCTGTGGGATATTGACTCAATGTGATCTACCTTGCCAACTCGTATTTCCACTTCTCGTCTCATGAATACATTAAATCTTTGTGTTAATTTACTTTAAACAGAACCTAAGTTAATTCTTAAGAAATTTGAGCTAGTAAAACATTTTTTAATATAATATTTAATTATTAGAGCTAGAATCCGGTGACGTTAAATGTAGTAATCTATTTATTTGTAAGTGGAGGTACGAGGTTGACGGCGGGCACGGTTAGAATATATATATATGAGTGCTGGTTTGAACACAAAATTTGTATATTGCAGATCATTTATCTTTTTTCACATGTATGCAATTATGTATATTAGTTGTATAAGATAAAGTAAATAGCTGAAAGAAGCTTGAAAGTCTGAGTTCAAATTCCTTTTAATTACATTAAGTTCAGTATAGATAACATGCTTGTACTTTTTTCATGTGTCATACCATTATCTGGGAAGCAAACCCACTAACCTAGGATAACTGCTTGTAAGGCAGCTGTGCTGACCTCTCGACTACTGACGCTTGACAACATGTTTGTATTTAAATATTATATATATATATAATTTGATTCCCAAGGGAATCAATTTTTTAAGCTGATCTTTGATAGGAAAAGTTGTGAGATAGAAGTTATATGAGTTTCATGGTTTCAAATAAAACTTAATAGTTCCAAACAATTAAAAAAAATAGTTGAATGAGTTATTGCTGAGGATTTTATAAAAATTTTGACAATTAAAGGAGGCAGAACTTAGCCTATGAACTTGATACCCAGAATCCACCATTTTTCCAAGAAACTAAACCAAACATTTTATTTTAAACACACATTTTCTATCTCAATAATTGAATTAAAAATTGTATTTTTAACTATAACAATTAATTGGGTTAAAAACAAATTAAAATTCAATTATACTCTTAATAAAAATATACAATCTTCCATCGATAAATAATTGCAATTTAACATCACAGTAACATTTAATTTCTGTTAAACCACTAAACATCACATGATCACTGTTTGTTATGCTTGCTCATAACTGTTATTAAACAGGCAAAACTCTTCATATAGTAGTGCCACTCAGTGCAAGCCAGAGTAATCAATGGATCCAAACTCCTCACTGATGAAGGCCACAAGCCAGAAACTAGTCTGGGGATACTGTATGAGTAGGCACTAGATAGGGATTTTATGCACAAGCCTTCTGGCATTCATTGATTACTCTGGCTTGCACTGTGTGGCACTACTGTGTAGAGAGTTATGCCTATTTAATTTCTGATAGAAAGACATGGAAATTGGAAATTTTCTCTCCAAAAAAACAATGTATGATAAATAATAAAGCAATATTAAAATGTAAACATGATTAATAATTCAAATGTTTACAAAACTTTTATTAAAAAATATACTTACTGTATTGGAAATACAGAATTATACAACTCTCCAAGCTTATGTTTGATATTTCCATTAACAGCAGATGGTAGGGTCAACTAATTCTTAGTTTTAAAAATTTTAGTTAAAAAGACTAAACGTGTTTTTTGAATGGATATGTGCAGACTAGTTCTTCTCACTAATAAATACCAATAACTATAAACTAATCTGGTTAACTGACCTACATAAGCGGATATAAAGACCAAGTGAGGTAAAGTAGATTTAATATTGTTAATACAAACATTGAATGACTTTATTTCTCAAGAGTTCATAAAAAATTTGAGTGTGAAAATTGATTCTGAAACCTTCTGGTCCCAAGTCAGTGACTTTACAACAGTGCCAAATTATACAGGTCATAAAGTCACATGGCATTAGAGTTTGGGAGTTCATAAAACATTCAAGCACCAGACCAGAAAGCACCAGAATCAATTCTAGGATCTCTTGATCCCACATTGGACATTTTACCTACCCTGCCAAACCAAAAAGGGCATGGTTATCTGTCAGTTGTAATCAAGCTATCAAAATATATAAAAATATTAAACACTAAAAAGTCAGCACACTACTAATGTTCATGGTGAAGTTTCATATATTCATAAATAACTAAAACACAGGCTTATTCTATACCTGTGTCTATATATGTAATATATAGGGTATATGAGCACAGACATTCAGATGACCCATCACTCTCCACTCTATCTAATAACACTGATACACTCGAGCACATATATGCCTGAAAAGATAAATAATCACCAATATACGTATTTCATGCTAAACCAGCAATCATCAGTTGGTCCAGATTATCAGCTCCCACACATATATACTATAAGTGCTCAGATATATATTAAGATAGACAATCTTCATACTTTAATGGACAGGCTCCAATCTACTACACACTCCAACTCTTCAACCAACCATCCAATTGAAAATCTTATGATGGAATGCTCGAAGGCCACCCTGAGGCTGAGATTCTTGTCACACCCATGTTGACCTAAGGTCAATCAGAACTCCACATGTACAGGACATAATCCATTTAATACATATGCAGAATACTTGTCTAAAAATTTGATTATCAAATATTTTTATAGAAATGAGTGTCCGAATAACTTTAACTTTTCTATGTTTCTTTTGAATGAGAAATAGGATGGTTTGGCATGTTCTGTTTTGTTTAAAATATTGCATGCCAGACTATGCTGTTTAATGATTTATTTTTAACAATAGCTAATCTATAATTTAGTTTTTAATTTTGTTCCTAAATTGCAGGTGTAATTGGGGGGGTGAGAATAATTCTACACCATTCTTTTCAAAATGCAGCGATGAAAACATTTCTTATTATTTAGAAAGCTTATTTTTTATTTCAAATATATTTTTATTTATTTCAATGAAATTTTAAAAAAATAATATATATATTATTTTTATAATAATTATTTTTTTTTTTATCTTCAGATTAGAGATGGCTAAGATATAATTTCCTCCTTCTTCTTCCTCCTTTTCCTATGTATTGATTTTTACTTTAACATATACCATATAGACCATTCTTAAACATTTTATCAATAACCTTTATATCAGACTAACAGTTTTGACTGTCCTGCAGTCATCATCAGAGCTATAACATTCAAATATATAATTATGTAATTAATACATTTATACACATATTCATATATATAATTAAATACACAATATAAACAAAAATAAATATAAACAAAAATAAATATAAGCAAAAATAAATATTGTGCATTTAATTATGTATATGAATATGTATATAAGTGTATTAATTATATAATTATATATTTGAATATTGTAGCTCTGATGATGACTGCAGAACAGTTGAAACTGTTAGTTTTGATATAAAAAAAAGAGTATTGATAAAATATTTAAGAAAGGTGTAAGTGGTATGATATGTTAGAAGGCTAAGGTGTAAGTATTTTTTTTTATTTCTCAATATAACTAATTAACAATTTAATATTTTTTCAATAATTTTAATAATACTTTAAGTAGTAATTATGTTAAAAAATAAACTATATTTACATTGACACACATACATATATATATATATATATCATGCATGCATTTTAAGTTTTGATTTAGTTACATTTTATATTCTGTAAAAATATTAAAATATCCATTAGAGTTGTTGAAGTCTATATATTAATGAACATCTAAAACATTTTGACAAATCTGCCTTTTCTCAACCATTATTTTTCTGTAAAATTTCTTATTGCCAATGAATTGTACTCAGAAGAGTTAGACTGCAAATGTTTGCATTACTTCTTACCAAGATATTTAAATATATTAAGTCAATGCTGAATTCCCTACAATGTCTTTTTTTAATGTAGAAGTTTTTTATAAATTGAGTCATTAAGACTACAAACTTCTTAATCTTTTGGTGCAAACTAATTACAGATGTTTTAGATGCCATCATATATAATTCATAATAGTTCAGCATCAAAATATTAAATTGTAAATCCACTTTCACATAGAATAAGAATGAACATTACATCTGTTGTAATTGTTATTAAATAAAATTTATATAAATCTTTTAATTATGATCATATTGGCATATAAAGATAAAGTATAGAAGTGGCAAGTTTAAAAACTTTTCAAATACAATATTCTATAAGATAATTGCATTGTTCTTAAAACAAGAGTTATCTACTTTAGTACCATCCATATGAGGTTTGTATATTTACACGATCAGTAATCACCAGATGGTACTGCATTTAAATCCCTATCCCCAAACTGCTATTTGGTTTTACCCTTCTCAACGAGGCTTCAGATTTAAAACTGGAGATAATGCCACTTTAATTTCATTTTATTATTCAGGTTAAAGTGTAGAAAATTCCAAACATTATAAAGTTTTAAATTCCACCAGTATGATTAAAGAATTATATAGATCTGACTCTAAATGCTTTAGTATCCTCAAGTCTTTATTAACATTAGGCAAACCTTTTTCTAATGGCTAAAAATGTTAATAAGAGCAACAAATTATTTAACTTTTTAGCTTATATAATATATGACAAAACAAAAGCTCTCTACTCTAGTGTCATCTAGAAGAAGATTGAGTAATCTTTAAATACATTATGTATTGTAATCATTGACTACTCAAGAATTATTATAGATGGCACTAGGGTATAAATCTGCTCTTGTTTTATTATATATTGTATAATCTAATGAAGAAAGTAATTTTTTATTAGTATTGATATTAATAATAAGTCTTGGGACAAAATAAAAGTCATAAAATTCAAAATGAAATTGAATTTTTTTATAAAAATAATAATAATGTTATAGAAAAAAAATTATCTTTAACTAATAAAATTTAACATGTTAAATATATATATATAATATAAAATAATATTCATCAGTTAATGTTGACTAGCAAAAAAATAAAAAAATAGAATATCATGACTGAGTTAATATTGCACTAAACATTTCTACAACTGTTACATAGAATTATAGTGGATTTGAACACAGACTTTCAAGCTCCCATCAGCTATTCAGTCCTTATGTAATCAATACACATGTCCACATTCATGTGAAAAAAAAGATCTCCAATACACATATTTTGTACTGAACCAATACCCATCAGCTGGTCTAGATCATCATCTCCCACACATATGTATAATCAGTACTCAGTTTATATTAAGACAGCAAATCTTTATACTTTAACGTATAGGCTTCAATCTTCTCTGCCCTCCAATTCTTCAGCCATCCATATTATTAAAAATCTGATGATGGAATGCCCAAAGCCCTTGTTGATCCCAATATTGTTACCATATCCATGTTGACTTTAAGTCACTCTGGATCCTCATGTATAGAATCTTAATATGTCCATTTAAATATATAGAAGAGGGATGGGCAGAATTCAGGCTGAACCTGTAACATGTGAATACAAATATAATCATGTTGTCAAGCATTGGTGGCCTAGTGGTTAATATAGCTAGCTGCCTTCCAAGCAGTTGGCCCAGGTTCTGGTCCCGGTCAACGCATTTAATTGCAGGAATAAAAACTTCAATCTCAGGTTTATCTCCAACCAATGTAATTAAAGCAACTAAAGCAACAGAACAATTAGTTCTCAAATTTAAAAAAATATCTAGGATGCAATTGCATATTGTAATTCCCAAACAAATTGAAAACTCACTGAAAATGTGATTAACTAATCCTTTTAGACGTGTTTTTAAAAACGCCAAACTTAAAATACAGATAATTAATAATCTATCATTCAACATTTATATTGATTAGAATTCAAAAGAAATAGTCATATTTATTTACTAATTAAGCACAATTACGATATTATACTTTTAATGTAATTTAAAACCCCTTCACAAAAGTAAGCTGGGATCACTACTTTTTCTACATTGTTTTCTAGCAGCGTTTCTTAAACTGTGGGTAGTGACCCCAAATACGGTCGTGAAGCGAAAAGTTGGAATCGCGAAAATTTAATTCAGATACATGAATTTAAAGAAGTATTAGTCACAATCCCTTCATTATCTTTAATTTAATATATTATGTTTTCTGTACAGCACAATTATAAAATAATGATGGTCAAGTTGATCTGTAAATTATATTTACATATTGAAAAATAACACTTGAATGCATTATAATAGTGGTGTCACATTGCAATTTCAGTATATAAGTTATTTCAGAATCAAAATATATTCTGCAATAGCAAGAATAAAGTTGGTGCCACTGTCATTATATAGAGAAGGCATATGATAGAGTAAATAGAAATAGATTATTGATAAGTTTAGCAAATTTGGGAATGGATGAAGCTTTAATAGATATTATTAAGAAATTATATGAAAATAATTATTATATATATCAATTAGGGAATATAGAATCAATTAAAGTTAAAAATGGTGTGGGACTAAGACAAGGATGCCCTATGTCACCTATTTTGTTTGTGTTGTATTTGAGTGAAATGGAAAGAGCAATAGAAAGATTAGGAAGAGGGATGGAGATACCGTTAATAGGTAGTAAGGGAGTATATATTTTATCAGGTCTTTTTTTTTGTGGATGATATATTTTTGTGTGCAGAAAAAAGAGAAGATATGGAAGTTATGTTGAGGACATGTGCAAGGGTGGGTAAAGAGATGGGGATTAAATTTAGTGATGAAAAATCAAATGTAATGATGGTTAATACTAGGGAAAGAGATGTAGAATTTTTATTGGGAGATATTAAGTTAAGTGTGGTGAATAGATATAGTTATTTGGGAATTATTTTAAGTAATCAGAAAAATTATTTGGATGAATGGGAGAAAAAATTGATTAATGAAGCAAAAAAAAAAGAGGGATTGATAAAGAAATTAACAGTGTTTTCATATAATAAATATGATGTAGCTAGAATTATATGGAAAGGAGTTGCAGTAGCAGGGTTAACATATGGTAATGATGCATTATATGTTAGTAAAAAAATACTAGATTTATTAGAAAAATCTCAAAGGGAAGTAGGAAGACATGCATTGGATGCAGAAGTATGGACAGCAAGGGAGGCAATTCAAGGAGAAATGGGATGGTCAAGTTTTTATATGAGAGATGCAAAAAGTAAAATGAAAATGTTTGGTAGATTGCAGTTTATGGATAATAAAAGAATAGCTAAAATAGTATTTAATTGGGTTATGAATAAAGGGCAGGTAACAAGATGAGCGAGAAAGGTAATGTGGTATGCAAAAGATTTGGATAAAGAATTTATATCAGTATATTTGTACAAAAGATGGGATGATTGTGTTAAGAGGATTATTGAGTGTTATAGTAGTAAGGAATGGGATAAAAGAATAAATTTATTAATAAAGACTAGGGAGTTAGAGAGATGGAGAAATAGTGTGGAGAATAAAAAGAGTTTAAATATATAAAAAAATAAACAGAATATTAGGTGTGAGTTAATATATGATAATAGTAAGGAAAGTAGTTTATTGTTTAAGGCTCGAACAGGATCTTTAGCTACAAAAGAATATACATGTAAATGGAAAAATATGGGTGATTTATTTTGTAAATTATGTAAGGAAGAAATAGAAAATATTAGGCATTTGTTAATTGAATGTAAATGTTTGAAAACACAAAGGGTTCATATAATGAAGTTGTGGAAAAATAAATATAAAAAGAGTGATTATACAGAAAGTGAATTATTGGTTTTTATGCTGGGTTTGGGAAAAGATAAGGGGCATTTAGATATAAAGATTATGTTGTGGAAATGGGATAGAGCAGATTATGGATAAGTTTAGAGTGGGTAATGTAAAATAAAGTGGCTAACAGGTTTATCTGGGCATAATTGCTGAGATATTCTTGACTTCGTTTAAGGAGAAGTCATAATACATCACATCACATTTCCGGTCAAGTTATTTGTTTCGGTTTCATTTCAACAAATGTCCACATCGCAAAAACAATACAATATTGTTTGTACTTTACTGTTTTACTTGATTAAGGTTAGTATTTATTTGAATAAATATTATGAAAGATGTTATTTTTTTATATATAAAAATGCTTATATACTTTTTTTCTCACTTTTTTATTCAAAATTTATCATCTCATTAGTTATTATAAAAATGTATTTTTTATTTCAAACTTATTGTCATTTATTTATTAACAAGTAAAAACATATTCCAATTTTTTAAACTTATCAGGTAATTTATAATTGATTTATTAATTAAAAAATAAAACATACGGAGATATTTAAAAATAGAATATGCTTCGTATAATTAAACAAAAAACACTGCTGCCACTTAGTGTCTCTACTAACTAATAAGTACTGTTATTTTATTTATATTTTAGAATAAAAGTATTTTTTACCCATGGATAAATGGTTGAACTCAAGTACTAAAGGTAAAGATGCAGATGGCAATGCTACAAAATCTCTTCAAGCAGGAGGTCCTAATCAGAATGAGGCATCTCAGATGCAAAAAAGGAAATATGATGAGACATTTCTCCAATTTGGCTTTACTTTCAACAACTGTGATGGTAATGAACAACCTCTTTGTTTAATTTGCAATAATGTTTTGTCTGTGGAGAGTATGAAACCATCAAAATTAAAAAGACATTTTGAATCCAAGCATCCTTCATATGTCAATAAGCCAAAAGAATATTTCGAAAAACTGTTAAAAACTTCAAATAAAGAAACACAATATTTTGAGAAATTTATAACGGTTAATGAAGAATATTTACTCGCATATAATGAAAAATATTTACTCGCATCATATGAAGTTTCATATGCTAAAAATAAAAAGCCACACATCATTGGAGAAGATCTTATATTACCTGCTGCTATTAAAATGGTAGACATACTCGCATCATATGAAGTTTCATATCTGATTGCTAAAAATAAAAAACCATACATCATTGGAGAATCTCTTATATTACCTGCTGCTATTAAAATGGTAGACATACTTCACGGAAGTAAATATGGTGATGAAATTCGGAAAATTCATTTGTCAAATGACACTGTCACTAATAGAATTTCTGAAATTAGCAATGACCAATTTGAGCAACTTATTACTAGATTTAAAGAGAACCCAATATTTACAATTCAGTTAGACGAAACAGCTGATATTTCAAAAATAGCTCAATTATTAGTATATGTCAGATACATTTATAAAGAAAACATTGAGGAAGAATTGTTATTTTGTCATTCTGTGGAAGAACCTACAAGAGGGGAAGACATATAATAAAGTACACAATTTTTTTTAAACTGAAGGTTTAGAATGGAAAAATTGCTTTGGAGTATGTATAGATGGTGCAAAAGCAATGTCTGGTGAAAATATTAGTTTTAAATCTTTTGTTAAAGCTTCTGGTAATAATCCATGTAACTTTTACACACTGCCTGATCCATTGAGAAACCCTTGCAGCAAAAAAATTAGCAACAGAATTGAATGATGTGCTTCAGAATGCTGTCAAAATTATAAGCTTTATTAAAAGCCATGCCTTTAACAGCCATTTATTTTCAAATCTTTGTAAAGACATGGTCTCTGAATACAAAAATTTATTATTACATGCAGAATTAAGATGGATATCAAAAGGGTGAAGTTTATGAAAATTATTGTTATTAAAAAAAGAAATTATTGTATTTTTAACCAAACAAAAATCTGATCTTGCTGCTCTTTTTCAAAAGGATTTATGGCTATCAAAGCTGTGCTATTTGTCTGATATTTTTGAGAAGCTAAATGATCTTAATTTGTCTCTTCAAGGAAAAAATAGCAATATTTTTACTTCGAATGATAAAATTGAAGGTTTTATTAAAATGATCAACATTTGGAAGAATAGAGTGGAAAATGATTCATTAGAAATGTTTTCGACTATTGGCAATTTTATAATTGAAAAAAATAATTCTAACACTTTATTTGCAAAAATTATTATAGATCACTTAAAAACCCTAGAAACACAGTTTTGCAAATACTTTATATCAAATTAGATTTCAAAAAGTTATCTTGGATTCAAAGACCATTTTTGATTGACATTAATAAGATTAATCAACTGCCATATAATGCCTAAGAAGAATTTGCTGAGCTATTGAGTGACTCAAACTTAAAACTTGACTTTCCACAAAAATTCTTGACTAAATTCTGGATCAAAGCTAAGACTGAATTTTCCACAATTTCTGAAATGGCATTCAGCACCACATACTTATGTGAAATGTTTTTTCAGCTTTAATGTATATTAAATCCAAATATTGTTAAATATTGAAGAACATTGAAGATGCTTTTGTCCAGCAGTATCAAATATTTCACCAAGATTTAATTTGTTATGCAGCAAAAAACCAGCACATCCATCTTATTAAAATGTAATTTTTTTCCATTAATTTTTGTATAATATAAAACAAATCCTAAAACTGTTTATTTTCATATGTATATTGTTTATCAAAAAATAAATTATTTATGGGAATATTTATTTCTATATCTATTTTATATTTAATATCTGAGGTTGTGAAAAAATCTCTATGATAAAAAGGGTCATGAATGAAAAAAGTTTAAGAAGCGCTGTTTTAGAGCATTGTATATATTAAATTATGGCATGTGATGGGGTGCAGTGATTTTTTTGATGAAGCTTACATTTTTAATGTATTATTTTGTTAAAAATTCCAAAAGATGTCGGGTATATATCCAATTTTATAGACCTTTGTGTTATTGTTCTGACAAAGCTATGAAGGAAGTGGCAATTTGTGATAGGATGATGCTTTAGATTGTTTTACCCTACAGCTAAATGTCACAAAAACATGATTTTCAGTAATTGTTAATGATTATGATAATATTTTTGTAAAAGATTTATTATTAAACCAAAAACTATATCACTAGAAGAGGATTGTCTTTGAAAACATTTTATTTTTATAAAGACCATTTTTAGAAAGTATAGAAGTTGTAACAGATTTAAAAATATTTTGTAAAAACTGTAAGTGAAATATTTTAATAACAATTAATAATTTGTTAACTTTTAGAATTTTTTTGCTTCTTTGATCATAACTAATTCTAAATATATCATTTCTTAATAACATACAATTTTAATATCTAATATTTTGTTCTTCAAACTTTTTGAATAGTATTAAGAAGCCAATATCGATGTGTTCCATTGTTATTTGAAAGACTTTCAGTTAGATATTTATTTTCACAATTTTAAAGTATTAATTTTAAATGTTTTTATTATAGTTATTAGAAGGCTTAAATATTTATAATGTAACATATAAATTAATTATATATGTAAAAAAGATTTAATTCCACACAAAAAAATCAAACACGGCATCATATTAAAAATTGCTAGATCATATTAAAATAATAATTGCTAGAGTCTATTCAAAAATTTAACAGGCAGAGTTGACACTGATGAACTTAAAACTAAATCATCTTAACATTATTCAATACTTATATATTAGATCTGCTATGGCTTTTCCAATCCACTGGTAACTTTCTAATCTTGTGATCTATCTAAATAGCATGTACACTTCGATGTTGTCCAAGCTTAAGATGATATATTTGTCCAAATGGACCACATGTACATGATGTATCCACAAGATTTACAATGTTATCAGCAGTGTGAATACTATGTGAAAAGGTATAGCAGTTCCAATACATGACAGTAATTACACCAAACTAAACCTAACAATACTAAAAATATGAATTTCACGTAAAAATAAATCTGAAAAAGTTTTATGCAATTCCCAAATGTTACTTTAAATATAGACAAAACAATCTCTAAATTTCAAATTGCTTAATATATATATATATATATGGTACTTACCATGTAATATATAATAGGAATTGTCACAATAAAACAATTCATCTGTTCTACTTTATTTTAAATGGATAAAATTTTATTTCAAAATGGAGACTAAATTTTTTTTATTTTTCCTAAAATGGAGATTGACTTAACGTGATTGTGCAATATAATGCCTGCATGGGATCTTCACCAGAAATGTTAATAAATAGGAAATATATTTTTTTCAAAACCAAAAAAAAAAATTAAATTACTATACTTACATTATTTCTTCAGTGTGGTGGACTCCTCATCCAGTATGATTAACACAAAAATGGTCAGTAACAGGCAGCTTATAATTCAACAGTTTTATAGGCTTTCCAACAATCCCAATAAATTGTTGATCCCTCTTCCACATTTTGTTTGATAGCTTCCATCAGAGTTTCCACTGTTCTATCATGAATTCTCATTAGTCTCACTGTTCTGGAAGAATTGATTCAGCATGGTTTGTTTCTTTTTATGCAAAAGGCTCTCATCAATTTCACTGATTTTGTTAAGGCCTCCAATTTTATGTTTTTCTCTGATAAACCAAGCTCTGTTTTTCCCCCATTCTATGTATGTTAATTTGGAATCCCAGCTGTAAAGAAATTGCATTGCCATCAAAAATGGAATTCTGTAACTCTCCAACCACATTTCCTTACAAAAGCCTATTTTATTATTACATTCTCAAATGTCTGAAGTGTGGATGTATTTGACCATATTGATCTTAGTAGCAGATAAAATGTTCTTCATTCTGTACTGTTTTTTTTAAAAAGGAAAACATTGTAGTATTAATCAGAAAATTGGAAAAAATTAAATTCGTACTAAAGTAAATAACACTTTGGGAAGAACCTGTCTGAACAAAATCTGGACAATAAATGAAAATGTAAATTTATCACATTTTGGACATAATCAGATGAGATCACAGAGTTTATTTGATGGGATTTCAAGGTTAGACATTTATCATAAATATGAAAAGGCATACCATCTCTCCTACATTACAGGACTAATAAGTTTAT
Organism: Epiperipatus broadwayi; assembly: GCA_028023455.1. Classification (NCBI taxonomy): domain Eukaryota; kingdom Metazoa; phylum Onychophora; class Udeonychophora; order Euonychophora; family Peripatidae; genus Epiperipatus; species Epiperipatus broadwayi. The sequence goes on along the minus strand of JAQFVV010006388.1, from coordinate 1,232,562 downwards.
TTATTTATAAGTTTATTTGAAAATATGAAAACTTCAAATGCAAAACAAAAAAAGTATATATTTTGCAATCTTAAACAGACATTAACTTTTGATTTATATAAATTTCTCAAACTATTCACACAGGATACACATTAGAAAAATTATTCCGGGATAATTAACAGACAGTTATGAAAAATCCATTCCTAGTAGGTCAAACTTTAATTAACTTTGTATAAAACTTGACTATTCTTGAAAATAAGTTTTTTGGTTGTCAGATCCTTACATCATAAACAAATGAACCCATCATATCATTATATTTTAATAGCAATAATACTAAATGTATTAAAGCTATTGTTAAAATATTTTGGAATTGGAACAATCACTGATTTAACAAAATATGTACGATGATGATGATGATGATGATTTTATTATCTTTAAATTTTTAGGGAAAATGTAAAGTGTTAAATGCTAGCAGTTTATACTTAATAAATGGTACATCTAATGAAAAAACAGTTAAATGATGATGATTTTACCTATCATTTTGTCTGCATCACTGATGGATGAAGAAGATGAAAGTGAAAACATAGTGAATGAGCTCAAATCACTCGTTATAATGTGCAAAAAAAATGCTGTGCACAAAAATTAATTAATATTTAAGCCATCAGTTTTTAAACTCTTTTCTAGCTCACTGTTTATGAGTGAAGAAGATAGTCTCTGTCCATATATCTGATTATTATATACAATTTGAATATCACTATAATCAAATATATCTTAAATCTATTTATTTATAATGTTTATTTTACTACATATATTTTAATCATATGAACAAAGGCAACTATAAAAGGGAAACGATCATCACAATATACTTAATATATACAACAAACCACACACAAACTTTTTTACAAATCTTGATTTATTGTATGAACTATTATAATTTACAAAAATATACTTTGTTTTGATAATATTCTTTTATAGTCTTTATCAAACAACAACTAAAAAATACATAAAAAACAATAAATACAAATATTCCATAATACAAAAAAAAAAAAAACAATGTTAACTTATCATTATATTCATTTCATAAGTACTGTTTTTAAAGTAGAACCTTTAGAATGTATTATATGAAAGAATTATAAAAGAAGAAATTTATATTAATGAAATGAAACCTGTAATGAATAGGATGTTAATTGTAAAAAAGAGGATAATAGATTGATTTAATTAAATAATTATAGGGGATTATTTTAAGAAAGGTATTTAAGAAATGAATGTAATGAAAAGTTAAGATTGTTTGTTGGAAGAGTTTTAAATTAAGAGGGTTTTTTTCCCATACGTCATAGCATCGTCCGGGAGGCGAACCCGCAACAACCATCTCCAACCAAATGCTTGCTTGCAAGGTGGCTGCGCTGACTTCTCGGTTAACAGCGCTTGACAAATTAAGAGGTATTTGTATTTCTTATATATATTATGGAATATTTATATTTATTGTTTTTTATGTATTTTTTAGTTGTTCTTTGATAAAGACTATAAAAGAATATAGTCTAAATGTTGGAATATATTTTTGTACGTTATAATAGTTCATATAATAAATCAAAATTTATGAAGAAGTTTGTGTGTGGCTTGTTTTATATATATTGAAATTAATGCTCTATTTTTAAAATAAAAGTCTATGTTTGAGTGTTAGTTTTTAATTTATTTATATATACTTTATCTGAACCAGCATACATCAATTAATCCAAGTAAGAATCTCTAACAAATTTATATTACAATTTATTGTGAAGATACCAAACTTATTACAAGCATAACTAACCTTAATGCTTATTATTAGTCAATTTAAATTCAGAAATTATCGTACGTTTTAGTCCAAATATACATTCTAAACTTTAATTAAAGATGAATATGCGTTTTAGGGATTATTTGAGTTTTTCAGATGTCATTATTTATATGATTAGAAAGTATGTTAAAGTAAAAGTATAGATGTACTATTAGGCATGGTGAAAAGTGGAATGGTTTTGAATTGATTATGTGATTGCATCAGCTATTATGTAATAAATAACTTAAATCTAAATAAAAGCTATTTCTTTCCAGCTATCTTCTTTGATGTCAGTATCTAAATTTCCATCGATTCATTCAGACAAAAAAGTAAATGCTAAAACTTTCATCAAATTTGATAAATTTTGACAAAACATTTCTAACAAACTATGTTAATACCCTTTATTAATCTTCACCTCAATATAAGGCAAGGCATTAATAAATTACATATTAGATACATATTATTAAAAAAAAAGACTAATTCGTTTTTGCACACTATTTCTTCAATTTAACTGAATACAGTAGCATCCCTAAGGTCGGTCAACCGGGTGTAAGCCCAGAGCCCCAGCAGCTATTTAAAAAAATCACTAAACAGAGAATGCATCCCCCAATTTAAGTACAATCAAGAATTTTATCAACAATTTCAAAAACCATTGCTGGGTACAAGAAAGACTATCCAATCTAATATTGCTTTCCATAGAAAATAAATTATGCAAAGATTTTTTTTTCCTCAGTGATGAAAGCTTTTATTCATCAAAAAGACAAAATATACAACAGTTAAAAGGTTTACAAAGAGATGACTACATGACAAAATGAAATTCAAGTACAATATGGTGAGGGAGAAGGGAATACATGTGGAATGGGAAGGGGATATGGAAAGGATGCGTAATCCAGGCAAAGAAGAGTCTTTGGTAAGGAGCAATGGTTGATAGGCTTGGTTGCCCTGGTAGTTTAATAGGAGGATCCATATGTGAAATTAACTTTAAAAAAATTGCTATGTTAAGTCTTTAGAGGTTTCAGGGATGAATGAGGAGATTTCTGAATTATGCTTAGATGCAACAGACAGATTTTTGTCATTTGTAGATGAGTAATTTTAGTTTTTCCCATTGTACTTTGTTCTTTGGTGATGATTTTTTAGTCAAGTTTTGTTTGAAATTCGATTTGGATAAAATTTGTGTGATTTTGAAGATTTTAGTTTATGTAGTTTAGGACTCTGCACATATGCTAGAGGCACTGGCCATCTTTAATCCGTTTGAAAGAATGAAAAGTAAAATGAAGAAAACAATTTTGAACTGGAAAAATTAAGTATATTGATGTAAAAGCAAAAAAACCACTGGAAAACTTGTTATTAATAATTTTAGTTGACTAATAAGAAGATTGAGTGGAATTTTAGGCGGGTAGTTAACCCAGAGGGGGGGGGTCTGAAAAAAAGATCGTTAAAATGACCTAAATAACTGGAACAACATAAAAAAAACTTTATAAATAAGTTCTGAGTGACAGAAAATTGGAGTATAAGAAATATTTAAGAATCTAAGAGGGAATAAAACTCTTTATGGTCCATAAAACAGTTGAACCACCCACCAAAAGGGGGGGGGTGAGATAGTTAAATGTTGATAAGCACAATGTAGACATAGGGAAATTGTGTTAAAAATTCACTAAAACTGACATTTAGTGAATGAAAGAGTATATTAGCAGCAAAATAAGGCCTTTAAAGGGCCAAATAAATATATAAGGCACCTTTCACTGCTGCAAAACCAACCTTTCTCTGCGAGCTGTGAGGAGGATGACAAGTGAGATACTATGTAAATGTGCAATTATTGCAAGAAAAATAAAGTTATATTAATTTTCTTTTTCTTTTATATGAATGTTTTATATGTTCCTTTCTTGTATTAAAAGTGAAAGATTTTATTTACTTTTTTATTTACTGACGGTCCTCGCTCCATATTTGTGGCAAGGATCTCAAAATACAAAGAGCTGCACTGTTTGAATACATTAAATAAAAATTAAATTTTAATTGTAAAATTATTTATTTTATAATAGCCCGTAAACGGTTAAAATAAATTGTGTTCTTGATGGGTTTTTTTTATCTGAAAAATACGCACTAGTCAGGCATGGTGGTGGAGAGGTCAGCGACAGCTGTTTTACAAGCAGTTGTCCCGGGTTAGCGGGTTCGCTTTCCGGCTGATGCTATGACACATGAGAAAAAAATAAGCACTACTTTTTAAAAAGTGTTTTTGATAAAAAAAATTTTAAAATCATATCTATCGATTATGTAAATTAAAAATAATTAAACAAAGAAAGCTTTATACTAGACTTGCGGAAAAAAATAATATTTTTTTTAATGCTTAGTTTTAATACATTTCTTGTTACATCCAATGAAGGGGAACTTTGCATTAAACGAGAGAGAACATGCAATAAGTAAAATTACCTGATGTTAAATCTATAATTACATTTGATTATAACTTTTAAATATATATTATATCTAAGTTTTCTTTCACATTAACTTTCTTTAACTTTTAAAGAAAAAGAATAAAAATGGCATAGCAAACTGAAGATTTAAATCAATTAGAAAGAAAGATTTCTTTCAAAGAATTTGCTTTCATTTTTCAATTGTCCGAATTATCCATTAAACCAATTACTTATAAAAGAAAAAAATCAAAAAGTTAATGGATAATAACAAATATTTACTGCAGATAAAAGAATTTACAAATCTTCATTGTAAGCCTGAATGAAATTGCTTTTCAATTTGATTGAAATAACAAAAGATTTCTATTCTTTTTGTTAGACATTTAAAATGTTTTTTTTTTTAAAAAAAAAAAAAAAAATTAATATCTACACCGGTAATATGTATTTCTTAAAAGTTGAAAATAATTAAGGAATGACAAATTAAGGTGTAATGTAGGCTTAGTAATTATTTGAAGCAATTATGAGGTTTCATTTTTCTCGCCAAAACTATCTTTTACCTTTACATTTTCTGTTATGCCGTCGATTTTGGAAAAAAAAAAAAAATGCCGCTATGCTTTGATCAGTTATATATAAGATCTCATTTACATTATATCATTCATTTTTAGAAATGTACAAGATATACATCTATTAATTAAATTATTAGGCGAAGAATAAATATACTGGAAACCAAGTTTGTTAACCCCAGAGATTGAAATGTGCAGTGGTCTAGTTTTGACATTTTATACAGGGCTTAAAAAAAAAAAAAATTCTAATAAGACTACTGGATTTTAGTTTAAATAGTAAAAAAAAAAACAACACTAGTCCATTTTATTGTTAGTTTGCTATTTTTATTTATGTTCCACATTTTTTAATATTACTGGTAAACATTGACATTAACCAACTGTATTCACATCAATATTTTTTATGGAATAAATTACATAAATGAAATAATAAACTTAATAACTAAAGTTTATTTACTTTATTCATATAAAATATTAATAAGTAGTATATCTTAAGTAATTCACTTTGCTTGCTTTTTGGTTGTTAGAATAAACACAACACAGATATACATATAATAGAGCCATGAAAAACAATGATAATTCATCAACATTTTTAGAGCATTCCAAGAAGACAGGACATTTGTTTGAACCTTCCAGCCCTAAAATAGTCTGTATTGAGAAAAATGACATCAAGCGGAAAATCAGAGAAGCATATTTTATTAATGGCAATAATAACTCCATCAATAGACGAGATACCTGCTTTGACATCTCCAAACGTTGGACTATCTAGTTCATTTGCATACGCTTTGCATACTGTTTTGTTTCCCTTGCCCTATTTTTTCGTTCTGCAGCTCACAGTACCGCTATGAATATGAGGCAAAAGACCTCGAAAGCGCTTAGCGTGTAATAATTTCTGTGTATCTTTATAGCTTCTCATTCAAGTGTGGCATACGCTTTGTTAATTTTGTATAATAAACACACATGTAAATGAAGTTAAAGAATCTTCTTACCTTCACTTGTCATTGAACTAAATTGTACCTTTCACTGCAACATTCTTTGCATACCACTGCTCTGTAATTCACAGTAATGTGCTGCCACTGGTGCACATATATGTGAATTATTTTAGAATATGTGATAACATCACTTAATTTGTATAAGTCATCTAAATTTGCAGACTTTTTTAAATTAGCATATTTGACATAATTTTCTAGAGTGTAATTACTTACTTCTTGTCTGATCAACATACATTCACACATACATAAAGATTTTATTAATACTTTTACAAATAAATGAACAAACTCAGTTGGACATGACACAACCATCCCTCACTCTAAAAAATAGTGCACAATTTAATTGCATATATCGTTTTTTATTTGGCCTTCTGTTTTTTTTTTTGGCGCATCTAGAAGAAAAAAGTCATTGCTCTTCCACAATCCATCAGTCACTGCTTAATTCTGCAGGTATATCAAGAGAGTTTAGTCTTGAAAAATCTTCATTTAATTCCCTTTTGGGTACTTTACTTGATTATAATGCACTAATTATCTTCAATTTCCTTTACAAAATCAAATATAATCAGATGCAGGGGAACTCATGCTTTTACTTATTTTATTAAGTGAATCACTTAAATAGCTTCCAACACGGTCAATGTGTCTTTTAACTTCTTTATCATTGAACAACTGTATTGCACCAATAGATTTGATAACAATTTTGATACAGTTTCTGTATGTCCTTTCTTTTATAGTGTTTTGCATATCCAAATCGTTTCTGCTAGATTGAATTTGACATTTTCTAACTTTGACTCTCAGTTCTTGTTTTTTTTTCAGGATAAATATCGAGACATGAATTTCAAATTTTCAAGTCATTGACTATTATTTTTCTAGTGACCATACTCGGTGTGAAAAGCTGATAAAACATGATGGTTTTTGGTACTTCATCAATATCTGAATATTACATCTTATTCAATGTAAGCTTCAATTGTTGCACATCTGTTGAACTCACGTTGATATTTTGGGTGTCACAATATGTCTTATCCCCTTATTAGTCAAAAGATTTTTCAATTGCAATGACATTTATCTTGTGTCATTATCAAGAAAAATTAATTCAGGATATCCATGAATTGCAAATGTTTGATTTAGTACTTTTATTGCGTACGCCACATATGCATTTTCCATGACTTAGTATTCTGACTTCTAGTAACATGAAACAATAATGACTGGAAATATACATTCATGGAATGGAGTGGCATGATAATTATAAATTCTCTTCCAAGGCTATGTTAACTTGTGACAACAATTGCAACTTTTTTGTGAATAGTCTTACCATTGGTATGACATGCTTTACATTATTTTATGGTTTGCTCTATATCTCAGTTCACATTAGGTCACCATACATAAGATCTGGCCAGCTCTTTCCTCCTATCAGAATCAACATGCAGTCTGTGATTCATATACATCTGTTACACATAGACTGACTCTTCTGGTTGTCCTAGATGGATTGAACTACATAACTTGGCCATCTATCTTGAATTTATTTTTTGGCTAGCCCTATCTGTAATAATCCTTAGAACATTTGACCATGGCTATTTTTTATTATAATTCATGGCTTGTGTTCACATAAATCCAGTAGTTTTTTGAAAGCATCAGTATGAGTAATTTGCTTTCCAGACTAATGCATTAATTTGAAGTTACAGAAAATTAGAATGTTTATCCATCTTATGATCCAGGGTGTTTTTAAAATTTTTCAATATTCCCATTAAAGGTTTTCATATAAATTTTGAGTGAACATTAATAAAAACATCCATATATGTATTGCTGGAATTTCTTCACAGCAAACACAATGGCAAGAGTTTCTTTATCAGGCTGGCTATAATTTTTCTCAGGAGCTGTTAACATTCTGGATACATATGCAATAGAACACTTGCATCCATAAACTATAGGAAATCACAGCACCAATACCATACTTTACTTTCTTGAATGCTACATTCTGTTCACCTCAGCACCTCAGTCATTATTTTCTTAAGAATTCATAGAACAGAATGGCAATATGAGATTTGCTTTTCACAGAACTCACAAAGAAATTTAGTAGTCCCAAGGAAGCTTGCAAGTTCTTGATGACTTTATCTTTGCAGCATTTTTACAGCTCCAAGTTTCTCTGGATTTGGATACTTACTTTGTATCTGTAAATATATGTCCTGCAAATTTGTTCTCTCTCATGAACCAAGTTGAACTCCAAATCTTTCTAGCTTTCCACATACTAAATTAACATTTTTTCTGGGCTCACTTTTTATCTTGGAAGTTGTCAGAATATTATCAAGGTACAGTATAGCTTCTTCTATCCCCTTCAAAAAACTGCCTGTCTTTGTTTGAACATGTTTGGGGCTATCGTTATTCTGTAAGACAATTTGCTATGCTTATATAATCCCAAGTCTGTATTGAAAGAGTTTCTTTTATCATTAAGTGGAATCTGATGAAATGTAGACTGCTAATTTATTTTAGTAAAATAGAAAGCCTTTTGTAATAAAAGTAAAACCTTTCGAACCTTAAACTCTGGTATGCTCCTTTATTGATATTTGTGTTTATTGTTACACAATAGTTACTACATAATCAAATCATGCCATCAGGTTTTTAAATCACAATCACCCAAGCTGACATTTTAATAGGTGAAATTGTGTCTCTCTTATAAATTGCTGTGCTTCTTCCATTTTAGATTTTAGAGCAAAGATGTACTTTTTTGGTCTGCATACAACAGGTTGAGTATCATTAATTCATATCAACTGATTTCACCTTTGATTTTGCTGAACGCATCTTAAACAGCTGCAGAAACTTCTCTTGAGGCTTTGGATTTTAACTTCTCTTTATAAATTTTAATTCTAATTCCAAGAAGTTTGAACCAGTTATAGCCTATAATTGGGATTAACTCCCTTGACACTGTATACAGAGATAATTTTTTTACTCTCCTATTGACTTCCAATGTCACTCTTACAATCTATCTTATATCATTTCAGATTCCATTCATGTCTATTGATACTAAGTCCTATTTATTCATTGGCACATATTTTCTTAACATTAGTTTTAGTTTTACATTCTTCTCATTGATTTACATAAAATGTCTTTTTTTTATCTGTCAAACTTGAGATAAATGGATTTTTAGTCTGCAAGTATATTTTTTATTTTTAAATTTACACAACTTTTTAAGGTGTTGCTTATCACTTCAACAATAACATGTAGTTCTCATCTATTCCTCTCCAATTCTCACTTTGTGCATTCACTCGGCTTATGACTGGATTGGGTTTCTTATGGTTAGCTGCATTTTGAAATTCTGTAAGGATGGCTTCATAAGATATTCCTTTTGTGATAGCACTAGTACACATTAATGAGGACTCATTAAATCATACTTTTCTGAGTGTGTTGTCATGTATATCCCATAATAACTGTTCTGTAATCATGAATTCATACAGTTTTAAAGTTGCAGTTCTTTGCACTTTTATGCAATCCAATGTCATATTCTTTTGTGTTTTCACATAGTGAATGAAGTCTATTACTCAAGCATAAATGGACTATATGTCAGATGCAATTGTTTTAAAAGTGTGTGACTTTTTTGCCAATACTTCATATGGGACATCATCTGCCACTTTTGTTTCACAAAAATGATTAGCTATTTGCAGTGCATATTTGCCTGCCATCACATCATTGTTGTAACTTTTAATTTGTTATTCACAATATTGTTAATCATCATATATCTTGTTGCTTTTTGTTGTTAATTTCACACAAAACTGTTAAAACCCATTGGATCTTGTGAATTATGAAGTATTCCAATGTGCGACTTTTTGCAAGTTCTTATCACTGATCAATCTGCACCATTTTGTCAGGTATAGGGGCAATATTGTCATTAACAAGCTATATAATGACCAATAATTTATTAGGGAATAAATAATATGAGTCAAAGAATAAATTAGCAAATAGAATTTATTTAATCTATATATGTAAATATAAGGTACTTGAACTTGGATTTTCAAACTCTCCACAGCTATCCAATGCATTTTATACAACAAATACACATGACCACAGAATGTGAAAAAGATGAATAATCTCCAATAGCTGTATTTCATGATGAACCAGTACTCATCAGTTAGTGAATGCTGGTTCAGCATGACATACATCTATTAAAAAAAATTTTTTCACATGGCTGTGGTCATGTGTATCCCATTGTATAAGAAGAATTGAATAGCTGGACCTGGTTTGATAGTGCCTATAGATTGCAGTGTCATTTGTAACATTATAAAATAAGGGTATGTTCTCTTTTTAATATCTCACATATTTGGGAATTATTTATAACTGCATAACTATAATGACCATGGAAAATGAAAACATTAATATAATCTGAATGAAAACATAACTCAATTGTTGGTCACCATTGTTAACTGAATAAAAATATACTCTGAAGTTGAACACCAGTTATAACAGAATAAAATTATGGGTCATACTATATTCTGAATCATAGCCTAATTATTTATCACCATTTGTAACAAAATAAAAAATATGAACTAAGGAAGAGCAATCCTAATTTATTAATTCCCATGAATTCTAATGTCATTTGTAACAGAATGAAAATAATAAACTAAACTAAAGTGAATCTCAATCAAAGAATAACAATCTAACACTTAAGTTAATAAAACAATGATAATAATCTTTATTATAATTTCATACATTCCAATAGCATTTAGAACAGACAGAAAACAAATAAAACATTACTTCAAGCTATCCTAAAATATAAGCATTATTTGCAATAAGCCAAAGATAAAAAAAATAAAACTATATCTCACTATCTTATAAATAACAGTATATGCCTATCATATAAATCCCTTATAATAGAATGACAATAATGATAAAGTATTAGACAGATACACTTTAGTATTCCTCATGAATTGAAACACTGTTAATAATAATACAAACTTGTACTAAAAGTCAAATACTATTTCTGTTTACATTTAAACAAAATGATTTATAGATGGATGAAATAATAATCTTAATATGCCCTTTAAATTTACAATATCAATGATACCTACCTAAATATATAACTCAATAATTGATTTCTAATTACAACTAAGTAAAATAAAAGTACTGCTAACTCAGCTACACTATTCCACTAATATTAATATAATCTTATCTAAGTCAGTTATAATAAGATTAAATACTTATTAATAGTACAAAATCAATTAACCTAACATATCTTTCCCCATTCCCCAACTTAAAATATTACAAAATAAAATCCTATTAAATAAAACTTTAAGATTTTCAATAACTAGTTATAACAATATATAAAATAAATGATACATTCCTATTTGATGCTTCTTTAAAAACAATTGACAAATCACTTCCAATTATTCTTCAGTTTAATAAAGCTAAATTATTAAAACTTTAGACTATAACTGGCAAAGCATGTGAAATATTGTTAGATTTATTATAATAAAATATTAATATTAAATTTAATATCTAAACTGAATTTACAGTTCACATTAATAAACTTTAAATATAATTAAAGCAAATCACTCTAATTTGTAACAATTAAATATATCACTATTACTAGTCCTATAACTGAATAAGATTACAATCTTTATGGCAATATTCTGACTTAATATAACATTTCTTTGTAATCAATAATGACTTAAAATAAAATATGTAAATATTTTATTGCAGCTATCTTTACTCACCTTCAATAATTATCATATGTGCACTTTTATCAATCATCAAATTAATTCATATACAATTTTTATTTTAGCATATCTATTAACTGTTACTAACAAAATAATTACAATAACCTTCCAATTACTTATTAATTATTTAGGAATAATCAAATCAGTTAATTTATTGTTGTATAAAATCTATACCTCATCAAATAAATTTAATACAGTGATATGTAATTATACCATTTTCCCAATCCTGTGTTTTTGATTTCTGAATTATTTTTATTACTGCTTCAAATGAATTATGTAGTATAATCAATTAATGAATATTGTCTCATCCAAATACAATTAATAAATTTGCATTGCAAAATTGAATGATAGCCAAGCAAGTTTATTTGTTTTAAATTAATTCAAAATTTATTAACAAACTGATATAAGGTAAAATCAAAAATATATATGTGGCAAATAATCATTTAAAATACATGCATATAATCTGATTATGCTTTAAACAATAGGTTTTTAATTGACATTAATTTCATATTTAAATAGGTGATTGCACATCAATCTCCACTTATTGGATACTAAATACAAACCCATATATTTATATAACACAAAAAATGTTGTAGAACATTTATACTCTAAGAAATATGAGACATTTCAAGATGCATCTTTTTTAAAATACTTCATATAAAAATATAGTTTATCAATATATATATATATGAATAAATCTATAATCTACTTATTCATAAATATAAATTTAAGAGAACAAAATAAAATAAATATTTATTACAATATAATTTTTAACTCATAATATAAGTAATATATCTGAGATTAATTAATAATGAATAAAAAATAATAATATTTTAAAATAAAATGGTAATTACTATGCTGCAACATATAAATTCAAACTTAGGAAGACATAACTCTTAATCTTAAATTATACCCCTATTTATATCAATAAATAATACATATATTAAAAGAAAAAAAAATATGGCTATAATAATAAATACAGGGAAATCACTAGAAAAAAAATATGGCTATTATAAATATAGGCAAATCACTTGAATAACAGTCTTTAAATATGGCCTTTCAAAAATAGTACCATAGATCTAGTGTTTATAGTTTTTAAAGACAATCCAACAATGTTTTATTATTTCAAGGGCAGTAAAAATATCTACAAAAAGCTATAAGATTCAAAGCACATTTTGTTAATTCCTGTATTTTCTAAATATCCAAATTATTTTTTCAGTTAGCAGATATTTGATCAATATAATGTTATAAGTGTGCAAACACTAATTTATAAACAAGATGATGTAATGTAAATATATTTCCATTTAGCAAGTAATCAATTCATAAAACATTATAAGTGAAAAGATGCTATGGAAATTGAAACAATTCTTATCCTGTGTATAAATAATACATCAAGCTGGTATATATCAATAGGATAACATAATCTTTGTGTACTTTTTTCTGTTGTTAAGATTTAGATCTCATCATTGGACACTAGGTAATATCCATTTTTAAAACAAAGAAACTGATTGTTTGGAAATGATAATAATTAATTTTCATATTCAATAAATTGTAATTTCTCTCACAAACTTAATGATCTTGTGCAGTCAATACTCAGTTATGTTTTTTTTTTTAAAAATCACCATATTGTACTGCCCTACATAAGGATGGGTAAATAGAGAACATTGCCATGACAAAATCAGGTCTCAATTCCATTTAAATAATATCAATGGATATATGCTAAATTAAAACATAAAGAAAAAAGAAAAACCAATGCATTGTTTATAATATTGATATTCTAGAATATCCAACTAAATTTGTCTAAAGGATCATATTGTTAAATTGTCTCTTCAATTTTGAAGGAAATACTTTTAACATCTATTTAATTAAAGTTTGTAGCTATTATCCCAGGATTTTATTCAATAAATGAAGCATTTGTTGAATTATTACAGAAATATCTCATATCATAAAATAAATAATATATTGCTAGTCAAAAGAAATAACTGAAATAGTTTCTTTAAATTATTATTGGAATAAATGTAGAAAAGTGATCAATGTACTTGTTTTGTTAAGGTGTCATTTGAGAATTTTATTTTGTTTTTATGTGCAACTGACAAAAGAGTTAAAATAGATTATGAAGAATCCAAAATATACATTTTACATTGCAGATAAAGATTTTCCAAAATGGATTAAATTGATTGGTATGAACTTGATCAACATTAAATTTGGATAATTGTGCCACTAATAAATTTCTTTTATACAAGAATACCATTATTTTATTCGATATTTAAATGCTGTATAAATTTTATATGAATAGAGTGCTATTTATTTTGTGTTTTAATTTAATATATTAAATAAACATATTATTGTAATAAATGTAACATATGTGACCATGTATCTCCAGTGGCAACCCAGGTAGTATAATTTACATTTAATATTTAAATATAAAGTATGACAGATAAGTGAGAGTGAATATATAGTAAATATTTGGTGCAGGAGAGAGATTGTGTTCATAATCCTTATTTTATTTTATTATGTGCTTTAAAATTGACTAAAGTGTAGCATTAAATTGATCATTTAAAATCTTTTGTCTGATTATATATATTTAAAGTAAATGTGTGATGAGACATTGCAATCAATCTTCTCCATCATGTATGTTGTATTGTCACACACATATCATGATTTTATACACCACTTCCAAAGAAGCAATATATATTTAGTTTTAATATTTTTTATTATAAGATGATAATAAGTATTATGTTATTGTTACATTTTGTTTCCTCTTTTTATTTTATTGATATTTACAGGAAATAAACAATAGTGTTATTTTAAAATTATATTATGTTATTTTGTTTTAATTATTAACTCAATACAAATTAAATGCAGGTCATGCCATCACACTGGTGATTTATTTAATGTTACACTTAAATATTTTATTATATTTGCAATTTGAAGCTAAGAAATTAAAGATAGAAATCATACATAAAATCCCTTATACATGTATTTACCTACATTAATGAATACAATTCAATTCCCTGAGAAATTATGTTTACATGTATTGTTTATTTTATTTAGGAAATCTGTAGTAAGTGCATATGTGAGGGTTAGGATCTTATGATGGCTCAACAATATGCAAATTTGTTTTAAATTTGCACCAGTGTAATTGAAATCAAGTTTTTTAGCTTTTCTTGCTCAGATTTCCATTTTAAAATAATTAATCTCTTACTTGCCATGTCTATTTCAAGTCAAAAATCCAATATGAGGTTATAATATATATATATTGTAATATAATATTTTGAATGGATGACTTAAATGAAAATATTTAATATGTAGAGTTATCCCTTTATAATAACTTAATTAGAAAGCAGTTTACTGAGAACAGTAACTAATGAAATCCAGCTGTCCCAAGACAAGAGTTAAAGTAAAACTGTCACACAGGCTGATTGCACTCAAAAGGAGGATTATTCCTAATTAAGAAATTATAACACACATTAAATATTTCCCTATATATGTGTGTGTTATACATTTTTTGTTAGTGTGGATTTATGTACATTATCTTATGTAAACAAAAAGCCATCTATGAACAATACAAATAATTAAATTAAATATCTCATTAAATTTTACTGCATTTATTAATTTAATGGAAATAGGTCTTCAAATATATTTGAAAACAAAAAGTGAACTCAAAAATATATAAGATAGACAAAAATTCATTTGCAATTTCTAGAGATTTTAGAAAATAAAGCATGAAAGAAAAGTCATAATATTACCAATAGTAAAAAAATAATCATAGTTATTAAGACAATGACATTATTTTCTTTAAATGATAAAGACATTAACTCTTGCAAAAAAAGTATAAAATGTGCTGTATTTTGTAAAAAGTATCCATTCAATCACTGATTCAATAAATTATCACTTTATTACAAATGTAATCTATTTTTAATATTAGAATAGTTAAGGATATTGCACTTATGATAAAAATGCCAATACTATTGTTTATCATAGTTTTGTTGTGAAATATTCACTACTATTTGTAATAATACTTCCCACAAGTTTTTATTATATGAAACTTATTGATCTTTATGAGTACAAAAAAATAATCTTCTTATAATCTTATTCATAAAAAAACATATTTTCTATAATTAAAACTCTTATACAATAAGATGATTGATTGATTCTTTAAATTAAAAGAAATGATGTAGTTGTCATATGTAGATAGAATATTTTAAAGAATGCTTTTCTAACTAAATATATAATAATTAAGTGTATGTGATCACTATTTTTTATGCTTACACAAGCTATTTAAACAGAGGCTAAACTCTCCATACAGTAGCACCATTCAGTGTAAGCCAAAGTAAAAAATTGATTTTATGTACAAACTTTCTTGCATCCATTGATTACTCTGGCTTGCACTGAGTGGTACTATTGTATAGAAAGTTTAGCCTCTGTCATCATCATCATCAACCATTATCAATCCACTGCAGGATGAAGGTCTTTCCAAGTTTAATCCATCTTCTCCTATCTTTAGCTTCTCTTCTCCACAACACCCCTGCACATTTTCTTATTTCATCCATCCATCTCACATGTGGCCTCTCTCTGGGTCTTTTACAATCTCTTGGAATCCAGTTTAAAAATTCAATTGTCCATCTATTATCATCTCATCTAGCAATATTTCAATCTTTTAATTTTTTCAATAAGGTCAGTAACACCTGTTTGTTGTCTTACCCATACATTGCGTTTTCGATCGCTTCTTGTTACTCCCAACATACATCTCTCCATACTCCTTTGAGTGGTCTGAAGTCTCTGTATTGCTCTTCTATTAAGTGTCCAAGTCTCAGATCCATAAGTAAGAACTGGTAAAACACATTTGTTAAAAACCATCCTTTTCAAACACATAGGCATATTTCCTTTTAGTATCAAGTTATTTCTACCAAAAGCACTCCAACCAAGTTTAATTCTATGATTAATTTCCTCCATTATGTTTCCATCTGTATTAATAATCTGACCAAGGTATTTGTAACTGTGAACTTCTTCTAATTCTTCATAATCAATCTTTATTTTCATATTTTGAGCAAATCGATTAAACATTACTTTAGTCTTTTTAACATTTATCTTTAGTCCTACTTTTCTACTTTCATCTGCTAACTCCTGCAACATTTCCTGCAGCTCTGAAGCATTATTTGCAAAAACAACTACATCATCTGTGAAATCTAAATGACTTAAATACACTCCATTTACTTTCACTCCTTTAGTTTCCCATTTTAATCCACAAAATACTTCTTGCAGCACTGCTGTAAAGAGTTTTGGAGATATGGAGTCACCTTGTCTCTGTATAAACAATTAAGTTCTATAAACATTATATTAAAATTTATAAAAAAAATTATGGATTGAAATGGAGTTTTCAATTAGTTTGAAAGTAAAACTTTAAGTGATAATTGCATTCCAGATTTTAAAAATAAAAATAAAATATAGATAGAACAATGAGTACAATTTCATGAATCAAGTGGTTATTAAAAGTTCTATTTTTATACTGGGCTGCATCAAATAATGTTATAGAAATAAAAAAATCTATACTTTTTAATTAATAAAAAATCCATTTTAATAGCAAAAAAGCATGATTTATGCATATTATCACTCAAATACATAATAATTTATAAAGCCCTAAATCAAGAATTTTTTTTTATGCTTAATCAAGAATCTTCATACAAATAATTATGGCACAAAAATGAAATTCTATAAGATTCCCAAACACATTTCGTTTTTCATATTAATCAATAAAACCAGATGGATTTGATTTTCCTTAACATAATTGAAGTCCTATCATCAGATCAGGATAACTTATGGCCATAGTAATTATGTTTTTTTTTATAAATGGAATTTGTAAACTGTTGATTTATATATATGTGAACAAATACAACCAATGAACCACATAGTTAATGATTGTTAAATCTATGGAAACAATGGCCAAATTGAAGGATTTTATAAAGCTGCTAATAATTCCCTTTTCTACAAAGAATCTCTACAAGTTTCTTTAAAATGTTTTATTAATAATTAAGCTTTCTAAAAAGCCAAAAAAGAGAGAGAGAGAAAGTCCATAATCTTAAGCATATGAAATAACATATAATAAACTTTTTTTTAAATTTTTTAATTAATATCAGAAATCATTAAATATGAGTATAAATAAAGATTAATTAAAATAAGACAATATAAAATAATCAAATTAATATCAGGCAGTATTAGGCAAAGTCAGAAGAAAAAGATCAAAAAAGTAAAAGTTCTATTACAAGAACTTAGTCTTGAAATCCAAAATGCTATAAATAAAGACATTGAGTAATATTAAAGTTATCTTAATAAAATGTGTTTAAAGTGAAACTTAATATTAAATAACAAAAGCTGCTATCTTATGAAGGATGAAGAAAGTCAAAAAACTTTCAGATTCAAATTGGTCTGTAAAGATTGCCTACCAATAGAATATAGGTGATGTAACAAGATAATGTGGGGGGAAAGGTCTAAAAAACAATGTTGCTGTAATAAGAAGTTAGATTAATGTTAAGATCACAATTAAAAAAATTAACACTAATCCATAAGTAATATTTACTAAGGCAATAAGCCTAAAGCATGTGTGCTTGAAAATGCGAAGGTAGGGACCTCTACAGGTCTTAACCACAAGCTTACACATGTGGTTAAGACCTATAGAGGTCCCTACCTTTGCATTTTCAAGCGCATATGCTTTAGGTTTATTGCCTCAATAAATATTACTTACATAATCAATGTGCGTTAAATAAATTTATAATTACAACTAATCCATGAGATATTGTAAAGGAATTAAAGAATAAGTGTTCATAGTGCTTACCAAATTTATAACAATTTCAATGAAATTCAGCACATATTTTAAGGTTCCATATATATATATAAAGTTTGCTGCAATACCATTAGTCCAATTAATGCCTCTTCAGCCTCTCATTATATCTAGACAAAATTAAAAATTTTCACAGCAGTAGGCTTATTCACTTTTATATTTTTCTAGAAGACTATTTAACTAAGATAAATTGCTATGAATTCTTTTAAATAATTTCATTTATAGACGTCTTCACTAAATACTTATCTAGGAAATAAAGGTAATTCGCAAAACCAATACTTTAAAATAATCAAAATTTTATGTGTCAAATAATATAAATTGTACAGCATGTGAATTTATTCATTCATTCATATTTGATTTCATTATGAATAAAGTGCTAAATGTATAAATATTATTTAAAAAAATAATCTTCAATGTGCCTTAACTTATTTTCATGAATGCTTGGAGAATTTATATCAAAAAATAAATGAGCCCACTGTAAATAAATTGCCTCATTGTATGACAATAGCCTTTGTAGCTATTTTTTACTGTAGTTGACTCATAATCGTGACACATTTTGCTTTAAATGTGTAAAATATTTCCAAATAATATCTAAATTTAAAATTGGCATTTATCCAAAATATAATAAAATAAATATAATTTAGATTAAACGCTTTGAAAGCAAGAAATAAAAAAAGCTTATACAGGCCACTCATTAATATTGCCAAATGATTTTATACCAAAATCAAATCCAGGCACACCCCAAATGATGTTCAACCCTGGATATCCCTTCTTTATATACCCCATGTGTCCAGAAGTATAAATAATGTGTGCTCAGAAACTTGCAGAATCAGCCTCCCTATCCCACCTACTTTAAATCGATTAAGACACCCCCCACCACCACCACCACCACAATGTAAGATATTCTGCAATCAGGCTAAATCTATTTCAGGGAAACCCATGCTAGCTTAACAACTCTGCCCCAATATATGTATAATAGGGCTAAAACAATCCTGACCATTAATCCATATTTTTTTAATTATGAATATAAACTCAATCATCACTTCGAACCTACAACAGCCAGTGTGATATGTTTAGAATGCTATGATGCAAAACATAAACTAAAAAGCCTGACATATCACTAACAATGTGAATGTCATAAACAAAAATGAATTCTGCTTTCTCATCTCCCAAAAGTGAACCATGTTTACATATTATTTAAATATACTTTTTTTAAGTGTCATAGCAGTGACCAGGACACGAACCCACAACCTGGGCAACTGCCTGCAAGTGCAAGGCAGTTGTGCTGACCTCTTGACCACCAATACCTTCACCTTGAAGCTATATTACTATGATTATGATATTATTATAGAGATAATGAAAGCCTGCTAAGTGTATTATATTAAGCAAAAAAAATTCCATTTTGCTTCTTGCTTCCTATAAAAAAAATTCCAGTTTAATTTAAAGCTTTTTATTTCTTGCTTCCAAAGCATTTAATCTAAATTGCAATTGCATAAGAAAAGTCATAAAGTACAACTGAATTAAAATAAATATTAAAAAAAGATAAAATAAAATAAAAAAATTGCATTGAAATAGCCCATTGCAGGACAAAATCTTTTCAATAATCAATTCACAGAGAAAATAATTGAGGAATTTTCTATCATTATTGTTCTTTAGCTATAAATCACTAGGTTGACGATAGAATGATACGTAACTGATAATTTTCTAAACCTGATTAGAACCTAAAACAATTTAAAATTTTAGTCTGCATAGATTCAAAATCAGATCAAAGACATGTAAATTAGATGTGTTATCACTGCACCATCATAAAGTGATGGTGTTTGCTCTAAAATTTGGGTGGTACAGTTTTTAATGATTGTATTCACTAATTCTGTGCTATAAATCTGTTTTAAAGTTGTTCTCTTTCCCAAGTTATAAATTGTATAATTAACATTGATTACAACTACATGTATATATAATATTGTTTTAGACTCAGAAGCAATATTTTTATAATAGCAATGACATAGCCAAAATCTTATCATTACCATTTAACAATGAGCATAGTTCACACATAACATTAATCATAATATTCAATCAACTAGACATGGAATTCTCAGATTAGAATAAATCTTTATACATTTCTCTTATTATATAAAGATTATAATCATGTTTAATGCAATGTTATATAATTTCTTTCATAATAAATAAATAATGAGATATACATAGATTATATTAAAAGAGCAGCCTTAAGAACCATAAATAAACTTCACAGTCAAATGTTTTCCTGAAGATTTGTGGTGATGATGTTTTAGTTATATTTATATACTGGACTATTTCCATCATCTAATATGAATATTGAATGTCTTTGAAAAAAATTAACTTTATTTAAATATTTCAAATACATTCAACTATTAATAACAGCTCACATGTTAAATGTTTTAAAAATTATTTTTAAAAAAAAATAAGGCATTTTAATACACTTTATGTCTTATTATCCAAGTGATGTCTATTTTATAAAACTTTTTTCTTATTTTAATATGATTTATAGAATTTTATATAAAATGTTTAGTTGTACTCTAGATTTTTTTTTACAAGTATGAAAATTAGATTTTGAACTTTGTTATGTTTTAGCATGTTTTGATATTAAAGCACACAGTCATTATTTTATAATTACATTTTGAATTAGAAGGGTCAAATTAACTCAACCCACATTTTTGACACTATCCACTTTAGATAAATATAGTAATAACCGTTATTAATCATATACTAAATGGGAGATTGTTTCTACCATAGATATAAACTTTAAAACTCAATTAAAAATTAATATATCTGATTTTTTAAAATTAAACACACAAACACATGGAGTTATTCACATGTCTTTTTCCTATATGTAATATCATTTTAAATTATTAAATAACCTCGATATTTATATAAATTTAAAAGAATATGTGGTAATATTAAGGTTATTTAATATATTTATTATTTTAGTTAACTATGCAAATTTATTTAAAAACTAAATAAACATTTGATTTTTTTTAAAGTAAAAATATCAAACATTAATGATGAAGCATTATTTCTTAGCATAGCACACCATTGATCTAAATACTCTATCTATTTCTGAGAAAAAAACTTAAGGTGCATAATATCTGAAGCACGTTTTTTATCCATAATTTGTGACTTTGATTACATAGGTCTTCAAGTGATATTTCTTTTTACTAACTAATTATGTATTAGTTCATGATAGTATTATTAAATTTACTAATGCAGTTTCATTGACATTGGTTAAATATATATATATTATTTTCCCAATTTACAACAAATAACAAAAATTAATCTTGACTTAATAAGTATATAATATAGACTAAGGTGATTTTTGAAATCTATGAGTACACTTAGCTTTTCAGTGTATCTTCCATTATTAGTAGCCACTAATAAACAGGTGTTGTCATTCTAATTTTTAAAAAAGAAAAAAAAATTAAAAAATGATTGAATTCAAAATTACTGTATGTATTATTAAAAGATTGAAATATACTTCTATAAACACATAAGAGTATTGAGAGTGATACTGTAGTTAAATGATGAATAACATGAGACGTTCATGATAAATCAAACTATATACTTACTTAGGTGATTAAACAGTGATATTCATGGGACTAAACATTTTTTATCTGTTGTTAAATAATGTTCTCCTTAAATTATTTATAAATTCATTTTTATATATATTTTAATAATTATTCTTTTATCGCAATCTTATAAACAAAAAATTAAATAAAATTTCAGTTTTAAAATATTTATAAAATCTTTTTTATATACTTTAATAATTATTCTTTTATCACAATATTCTTAAAAAAATTAAATAAATCTTCAATTTTACAATATGTAAATACTATTTTTTCCCGTTTTTAATGTTTATTTAATATTATTTTAATAAATTTTTAGTTAATTAAATGATTTGTTTTCTTTTAAAGTATATGTGTGCATAAATATTAAATCAAACATTTGTTATTCGAGGTTTATTTCTTGAAGTCTGTTACAAATTTTGAATTATCTTTTTTTTTTTTTTTTCATGTGGCAAAGCATCGGCCTGGAAGCGAACCTTGAATCACAACTCACATTTATTTTGTAGAAACTCAAATCCATCAGGTGGTGAGAAACTTAGAGCACCTGAGCAACTTCAAAAAAATACTAATCAGACTGTCTATTTATTTGTTTAATTATAATCAGATTCGTTTTTGTAGATTTAATGTTTTAATAATCAGTTATATACATATACACTATTTAATCTTTCTCATTATTTAATACTTACATTGTTTGTTTGTTTTTTTCTTATGTCGTAGCATCGACCGGGAGGCGAACCCGCAACATCCGTCCACAACCAACTGCTTGCTTACAAGGCTGCTGTGCTGACCTCTCGGCTAACAATGCTTGACAAAGTTGTTTTAAGTCTTTAACAGTCTTGATAATTGGTGTTTTTGATGAAATATATATTCAGTGCGACATTAATTTGAAAAAATTAATCCTGAGCGATTGGTCAAGATGTTTAATAAGCCTGGAAGTGCATCTCATAAATTTGAAAGGTTTATTTCATTGCACATATTTATCGAGTGCATTTGTCACTTTGTTAAATATATGCCTGTATATATCAATAATTAATAGTAAATTTATTACATGGATATGTTTGGATAAAAATGGTAGGTATTAGATAAATGAATAAAACTATAAATATTAAAATATGAACTCAATTGGCCATACCTTATAGGAACAAATATTGTGTTTTTCTTATTATTGTTACATGTCTTACATCTAAAATATCATAAAAATTTACACTGAAGTCAGACATTGTTGGATATTACATCACATTTATGTGATCAACCTGACAGATTATTATTACAAACTTAATATTTTTGTGCCCTTAATTACTTTCTTAATCCATATACGATACCATTTTTTGGATTAATTGCTTTATGAATAGTTTATACATAGGGAATTAATCAATATTGAATAAATAATAAAAATGGAAGTAAGAGATTGTAATCTGAGTCAACTGAAAAATGCTGGTTCCACTTATATTTACATCTCAGGCATCATTTATCCTTTTCAACTGTATTTAATTATATGTTTCAAAAATATATTAATATTTTTAAGCATATCTAATACAGTACTTTGTCTCTATATTAGATCTAGAATAAGACTCAAAAGAGAATTATTCGTTTGAATTTAATAGTGGAGCAGTTCACTTTGATTGGCTACTGCACCAAATAAAAAACTTTTCAATTAAATAATTATAAATGGAAAATCCCATGTACTAAATAGTCCCATACACACACATACACATTGATGTAAAAGTGAACAAAGAAACATCTTCATGCTATCAAACTAAGATGCTTTAGATTAGCCTATATAATTAGAATCTAGATTGAAAGATAAGATAACTTCTCTTATTATTTCAAAAATATATTTTGTATTTTAGAGTATCCTCAGTATTAAACATATCATTGAGCTATTATAAAATCAATATGGAGCATATATTAAAAGTGGAAATCATTTCTCTTTAATTTTCTATATGTAGTAACAAAGAGATATGATGAGGGAACATAGTGTTAAAACATATTTAACCAATTATAACATCAACTAACTGAGTTCAGCATCTTCCAGAAAAATATCATATGCCACAATAAGAAGAGTTACAGGGGTAAGCATTTATCATAAAATATCATTAAAATATTAACCAATATTAGCAATAATTTATGAGGAGAGGAACTTTCGACTCACTCTAATAAAATTAAGATTCATGATATTGCAAGCATATGCCGTTGAGATTACATTTAAAGGAACTTTTAGAAACATCTACTGCTCCTACCATCTTTCTTATCAGCATCATAAGCATCTTTTAAGTATCTCATTGGTATGATCAGATAAAATCTTATGTTTAATTTTATACTATATGGAATGTTATCTTAAATCTTTGCCACATCTTTTGAAAATAATTTCTTCACCAGCAAAATAATATTTAAATAATATGGTTTGTGAAATAAATAATAGTATCTCTGAGAAATATGATTATTTCGTTATGTAATATATTTTCTTTGACTTTTCAGATTGATTCCACATAGAATGATATTCTAATAACTAAATAAGACATACACTTATCCCTAAACTATTGTCTTATCACAATTGATAATAATAATAATTATTATTATTAATTTAAATAAAATAAATGATCTCTAATTTTGAATACATTAAATAATAATCTAGAATGACATTCAGATAACAAGAATAAGTAAGGAGTTTTATAGCCATTCTAAATACCATAGAATAAATCTACTTAAATATCAGACAAATTTGAACTAAGGCATCCTTTAAATTTAAATTCATCATGGAATAATAAATCTGGTTTTTCAATATGAAAACAGTTTTAGAATAAATAACCACAGTGATCCTTTCAAGAATAAACTAAATTGGCTGAAATCATCTCAAATAATAATATGCAATTACAAATTTTTTTAAGCAAAATACATCTTTCTTAGACGTAATTATCATAACTTAAATACAATTTTATAAAATGACTCTTAGTAGTTTCAATTTTCATGTATCCTAGTGGCAAAATATTTACAATAATATATGATACTTTTATTATTGTTCAGATTTCCGGTTAATGAGTGGGTGATGTGGACAAATGACTATAAGAAATTTATTAATAAAAAAAAACAAATATTTACTTTACAGCAAACAAACATAAATAATAACAAGTCACAAATAGCTTATCTTTTATGTTCAGAAAGCCAAGGGCTTTTTCAAATACAACTTTTTAAGGCTATGTCAGAAGTTTAAGTTATAAATGGTATTATGAAAAGTAATAAAATTTTGCCTCACTGACAACAGACAGAGCTATAAATTGGTCTGAGGATAGGAATTTTTAGGAAAGCTTGTTAAGAGCTATTAGCATGCTCATTATATAACATTTGTAGTATAAGCTTATTAAATTAAGTCACATGATGTATGACTTGATTTTTGTTGCAATTATTGTTTTTCTTTTGAGACTTTAGTGCTTTTATATTGCTAAATCTATTAATATATGATGTATCTGAATTTAGTTCAGTCCCATATGGATATTTAAGACAGATAGCTGGATTTAGAGACACATGGATATCTTAAAATTTCAGATTTTTTTATTTAATAGTTAACTATTTGATAAATTCTGGCCTTGACCTGGTACTTTTAAATTTAATGCCTGAATATCCTAGTGCCTCACTGATGACAGCCAGATCTAGAAACTGGTCTGAGGATAGAGACATTTGGAAAAGCTTGTTAAGAGCTATTAGGAATATCATTATGTATTATAATAATAATAAATTTTGTATAGCAAAAATAATCTGGTTGATCAAAATAAACATCCTGATGATTCAAACACATTTTTACATATTAAATCATTCATACAGTGATAGTATCTATTTCATGAGTAATGTTCCTTCTATGAATGTTTAATCTTACTTAAAATAAGCTTACCCTTCTAGTAACAAAGAAATGATAAGAAAGATGTTTATTTTCTATGTATGCCTAAATTACAATTTAAAGTTTTGAAATTAATTATTTATCATATTTATATCCTTACTTAGCAAAGCTCAAATACAGGACCTACACATCAACAATATTTAATCCACATCTAAATAATCCAACAATGCTAAAAGAGGAGATGGTGGCATTCCTCATTATATTGATAAAAACAACTATAATTTCCAGAAAAAAATGTTAAAATATTACACATGCATTTTAAAATACATTCAACAACAAACTAAATTACTGAGAAAAGGAAAAATAAATTATGCTGTAATAACCCAAAAGAAGTGCCCCTACTTTTGAGGGCAATAAGAAAATGATCTAGCACTTTGTCACTAATCAAGGATACATCAGGAACAATAATACTAAATATAATTGCCTTAAATTAGAGAGAGCCTGAGCTAAAATCTCCAAAATATGAATGCTAGTAAGCCAAAATATATGAGAGAGATAATTCTACTATCTCTTTTGAAATTGACTAGCAAAAATAATAAGAGAAAAACACATGCTACAATCTTGTACAATACTGTCAAAAATAAGAATGCTAAACTAAAGAGAGGGAGACTAAAACGTTATCTCAAAGTAAAATGCTGTAACTAATGGATGTGAAAGATAATTAATAATTATTGCTAAATATAGCTTGATTAAAACTAGGCAATAAAGAAATAGTAAAATAAATAATAGAAATATATGTCTATTTATACTGTATCAACATAATAATATACCTCTCATGAATAAATGATTCATATCTAAAAGAAAGCACATTTTATTTTAAAATGTGCTAATATCACACACATATATTCTGTTAATATTGACCAAAATATTATTACTAAAATATCAAATAGAATTTATAAAATAATATGCATTTAAAATAATAACCATGTGAGCAAAATTATACACAAATAAATTATTAATCTTTTACCATTTTAAAATAAAAATAAATTCCTTTTGTTTCTTCTGATCTTTTACCATTTAACCATTAAAGAGGAACTTGAACAGTCTATCCATCAACAAAGTTCTGGAGACAGCAAAAATATTCAGTATAAATATTACTTAATTAAAATAAAGATATAGAACATAGAAGCTTCACAGTTATCATTAAATAAAATTTTAGATAAATTATACTAGCAAACTATAAGTATGACTATATATTGATCAGGTTTTCATGCCTTAATAGCAAATATTTATTCAAATGCAATGTTCTATTTTTCACAATTAATTTAAGCATTTCAATTTTAATCCTTCAAAACATTTTGTTCATTAACTATAAAAATCAGTATTCAGTAAGAGAAATGCTTCTTTAAATATCACATTTTAAAATATCAGAGGATTTAGCAGAAATATTTTTTAATTATACTTTTTAAACTACAGCTGTGGTTTCCATAGCAACACCAATGAAAAGTGAGAATATGCTATCTTTCACAAAATAATAATTCAGGAAAAATTCATCTAAACAATTAAAATATAATATCACTTGTAAGAATAATTAATGTTTCCATTTCTAAATAAATATTTTAGAACATTTGTCAAACATTATTAAACTATGTTCATTGTTTCACTTCCCCTGGATCCAAGAAAATACTTTCTTTTCTCCTAGGATAAAATTAGACATAATAAATGAAACTTTTTTATGCTGTTATAAGATAATAATAT
The DNA here is from genome assembly GCA_028023455.1 of Epiperipatus broadwayi. NCBI lineage: Eukaryota > Metazoa > Onychophora > Udeonychophora > Euonychophora > Peripatidae > Epiperipatus > Epiperipatus broadwayi. The sequence goes on along the minus strand of JAQFVV010006388.1, from coordinate 1,205,090 downwards.
CTTTTTATATAATAACAGCAAAAATTTATTGGTTATTAAAGCCAAACATTATAAAATTAAATATTTTATTTTCATAAATATGAGAATGATTTAATAGATGACTGGTAATACTCACAATAATGAAGTAAATTTCTTTATTATTTGAAATTCAAAGTTCTTTACACAATATAAATTAATTTTAAGTAGTGTTCTATGTGAAATTAATGTTTTAGAAAAATATATAAAGTTATTTAAGATTTTAAAAACATTATTGTTTTTGCTGCTAAAAGTTTTAAATATCTTACAGAAAACTTAAATATAAAAGAAATATTGAAATTAATAATAGCCTATATGTTGTTATAGTGGCAATAATAATATCCACAGCTTTCAAATGCATGAAGTTTAAATATTTCAAGTTTAAACATTAAAATTTACCAATAAATCTTGCTGCACTGAAGATTCTGTCCTTGAAGTTTAAATTCATATGTTATGGCTAGATAATTTTACTTTACCCTAACATACTTTAAGTGAAGAAAACAAAATTTTAAATAAAATTATATTTTTTAATTAAAACTGGAAGTAAAAATGCAAAAAAACATGATTTTAAGAATGAAGTGTCAAAGAAATATTTTAGAGTAAACAATGAGAGAGTTAATTTTACCTATTTTTACAAGTGGTCAGGTGAGCACTTTAAAAGACTGGTTAATGACACTTAAACCTACATCCCTTTCCCTTTATTGATTTGAATACACATTTTATTAAAACTAAGGAAAGTTGCTAACCAAAAATATAATTAATATTTAGTTTTAAAATAAATTACTGTCTCTGTCTAGCAATAAAAAATTTAATATTTCTTGTAACAATTATTATTTAAAACTTAAACATTAGAATAAAATAAAATATTACACAAATGAAATTGGCATTATACTTGAAACAAAAGAAATATTATTCATAATATTTAATATATTCATTTATTATTTATTCTAACCTAGACAAATTTCATCATGATATTATTTTCTTATTGTCTTTTTTTAATTATACATTTAATAAGTTCCTTAAACTAAGTAAATGTTAAAATTAAAACTTTTATTTATTTATTCATTCAGACATTCATTTGTCTATTATTTAAAATCCTATCTTTAATTATCATTAACTTTATTAAACTGCTTGTAAATAAATAAATTTAAAACACTTACTTATTATATTTTGTGTTGAAACTAAACTGAAATTAAAACATTGTGAATTTACTTGCATACCATTAGACCTTAATATAGGGTTTGAACCCAGTTTCTTAATCTTAAAATTAGTGTCAGCTTTCTAAAATATTTTAATGGTTAAATTATGACTGAACAATACTTTTAAATATTAAAGTACATTACCCATTATTTTAATTTATCAGCTATTAAAATTTTAAATATTTTGGGTATGAGTATCATTTATTCAAGACTAAAATATTATAAATTAAACTATCAAAATTATTTTATAGCTATAAAATTTGCAAGTATACTAATATTGTAACTTTTTTATGAAGAATTGTAGCATTATAAGGCACTAACAAAAATCTCTTTGCTATAAAATTTAAATTAGATTAAAGAAATTTTTTTTAGATATTGTGGCATAAGACATGTCCTAGCATTTAGCTTCGGTAAAAAACTAAAGGTCATATTTTATATCAAATAATATTAATAATTTTAAAAAATTCAAAAAATAATAGAAAATTTACTCAAAAATATTTTACAATCTGATTTTATACAACATCTATAAAATAACATAGTAAATCATATAAGAAATACATCAGAATGATTAAATGTCTAATTTGAAATTAAAAACTCTTACTAAAGATCATATATAGACATATATCAAAAATCCAAACATACATATTCTTAAACTGGAAACTAAATAAATTAAAATTATTTACTAATCTAACATTTATTATATACTCCAGCTCAAACTTCATGCCACCAAATGAGTTCTCTTTTTATCTGCCAACTAAATTATTATATAATCACAAAATGTCTTCTTTTTATATTCATATGCAACTGGGTGGAGTTATATCAAATAAAATATATATGTATAGAATAAAAAAAATTTATTCTTTAATAAAACAGAATTGTAAAAAAACATTGTTGACTTATATATAAAATATGATAAATTATTTATTATAAATTCAATCTACTCCTGCTGCAATTTAGTATTTGGATCACACTGGCTCCTCATATAGAGAAGGATAATACCCAGAGGTTACCTATAGCTAGACTGAGATTATACAAGGTATAATCTACAACCATATTACCAAGCTACATAACTTCTGCTGCTGAATTCAAACCTTGTCATTCAAAGTGCTTTATTTGTTTTGAAGTAAACTTCAGGTGCCAGTTAATTACAACAAGTATCTAACATGCTCTGGATGGCAGCCACCAATTCAGTGCCTGATAAATCCCAACTAGCTGAATTGAAAAAGTAAGATAAAAAACTGCTTTAATTAGTGGTATTGGTAAAAGAATTGACTGACAAATACTAATTTCCAAAAATAATTTATTCTAAATACTTTAAAATTATTTAGAGAACTAATTTGTCCCTCTCTTGAGTAAAATAACAATTACATAATATCCTGGGAACACACACATTATAATAAACAAAACATTAAATAAACAAGCATTAAAACTTTATATACCATGCACACATATTCTGACATATAAGCTGTTGGTTTGTATGCTTCGACAAGTTCTAGGACTATCAGTTTATTATATTAATCTACACATAAATAGTTCATTTTATGCTGGTTATAGAGTTCATTTCTGTTGACTCTGGATATCTCAAAGATTGCAATGGCTACAATAATTACTGACATAATAGGAGTTGGAATAATGAATAATTAGTATTACCTATAGGTTTTTCAGATATGTCTTCCTCTGAATAGGTGGCTGCTTCTTTCTCCTGTGTTATGTGTGTTGTACCAATCAGTTGGAATTTGAATTGTTACGAATGTGGTTCCTTGCTGCATTTTAGTCTGGCAGACAAATATTTGAACAGTTCAGGTTGTTAAATATTCATCATGGCTAATTAGAGATCTTCCAATATTTTAGGGCAGTCAGAGATTGGAGTACAGAATTATACTTCTTTTGATTAGCAACGCATGTTTTTCTTGGTGTTTGCAAGAAATATAAGTTTTATTTGCACAGACTGGAATAACACTGTTAAAAGAGATCTGATGATGATGAGTTTTTTAGCCCTATTTATATGTGGCTAACGTATTGTTCAGCTTCATTAACATTTTAATTAATTAAATTTATTAATTAAATTTTCATTGTTTATTTGTTCATATTCCTTCCAGATTAATCTACTTAGGATAAGATGTAACTTTTTTAATTATTTTCAAAATTATCAGTCCATTGTATAATGAAAATTTAATCTGGTTTATCTAATTCATAGCTTCACTTTCCACATCATACCAACAAACTTCTCTATTACATTCTGAGATATTACATGTAATCCATTTCATGACCTTTTACAATATTTTTTGGATTCTGTTTATGACTTCAACTGTTCATATAATATATTTTTAGCAATATATCCAGCAAGCTACATTTCAGGATCTTAATTATTTTAATAATGCCACTAACAGCTGTTTGTGTTTTCATGCGGCTACTTCACTTCCAAACCCTTTTTGTTACTGCCAACATAATCTTTCTATACTTCCTGAGTGGTCTGAATGTCTCTTTATCTTCTTCTGTTAAACATATAAGTCTCAGATATATAAGAAAGAATTGATAAGACAAATCTATTAACAAAATCTTCCTTTTCAAATACATAAGTATATTTCCTTTTAATATTTTTCTACCAAAAGTATTTCATCCAAATTTAATTCTTGATTAATTTCATCCATTACATTTCCATCTGCATTAATAATCTGAGAAAATTATTTATAGTTGTTAACTTTTTCAAATTCATGATTAATAATTGAACAACACTTTAATTTTGAGTATTTATTTCTAGTCAGTTTTGTTTCCTTATTTTCATATGATAATTTTTGCAACATTTCTTAAAGCTCTGAAGCATTATTTATAAAAAACAAATACACCACTTCTGAAATCTAGATGACTTAAGTAATTTCCACTTACAGTTATTTTCTTAGACACCCAATTTAATCTACAAAATACTTCTAAAATTATCATAAAATATTTTGGAGACTTGGAGTGACTCTGTTATACACCCATAATTATCTATATTAATCTTCTTAGTGGCATATTATGACATTATGCTGGGTCTATATCATGACAGTCCAAAACAATAATCATTTAGTCCAAAGTATAATGGCAACTTATGATCATCCATCATTTTTATAATGCAATAACCTAAAACCATTTTAAAGTCCAACTTATTTTTAAAATTGATTGGAATTCAAAGTTTGTTCATTGCTAATACCTTATATTAACATCTAGAAAACTACGACATAGTAAACTTAAATTTTCACACTATACTATCGTAAATTAAGATTCAATGAGTAATATATGAAGATATTTATAGCTTCACACTTTCAAGCCAAGATGCTTAAGACTAGCTTATATATATATAAAAAGTTAAGTTGAGAAGAATGTGGGACTATCTTTTTCTTATCAAAAACTCTATCATGTGTTGTGGCTTGATCGCTCTTTAGACTGCTGTCTTAACATCTGATTGGCTGCCTGAGAAGCAACAGTAGTGCATGTGAGAGAATGGCAACCTCTCAATTTATTATCATGATAAACTGTAAATGTTTTGGTAAAGATTTTAAATAAAACTGATAAAAGTCTGATGGATGTGTAATTTCTAATACCTTCTTCGTCAAATTTCTTAAATATTAATATTATTAGAAACATTTGGTACATCTTTATCATTTAGGTAATTAGTATATATTTTTATCAATAAAATTTATATTTCTTCACCTGCTTCTTTTAAAATATCAATAGAAATTTTGTTATTCTCTGGAGCCTTTTCTTCATTATAGATTGACTTTACATCTCCTCACTTTATTTAAAATGTTTGGCAATTCAGAAAACTGCAATATGAATAAATTAAATTCCAAGTTAGAAATGAATTCAAATAGAATAAAAAAATTTAAATACCTCTTTGAAAAAAATATTTAAATTATTTGCATCAATGAACAAATGAAGTCATTCCAATACATTAATATAAAGATAACAATAGCTTACCTTAAAATAAAAATAAAAATCTTTCTCAAACAACGAAATTTGAAGCTTTATCAATATTTAAATTAAAAACAATGGAGAAAATAACAATTGTATCATTATTCTTCCTACGTATTTAATTGAATAAAATAAATAATATATAATTGCAACAATTTCCAATTCTTATAAACATTACAGCTTTTTCAAAATATAATTATTGAATTTTTACAATATGAAAAAGTTATGTATGAAAAGTTCCAAATTCCGTCTCCAAAACGAAATATGCGCAATATTTAGTCTCACCAAAACATATATAAAAGCTATTTTATAATTATTTTTCAAAACTATATTTTGTTTTCACATTTTCTAAATAAATTAAAGGTTTAATTCCACATATAATTTTTTGCGCATTTGTATTATTTATAAATAAAATATTTAACTTACATTTTTTAGATATGTAAAATATTTTACCTAAGTACAAAAAAAAGCGGGAAACTGAAAACTAAATTTATACCGGAAATAAAACTTATGATTCAACGTTTATTTTGGATTATATTTTATCATGCTATACAGTTAATTTATTTCTTTATGTACATTATTTCAAAATTTTACGTGGCATTTATTGCGTATTATAAAGAAACGTAATCGTGAAAGTTTATTCTAAGTTACAAATTATTTATTATATAAAAATTAATTGTCAGTGCTAAACAATTTTAATAATTTGAGTCCAAGGATTTATTAGTCCATAAAATGTTGTCGTATTTAATGCGTTACTCGAAGTATGAAAAACATAATCAGTTGTATGAAAACTAATAAGCTAACAACAAAATGGAATTTAATACTACCGTAGATGTTTTAGTTTTATCTTAATCCTAATCAAATTTTATCATTTTAAATATGGTGATTACTGATTTAGCATGAAATAAGTATATTGGTGACGTGTTCAAGTGTATCAGTGTTATGAGATAGAGTGGTAGGTGGTGTGAAAGTCTGTGCTCGTATACCCTATATATTACACATATAGACACAGGTATATAATAAGCCTGTGTTTCAGTTATTACATAGTAATATGTATTAATGTTTTATGTCCTGTACATGAGGGGTCCGATTGACCTCAGGTCAACATCTCAGCCTCAGGGTGGCCTTTGAGCATTCCATCATCATATTTTCAATTGGATGGACGATTGAAGTTGGAGTGTAGAGTAGACTGAAGCCTGTCCATTAAAGTATGAAGATTGACTATCTTAATATACATCTGAACACTTATAGCATATATGTGTGGAGATGGTAATCTGGACCAACTGATGATTGCTTGTTTAGCATGAAATACTTATATTGGTGATTATTTATCTTTTCAACATATATGTGTTCAAGTGTATCAGTGTTATGAGATAGTGTGGGGAATGGTGGGTCACGTGAAAATCTGTGCTCATATACTGTATACATTACATTTTAAATAAAAAAATAAGTTCATGCTAGTTTACATTGGCATGTTAGTAAATAGGCTCCAATGCATGTCATTAGCTATAAATAGTTAAAAGTTTAAATAAGGAAAATAATACATTTATAGATGCATCCAATCTGTGTTAAATAATAGCACTTTTTATGTTTAAATTACTGAATCAATTTTTACACTTTCACCACTGCCAAATATAATACTGATGAACAAATGTTTTTTTTTTTTTTATGTTTCTTGATAAAAGAGAAACAATAATATTTCTTTCTTGCAATTAATCAGGCAACCAAGAATATCATTCTAAGAATTTGCTAGATTATGGCAAATATATGGATGCAGCATAGATCCATTGGTCAAGATCATAGAGATGAAAATATCTTAAATTAATATTGTTAAATATTGCATTGGCATCTGTATGATCTCATGTGAATACTGAAAAAGAGTAATTATCAAATTAATGTATAATAAACACTGGTCATTGACATTAAACATTTTCTATTTGTTACATAAACCAGACAAGGATATAAATCTCCTACTACTATATTTTAAAATACAAACATATGAAGAAGTTTAAAATGTTGTTATTATTATATAGAAATATTATTTACAAAATCCATAGAGGTATATTTGTTAAATTTTGCCAATGAGAGTTTTGTTCAAAGAAAATTACAAATTTGAATGAAGAATCAGGTATGGCCTAGGGAATCATTATTGAAATAAAGTTATTATTGGAAAAAAATATTGAATTAGATCATTTATGATATTTCAAATGTAGATTTAAGTTAAGAAGTATTTTTTAGATTCTTTAACTATTTCATGATACATATGCATGATTACTAATATGTCAAAGCATCAGCCGGGAAGCAAAAACATGACAACTGTCTGCAAGCAACTGCTTGCTTGCAAAGCAGCTGTGCTGACTTCTCGGTTACCAAAATTTGATAATGAAGTTGATAAATTTTAATATAAAGTAACATTTATTAGGTAACGTGTAAATTATATCTAAAAGAATAGTCAAAAGAATTTAAATTGATTATAAAATATTTAATAGAGAAAGGAAGGCAGTATTTATAATGCAGAGAGAACGAGTGAAAGAAGAAAAGAAAAAAAGAGAATAACTAATTATAAAAAAAATTATATTTATCACATAGTAATTATTAATAAAATTATTTTTACATTAACATTTGTTTTAATTAATTTCTTTTATAAATAAATTAGGAAAGAAATAAGTTTGTGAATGTCACATGATCACCATTTTTTATGCTTGCTCATAACTGTTATTAAAACAGACAAAACTCTCCATACAGTAGTGCCACTCAGTGCAAGTCAGAGTAATCAATGGATGCCAGAAGGAACTAGTCTGGGGATATTGGATAAATAGGCACTAGACAGAGATTTTATGCATAAGCCTTCTGGCATCCATTGATTACTCTGGCTTGCATTGATTGGCACTACTGTATGGAGAGTTTTGCCTGTTTTATTAACTTTGTGAATAATACACAAAATTTTTTGACTTCTTCTGACCTAGAGGGAAAGAGAAAAAAATCTGTTTAGTGGTCAGATTCTTCAACATGAAAAATGATGGTACCAATAAAAATCATGGTTTATATCTGAGGAAATTAGGTATGAGTTTATTATCCTTGATTTAGTATATGTTTATTCAGGTATTTAACATAGATATTTTATGTAGATAAATGTATTTATAAACAAATATGAAGTGATAGAAAGAGCAATTATTTGATATACTCTATTCTAGATTTTATAGAAACTTGGTGGGTCTCAACAGATAATTAACTAATTGACTAGTAATTAATTGATTGTATAACTATTTTATTATTATACTTGCATCAGGTAAGATATTTTAAATAATTCATTAATCTGTTTAACTGAGAAAGCAAAAATTCTTATAAAAATGTGATGAATTAAGTTATATTCTCTACTTCATCTTCTATTCTTCATCCATTTGGTTATCTTTATTTAAAAAAAATAAAGCTTTCTCTTTCCATTCTCTACAAAGAGACAGTAGTCACTAGAGTATCCATTTGCAGAAGTAACAGCTAAGCCTTTCCTATTCTTATTTCACCAATAAATAATATCTAGATATGCATTTATTACTCAGTATTGGATGATTATCTATGGTTAGTTATGAATTGTCTAATTGAAAAAGCAAACCTTTTAATCTGTTGCAAAGATTTCAAGTTTTTTAGGCTAAATTGAAATCCAGCTCATATCCATTTGCAGAAGTAACAGCTAAGCCTTTCCTATTCTTATTTCACCAATAAATAATATCTAGATATGCATTTATTGATCAGTATTGGATGATTATCTATGGTTAGTTATGACTTGTCTAATTGAAAAAGCAAACCTTTTAATCTGTTGCAAAGATTTCAAGTTTTTTAGGCTAAATTGAAATCCAGCTCATAGATATGGCATTTGGTTTTATTACTTTTTCATTAAATATTTACTTCATTAGCCTGTAATCTATAAAATATATATGTTCTTGGTGCACAGATAATAAAGTTAGTAATAGCAAATAATACTCTGTGATTTAATAAGCTGAATGCTTTTGGGAGACTTCATGCTCCATAATCATAGCTACTGAAGTGTGAAGAACTATATAAATGTAATATGCAAATATATTCAAATTAATGTGAAGTGATTAAAGAGACCATTTTCATGAGAGGGAAAAATGATACCAAATGGAAGGTAAAAGAAGCATGCTATATAGCAAGTAATCCAACATCAAACAATAAATGAGACACACGTTTTTCCCTCTCATGAAAATGGTCTCTTTAATAACTCCACATTAATTTGCATATATTTGCATATTACATTTGTATAGTTCTCCACACTTCAGTAGCTATGATTATGGGAGCATAAAGTCTTCTGAAAGCACTCATCTTATTAAATCGGAGAGTATTATTTGCTTTGACTAACTTCATTATCTGTGCACCAAGCTCATATATATTTTATACTTTTTCATTGTAGTTTTTGGGCTTAACCATGTATTATTTTGTATTACTTCCCAATGTTTTGACAAAATAGATCTGCCATTGCTATAGGTAACTTTTCAAAGAAAAATTATTAAATCTCTAGTAGTAATGAGATTGAGTGTGAGGTAAAGAATGAAATTGAGTGTTCAGAATATGTAGATTAACAAAATGTTCATTTATTTCTGTTTACTCATTAATTGATTTCATGTTTACATTAGAAGAAAGAGATCAAATAATTGGTCTCCAAAAGTCTATAATATATTGATGAGATCTTATAGTTTGTCTGATAAAGACCATCTTACTCAAGAAATAGAACTAATAAAAAAGATTCTATGTTTTAATGGCTACATTAAAAATATTATATAAAAGCCTTTACATGGCATTGATACTGCTAAAAAAAAGTTATAGAGTGTTTTTACTTTATATAAAAGGGGTCACTGATAAGATATAGAAGTCTATCTAATTTTCATATAAAGACTATTTTTTCACTAACAAAATTATTTTTTCCATAAACCTAAAGACAGTATTTTTGAAATATCAGGGTGTTTATGAAATTCCATGTTTACAGTACTTGAAAGGCTATATAGGTCAATCCAATAGACAAATTAATGGCAGAATTAAGGAACATACAAATGCCTTTCATACAGAAGTTAAATACATCAGCTTTCATTTCATCTCTTTTTTAGAAATTGCTCACAAACATGATTTTGATAATGTTAAAATACTTGCTAATTTGGAAAAGAATGATTTATGAACCATGATAAAGTCAATTACAACATTAAATCAATTAATGGGTAAACAAAAAAAAATAATATTAAGTTGTTTTTTTAGAAATTGGAAAACGTATCATAACTGTTCCCAATATAAATGATAGAATACTATTTATGAAGATTACATATTATCTTTACTGTTGTAAGTATCATTTTATTTTATTTTGAAATGGCCGGAGTGAAGGCTATTCTTATTTTATTTATTGTATTTATTGATAAGATTTATTGTAAATATTTTTTTATCTTAATTCTTATTTTACTTTTGTAAATATTTTTTTATGTTATGTTATTATTATATTGTAATAGTATGATATTGTTAATTTATAAATAAATTTGTTTTTTTTTTAAATATTCTAATCAGGTCATGATTTATCTACGTGTTGCTTATTTGATTTTTCATTCTACATGCATGATCCACAGAAATTAATGATTTGACATATTATTTATTTGGCACATGAACCATAAATATTACTTAGATATTATTTCTATTATAGTTGATTAAGTAACAAAGTATATTATTATTATTATCATAGAAGGTATAATCGTTAGTAATTATGTTAAAACTGATATAACACCAACAAGAGATACTTGATATTGCCACAATATTAGAATGCATTATATTTTTTTAAAAATGCCACATTAAATAAACAGAGATTATACAATGCTTACCTAAAATCTTATTATATTATATACTTTTTTATTGTTAAATTTTAATTATTAAGTAGATTTAATGTTGAGAGTCATTAAATTATTTTAGTTGCTTATTGTTGTATTTATTTTGTAAGAATATTTATATATCATGTAAAATCCCTCATCATATTTAACTACAGGGTGTTAATTAATTAATTCATTTGATTATTAATTTGTTAGAAATGAACCTGAGATGATGATGATGATGATGATGATTATTATTATTATTATTATTATTATTATTATTATTATTATTTTGGAAAACTGGAAATTTCTTATTGAAAGATGATGAGTAAAGTTATTGGTTAATATATTATTGAAGGAATGTTTTATTGTTATTTCTGTAATAAATTTATAAATCATATTTTAGGATTATTAGAGCATTACATGGTAGTTTTGTTATGTGAATTTGGTAGGGTAATATTCTTATGCCATTGGGAGTGTATCTTTTGGGATGTATTCTCAATATTTAAGACCGAGTATCTTACTTAACACCTCATGTTAAGAGTTTTCATAATTATATTTGTTATTTTGATAGAAACTTATTTTTTTATAATCTTGAGCTAGTTATAAATTGAATTTATTATTAAAATGAATAGCTTGAGTATTATAATTGGAACCCTAATTATTTATTCTAAATATAAGTTTTATTATATTTAATCTATTAAATATCTTACATTTAATTATTAAAAATATTGTTTTATTAGATATTGTATCTTAGTAGTGTATCTTGAGTTAGTCAAAACAATATTATTTTAATAGTCATTGTTTATGTAAGTTAACTGTAATACATTATTGTTATCTCAACTAGCCAGATTCTCTTTTGTTTAGTAGTTTTTCTTTTAAGGAAAGGGTACATTATACATATATCAGGGATGAAGTGTCCCTGTATTGAACAGAATGAGTGCTTCCATAAAAAAAATTACTAAAACTTTCAAAAAAAATTCACTTTCAATTTTTTTACCAACAGTTGAATTATTTTTATATATGGCAAACAATGAGTTTAACCAATACAATCATTATTGGTTGATTGTAAGAAGTTCAAACAATGCTAAAATCTAATTTACAGTTAAAACTTAAGAATATTAAAAGCATTTGTAAGATAAAAATATATTGATAATGTATTATGTATATTTAAACTAATCATGGCCTGATTATTACAAATAATAACAATGAGCAATTCAAATTTATTATTTTTTGTATGGAATTTCTGTTGATTTAGTTTAATTGTTTTCATATATGGCAAAGAATGAGTTTGACCAATGCATTAATGGTTGATTATAAGAAGTTCAAGAAATACTAAAATCTAATTTACAGTTAAAACTTAAGAATGTTAAAAGCATTTGGAAGAGAAAAATATCTTGATAATTTATTCTCTGATTTACAGATAAGAGAATTTCAAATTTCTCTACATGTGTAATATGTGTATATTAGGAGCTATTACATAAAAATTGTTGTGGCAAGTGAAATAAAAACATAAAAAATATTATATAATGTGCTTCTGTTCCTAAAAAAGTCACACTTCATCACTGATATATATAAATTATAACTTTTTGGGATATACCGTGTATCATTTTTCATTCAGCACCGATATTTCGACGGAATAGCAACCACCATTTTCAAGGTGGTTGCTATTCCGTCAAAATATCAGTGCTCAATGAAAAATGATACACGGTATATCCCAAAAAGTTATAATTTATCTACATCATATAACCGTGAAAACATTAAGTATAACATATATATTGTACCCTTACTTCTTGATGTATAATATAGTTTGAAATACAACTAGCTCAATTAAATTGGAATGCTTAATTAAAATTTGCATATCTATCTTTAATATACTTTTATATTATCATATTCTAATTAAATTTATTATCAATTATCAAAATTAATATATTTCTATAGTATGTACTAATTAAATAAGTATTTATTAAAATCATGAGACTGTGAAGTAAAGTTACAAAGCAATAAGTAGATTTACATTGAGTCAATATCTTCTAAGACATTGTCTCAATGGCATAAGAATACTGTCACTTCCTTATTAACTTACTACTACCTCTACAGCATTCTTATGGCTTTTAAATAAAATAAATTATCTTTAATAATAATAAAATAAATAAATCTTAACTTTTAATTTTTAAAATATAATTAAATAATCTCAGGTTCTTCTAATTATCCTAAAGTAATGATAACTCATGTAAATAAGTATGATATGGGATTTTATATCAAACCTAAATACACCTAACTTATTTTAATAATAATAATAATAATACTACTCTTAGGGTATAACTTAATCTTATCTCTTCTTATTATATTATCAATCATTAAATAATAATAACATGTCTATCTTTTATTTTCATATAGCATCTTAATTTTGAAATAAATCAAAATCTTATAATTCAATAATCAATATTGTGATAAAATAAATAATATGTGGCAATAAATAATATTGTACTCTTATATTATGTATTATAATTACTCTATGACCATTGTAATATGATATAATAATGTCAATCAATTCTCATAAAATGATAATCAGGAATATATTGTATTTATTTCTAAAATAATATTAATAAATTCACATTGTGCAAATATTATGTTTCTTCAAATTATCTGCTGTCAAATGCTGTGGTGCAAAATAATGAACTCGACACACTTTTAAAACAAATTAAACAAATTTATTAACATTAACTTTGATTAAGAATTTATTTACAATATTTATAGTTCAAATTATGAAAACAAAGAAAATAAAATAAGAAAATAATAATACAATACGTTTACACTGTTATTAATTCATACTCCTAATAAGTAATTCTACATTCTTTTAAAAATGTTGTACTAATAATATTGAAGTATGTTTTCAAAACTTAGACTTTAAACAAATATCAGTGAACTTCAATTATTACACAGAAAAATTTATGTAAATAATATTTATGTAGCATATGTAAACAATTAAACTTTATTAATTAAATTACTACATCACTTAAGTATTACTGTTACTTATTTCATCATGTACTAGTATGTGTTCACTCTACTATTAGTATTACTCTAATAGCATAATATAGAAACTAATGCATCTTTATAATGTAATAACAAATAACTGATTATAATTTTATATTTCAGTTAATACAATTCATGCTACATGTTTTATCAAATATGCATTACATATATGTACTGTTAAATAATAATATTAAAATAATTCATTAATTTCAAATTCATAAAGTATTATATTAGATAAATTCTATGATTCTTTTCTATGTAAAATTATTACTTTACTTTATGTGTAATACTAATCCTTCTTAATAAATTTCTATCTACAAAAACATCCTCTAAACTTATTTAAAATTTCCGGAAAACAACTTTCAACTCTAAATAAAATATTAATTATCCAAATTATTTATACTTCATCGTCTATACTTGGTAAATCTTCAATCCAACATAAACCTCTACATAAAACTTAACTTAATTTATCCAATAAAATAAAAATAAAATATAGACTTTGAAATCTCTTCCTAACTTGAAATAAAATAATTACTTGTATGAATAATAAATATAATTCTAATACTCCAACATAATAATAATAAAAATAAAAATCAAAATTTATTTACGAAAGAATCATATAATTATTTCTAAGCTTCTTATGTAATGTTGCATCGTATTTATATCATAAATTCAAATTATGCATATTTAAATAAAACTGTCACTGCCAATATAATGTGTGTGTATTTTTAAAATATTCATACATTCATTCAAAATAACATAATATTTGGTTGATCTAAAGAAAACATATTAAATACATCAAAATTATTATTATTATACAATTTTTACCATAGATAATGAATTAATGTCCAGCCCATCTTCCAATATTCTTCGGAATTACAGCTTCATAAAATAATTCACATTTATACACACGATCATTCTTTAAAATATTCTGTGTTATATTAATTATAAAATAAACTCATACAATTAATCATTATATTATTTTTTAGTTATTATTTAAAGATATGTACCTATCTTATTTTAATAAATTAATAATATTTAATTTTTATATTAGATAAATAAAACAAAGTTCATATTACGTGACTCCAGCGATGTTTTCTTTTCCACCATAAAGTTTTTTTAATCCTAAGCACATATTCACTAGCACACCATTTCCTGTTTCCGGTCCATCACGTGTTTTTTTTAAAAAGTTTATGAAAAACAAAATGTTCTTTTAAAACCAAAATAAAAGTTAATCAGTTCTTTTACAAAAAATATAACAAAATTAAAATAGTTTATCTGATCCGGATGCAGTTCTTTAAAGAATATTATTTAAAAGTTATCATTATTTTTAAAATTAGTATATAGTTTATAAAATTCTCATTAAATTATTTTGATTAACTTGGACGTCCATGTATTACTTGCGCATTTTTTTAATAAAATATCCAGGTAAGAATAAGCTTCTTTATCTATAAATGACTAGTGTTTAAATTATTTCAATATAATAATTTTTATTATATTAAGACTTTTATCTAATTTATATTTTCAATTTATTTGCCTTTTAAAATTGTCAATATTCAGTCTTTTAAACATAAAGACTTAACAAGGCAAGTATTTATAAAACTACTTCATTTTTAATATCTTTACTTAAGATATATTTTTAAATTTATAGCTTGCAAAAATACTTTCTTCATAAAGAAGTATTTTATTCTCTAAATATCTATTTTCTAATAATCACTAGTAATTAGCTTTTAAAATTATATACTGTCCAAAATATTACTTTTCTCCATCTTGTAATTATCCGAACTAATCCAGCGTTTGTCATACTTCTAGTATAAAGTTTCCGATATATTTTCACTATATATGATGTTTCCATGATTATTTGCTTGCAAACTGAGCTTAATTAGAGACGATTGATAGGGAAAATTAAATTAACACTGCAGGTCTATCATTTAAAACTTTTATAAATTATTTACAATGACACTCTTATAATTTTAAAAAATGATTTTAGAGCGTCTATAAATTTACTTAGCTATTTTTTTAATAGCACAATTAACTTGAAAAATCAATCACGAAGTCCTCTCCTAACAATTGAACTGAGCTTTTATACCGGAAGAAACTTCCCATTTGATTGGTAGATTAAACAATCAACTTTGCTGGCTTATTTACATATTTACCAACAACACAAAATTAAAAATAAATAATGACTTATTTAATATTTAATATTTATTACATTATTACATTTTAAAATAATCTTTATCATTTATTTAAATCTATTAAACATTTTTTTAAAATATTCTTATTTACTTGATTTTAATTTTAACTTTTATAAGATTATTTAAAATAAACTAAGTCTTTTTTATACGTTATATTTTTTAAAGCAATATTTTTAAAAATCAGATTTAATATTCTACATTAAATATCTTTATTTTAATCTCGTGATAACTCACGTATTATTTATAAATTTTACAACATAATTTTTAAAATAGTTTTGCAACTTCACTAAACAACTTCCATGTATGCTTGTGTATATCTAACTAACATCTGTTTTTTTATAACACAAGAAACGCTTATCGACGTCTAAAAATAAACTAACAATTGCATTTTTTAAAATAAATATATTTTAAATAAATAAGATATTATAATAGATTTTAAAATAATTATCCAATATTATTAAAATCAAATATTAGTCTTTTATTTAAGTACTTACAATAATTAAAATATTTATATTCTTTTATAATATTATTTTATCAACAATAAACATATGCATTTAATCTTACTTGTCTTTCAAACACTTTTAGTTTTAAATACCTACTTATTAAATATATTAATGCAGTATTGATTATGGCCATTTTTCTCCCAACCATATATTATAATCATCATCATTTAAAATGTCTCTCTCAATATCAGCACAATTTTACATACCAAATACTCATAGATTGCTTTAATTAAAACTTTTAAAATAGTACCATAAGCAAAATTAACATCACATATTCAAATATATCTTAAATTTAAAATTTTTAATAGATTAGCACAAAAATTAGATGGTGACCCATACAAAAGGGCACAATATATATATATTGTGATGATCGCACATACTGCG